>JAJJWX010000964.1:1135000-1612201 GCA_023529315.1 Papaver bracteatum
GGTAGGGTATTAGTATATCTGACACATGAGTTAAATGTGATAATTTATCCTCTAAAAAAGGAAATATTGAATGAATTGATCGTAAATTATGAGATTTTTTTATATCCTTTCCTTCTAGAAAAGATACTAATCGTAGTGAAAATGGAATTTCTACTATGACTGAAAGCCCCTCGGATATCATTTGATAATAAACATTTTGGTTGTGCGCAACAAATTTTTTTTGTTTAGCAACATTTGTCGAAATCATCAAATTAAAATGTTTCTGTTGATACATTTGAGTAATTAAACGTTTCACAAGCAGTGAACTGGATTTATTATCATAACCTACATTTTTCACGGATTCATAAAGAATTGATCCATTTAAACCATGATCATGAGCAAGTGCATAAATATACTCCTGAAAGAGAAGTGGATATAGGAAGTCTTGTTGCCGAGATCTATCTATTTTTGAATATGCTTCTAATTCCTTCATTTAAAATTCGATTTGAAACAAAGGCAAAGGATTTCTTGGGTTCACAAATGATACATAGTGCGATACAGTCAAAACAAGGTATATAATAATAAAAAACTAGACACCTCGGAGACAGATAGGCTAATCAACGGATACTACCTTTTTTAATACAATTGATAATGGTTAGAAATCCTTTATTTTTGCAACCCGATCGCTCTTTTGATTTTGGAAAAAATTTATCTTTATCAATATACCCCTTCTTCTACACATTCGTCTCCCCTCCATACTATAATGAAGATATAGTGAATAGTTAGGATTCATAAAAAAATGGATAATCCACGTATAGGAGAACCTTTTACCGCGTTAGGCACTAATATATTTTTAACATATAATTAGATCGGGTAATCATTCAAATTAAGAACAAAAGCCCGTTGCTTTTTATTTCCCTATAATTGGAGCCGTATGGCTCTATCCATTTATTCACTCGACCCATCCGTGAATCTCTTTTGTCACGCTCCAAGAATTCAAACAATATCTTGTACCGCTCTGGTAAGGACGAAAAATTCTCAGAGTTTTGCATTGATACGACATGCTATTTTTTCCATTCATTCCCTTTCAGGATCAGTCGTGGTCTTACAAACTTTACCAATGGTATGGACGAATCCGTTGCTTCATCCAAATGTGTAAAAGAATCTAGCCGCACTTAAAAGCCGAGTACTCTACCGTTGAGTTAGCAACCCAAATAATATAATTGTGGTGTGTAGATACGACCGAAATAAAAAAAGAAATAGATTAGATTGAACGGACACATCAAAGGATTAAACTTACAGCAAATCTAACGAACACCTTTTTATGAAGTAAAAAACAAAACTTATGGGACGTGGATAAATAGATCTATTTATCCACGATCCAATTATATTTGTTCAATACACTATTGTCAATATTAACGTTGAAAACATAAAGAAAAAAAAGAAAAAACTAAAATATAACTAAAGGGACAATAATCAAGCTTAACCCCCTTTTCTTGGTGTCATCCTAACAAAAACCATATCAAGAAAAAATATTTCATTTTTTAGAGAATCGATAATTTGGGATTATATGAAAACAATCTAATAGTAAATTCGTATAAATAGAACAATAAAAAGAGTGAAATAAAGAAGAAATTCCGGGAAGTTAACATTATGGAACCCCCACTTTCTTTTTATTTGTTCATTATTTAAAGTTCGTTTGATTAACGGGAAGTTCCTTAAACACCTCTGCCTTCTTTGAAATATCATGAACGGTTCCTGTGGGTTGAGCGCCTTTTTCAAGGAAATAGAGAATAGCGGGAACGTTTGAATAAGTTTGATTCTTTATCGGATCGTAAAAACCCACTTTCCGAAGATCTCTTCCTTCTCTTCGGGATCGAACATCAATTGCAACGATTCGATAGATGGCTCATTGGGATAGATGTAGATGAACAATGCCCCCCTAGAAACGTATAGGAGGTTTTCTCCTCGTACGGCTCGAGAAAGAATGATTTTAATTTATGTATATAGTTCCAAATAGATTGAGAAAATCAGCAAATACATTAGACTTATTTTGCATTCCTTTTTTCTTCCTTCTAGCAGAAAAGAAAAAACCATTCGTACTCATAACTCAAGTTGTATAATTATCAAAGAGCTCAAAGGAAAATCCTTAAGCTTAGGCATTTTATTTTTTGAGCTGTCTCTAACCCCTTGCTTTGTCTTGTTTAAAGTCCATTTTTTATTCCTCGCCCTGACCGAACCTATTGTTGAGACAACAGAAAATGGTGTTTTCTTGTTCCGGGATCCTTTATCGTTGCTTTGAATCATTGGGTTTAGACATTACTTCGGTGATCTTTAATCTTTCAAAACGGCAGCAACATACCTTTTGTGATTTCTTTCTATCGAAGAATCAGATGAAGGATTGATTCCCATGCTATACACTTTTGTTTTGATCAAAATAGTTTTTTTACAATTCCAAGAAAAGAATTTCCTTTTTTTGAAACGTTTGCCCGAATTGGATCCTTTCTATTTCTATATTGAAGATATACTTACGAAGTTGTTCCGACTTATTGATTGACACTAACCCTAGACCCTTGCTCCTGAGAAATGAATCAATACTTTCTACTCGAGCTCCATCATGTACTATTTACAACCCAACAAAAAGGGATTGTTCTAGTGAAACAGAACAAACTATGTCGAGCCAAGAGCACCTTCATTCCTTTATAAAATGGTGGATGTAAGAATCCACAACCGATCATGTCCTTCAAGTCGCACGTTGCTTTCTACCACATCGTTTTAAACGAAGTTTTACCATAACTTTCCTCTAGTTTGGAGCCGGTATGGAATTGATTCAATATGGAATCATGAATAGTCATTGGTTCAATCGGAACATAGTAATCTATACTTTCATACTTTCTTTTTCTATATGGAAAGGTCCTTTTTTCTGGAGAAGTCTTCGCAAAGGATTCAATTTAATTAACCCCATCTTTTATTCTATGAGCAAAAGAATTTATACAGAAAATTAAGAAAAAAACGCTTTTCTTTAATCTGCATCTTCAACATAACAGATTGTTCAAGACGATCAATCATGAAAGATTCAACCTTTCTCGACCAACTAAGCTAAAAACACCTAACTAAAAAAAGGGAGGGTCTTTACTTTAATTAAATTTATAATACCGGAACAAAATGAATATTAAGTATTAACCAAAGAAATGGGTCCAATGAACTGGAAAGGCCAGAAATGAGTCGATAGAATTAAAATTAACAAATCTCAAATCTCTTCGAGAACCAAAGATAGATAAAACATCATTAAAAGCTTTTCATTTTTAAAATTTTATATTTAAATATCAATAGAATCTTTCTTATTTGATCGTGAAAGAAATTAAAGGATTTCGCAATCAGATCATAGCCAGTAGTTAAAAAAGTTTAATATATATCTCATTTTCGACTCAATCGCCCATAGATTTTGAATGAATCATTATCTCGGTGATGGAATTAAAATTTAATTAGTCCCAAGAGCCCCTTCTTGTTTAGTTTAGACTTCCAAGATCCCCAGAGAATTAATAACTGGACTCCTTCAGATATAGGGGAAGTAAGGTAGAGTATTTTTCGCATTTTAACTTTGAATGCGTTATTTTTTTTATTCAAAAACCATAAAGTCTTTCTAAGCAACTAGTAATATCGACGGAATAGGCAGACACGGAATAGCCCATCTAATTTTTGAATTCAACTATTGAGCTATTTCCTAGTCAGGTAGGATAGGAAATAGATTTTGCTCTATCGGCATGTCATTTGCCCTGGGTTGTTTTGCGAGAAAAAAAGGGAAAGATATGATTCAGAAAAGAATCAGTAGAACTAAGCTAAGAAAAAAGGATTCGATTTTATTCAACATTACACTTTGAACCTAATTGGACTGCTCTGGGACGGAAGGATTCGAACCTCCGAGTCGCGGGACCAAAACCCGTTGCCTTACCGCTTGGCCACGCCCCATTTATATTTGACACCAATAAACACTAATATCCGTATTGTTTATTCGTCAATTCCCACCCAAATCTCTATGGAATAGAGTAGATTGTTGCTAGGATTTCATGCATATAGTTGTAGAATTTCACTTAATTTATTGATCATTACATAGAATTAAATTAAGATATTGTATGAAAGTATGACTCCTTCTGTTCTCGGTTGAGAAGTGAAGGATTTGTGATTGAGCAAGTAAAAAAAAAAAGAATTTTGATCTACCTTACTTTATTCGTTTTTTTCCTTAATATCAATAACTCAATCAAAATACAATTATCTCCAAGAAGGAAATGTTTGTTATGCTTAATATCTTTAGTTTGATCTGTATCTGTCTTAATTCTGCCCTTCATTCGAGTAGTTTTTTCTTCGCCAAATTGCCCGAGGCTTATGCTGTTTTTAATCCAATTGTAGATGTTATGCCAGTAATACCTGTGCTCTTTCTTCTCTTAGCCCTTGTTTGGCAAGCTGCTGTAAGTTTTCGATGATATTTTTTTCTACTGTTCTACCAACATGTATGATAAAAAAAAAAAAGATTATAACAATTAAAAAGATCAGCTAAGTCTTACATTCTGAACCCTTGATCCAAACATTTTTATTCTTGGATAATTGCGAGAAATCTGGATCACCTCCCCAACTTGACCTTCTACTTCAAGGGCCCTATTAAATTTAGGGTCCCCCACAATATAGAATTGTGTCATAAAAAAGCCTTTCCGTAACGAAAGAATCTTATTACAAAAGAATTTCTTAAAATTACTTTCTTTTTGAGAAACTACTTCGTTTCTTGGTGTAAAAAGAGGATATGTGGTATAAAAAAGGATAGTCTATTCCCCTTTTTTACAAAAATGATCTTGGAGATTGTGTAATGCTTACTCTCAAACTCTTCGTTTACACAGTAGTGATATTCTTTTTTTCTCTTTTTATCTTCGGATTCCTATCTAATGATCCAGGACGTAATCCTGGACGTGAGGAATAAAAAAGAGAAAGAGGGAAAAAACCTTTTTCTTGCTTGTTGGTTTATTCATTTTCTTCCTTTTTTTATTGCAGACATTTAACTATGAGAAAATAAGATAAAATGAAAGGGTCTCGGTCTTCTTTTGAATGCAAAAAAAAAGCAAGTCATCGAAGGAAACGGAAAGAGAGGGATTCGAACCCTCGGTACAAATAAATTGTACAACGGATTAGCAATCCGCCGCTTTAGTCCACTCAGCCATCTCTCCAAATCGAAAAAATTACTATAGTTACGCTTGAAGCCAAAAAGTCTTTATTTCTTCTTTCACTTTATTCTATAGATAGATAAGATAGATACAAATGGTATTAGCAATCCAACTCTAATTTCATTTCGATAATGGATGGGTATATCTTCCATATAAAGAAAAACGGAATCTCCCCCCTTTTTTAGCCGAAAGCTCTTTTTTTTTATTCCCCGGCCTGGTCAGTACCTAGCCGGGCCATTTCTTACTTTATTCCAACGCAACGAATGATAGATCATGATTTGAAAACAAAAATACTTGTTATTGAAACAACAACGACAGGAACACAGAAGACTATTCTAATGGTATAGGATAGAAGTTTCTTTGCATTTTTTCTCAATTTGGAAAAAGAGGGACCTATCCTATTTCTTAATATTATAACTATAATTTCGTTATTTCTTCAAGGGCAGTCTTTATTTGAAGACTTGAGTTGAGTCCATAAAAAAGACTCCGGGTTTTTATACTAGATCCAGTTGATTGGCTCGAATTCCTAAAATTTACCAGCGGAATATGAATAAAATAAAGAGGGAAAGGGTATCTTCAAAAAAAAAAAAAGAGTCAAACTTTTTCTCTTTTTTGATAAAATTTTGTATTTGCTTGTAAAGTATTGGAGGGTTGAAAAAACGGAGCTACGGATTCTGACACAATTTTTCGTTACTTCAGTGGCTCTTTTAAAGAACTACCAGCAAAAAAAAGATAGAATATTTTTTTTTTTTTTACTTCTTTTCCTACCTCATCAAGTTCTACCGACAAAAAGCGTCAAGGCTCCAATTTAAGAATTATATTCTGATCCTATCTTTATTATGTAGGATTCCCTTGTTCGACAAAGATTCCATTCATATACAATAATCAATTGTAGCGGGTATAGTTTAGTGGTAAAAGTGTGATTCGTTCTATTAATCCCTTAAATAGTTAAGGGGTCTTTCGGTTAATTTGTATTCCGATCAAAAACTTTCTTTCTTAAAAGGATTTTATCCTTTACCTCTCAATGAAAGATTTGAGGAAGAATATACATTCTCGTGATTTGTATCCAAGGGTCAATTCAAAATGGAAAATTGGATTATGGAATTGCGAAGCATAATTTTTTTTAGTTGGATCAAAACTTCCAATTGAATGAGTATGAATAAAGGGTCCATGGATAAAGAAAAAAGTGTATTTCAATCGTAACTAGATCTTTCATTTTTTCTTTGTAGAAGGGAAATTGAAGCGAAATAGCTATTAAATGATGACTTTGTTTTACTAGGGCCATCAACATATTGTTTCAGCTCGGTGGAAACACAACTCTTTTCCTCAGGATTCGCACAGTAGAAATAGAGAACGAAATAACTAGAAGTATTTGTTAGAATTACCCCCTTCTAGAGGGATCATCTATAAAGCGAGTTGTTTTGAATGTATTCAGACAAAAAAGCTAACATAGGTGTTATGGGTCGAAATTTTTTTTTACAACTTAGATTTGGGAATCTATCCATTTTCCATAAAGGAGCCGAATGAAACCAAAGTTTCATGTTCGGTTTTGAATTAGAGACGTCAAAAAGAAAGGCTGAATCGACGTCGACTATAACCCCTAGCCTTCCAAGCTAACGATGCGGGTTCGATTCCCGCTACCCGCTCCATTTTAATTCTGATATACGCATCATTAATGTAAATACGCATATTTCTTTCCTAAATTATTTCACAAAAGAATATGGTTCCTTTTTTACAAACAGTAAGATAGTAAAGGAAAAATAAAAAGATAAAATACGGAATGAAAAGGCGTCCATTGTCTAATGGATAGGACAGAGCTAAGAGTAATCAACTTCTTTATGCTTGTTCCTGAAGTAGAAACCGTTCCATCTGTTCCTTAATAGCTTCCTTCAAAAGAACTTCTGCTTCCTCCGGAAATTTCTTGGTAGAAGATATTATTTCTTGCAATTGAGGCTTATTCGTTTTTAAGTAAGTATGTAATTGAACGAGGAATTTTTTTACCTGATCTATTTCTAACGAATCAAGATACCCATTCGTTCCAGTATAAATAGTCATTACCTGTTCTTCCACGGTGAGAGGAGCCGATTGGGCTTGTTTGAGCAATTCACGTAATCGTTGACCTCTTGCCAATTAAAGGAGATTCAAGGTTAATCTATATGGCTAGTCATGATGAGAATGTTCATATTGGAGATTTTCTTTTTCATAGGATAGGTGTGGTTCTTAATAAAGGGATTGGAGCGCAGCTTGTTTCCAGGCTTCCATCCAATAGTTGTAAACTCCTTGTTGGTGATGATGATTAAAGTAAATAAATAAATATAAAAAAAAAAAAAAAAAAAAAACTATAGAGATATTGATATGCTTAGATGGGAAGGCTACGATATATCAATTGGAATGGAGTTACTACCTTAGTATATCAATTATGAAATTTCTTATAAAAAAAATTAAACCTTAAAAAAGAAATCCTATTACTAGAATTGAAATGGAGTTGCCAACTAATCTATGATTTTTTTTACTTCTTTTGGCTTTTTTTTTTCCTTTCTCGTAACAGAAATCTTGGTACCAGTTAACATAAAATGCACCAAATATGTATTTGAGTTTATTAATTACCTTCCTAAATTGGGGCCTATAGGACTTAATTGGGTCCTATGGATTTTTTCATCCACCCCATAAAAAATGATAAGGGGTGTCTCAGTTTGATGAAAATACCATTTTACCCTCTATCAAATATTAATACTACTAATTTGTCCTCATCAAATCCTAATCATAAAATTAAAAACTAAAATCAAAATCATAAAACTAAAATCATAAAATTTAAAAACTAAAATCAAAATCATAAAACTAAAATCATTGTAGATGCATTTTACTACAAACTACATCCAAAGGATAGAAACCTTCTACTCATGCAAAATGAAAGTAAAGACTCAACAATGGACACAAGATATACGTGGTTCGGTATGATTACCTATGTCCACGGGGGTGAAAGGGTGAATCTTATTACTTCAAAGTGTTACAAAGATGTTGCTCTTAACCCAAACTCCCTTACACGATCAACTTACTTCTCACTTTTTTCTTCCTTGGTGTGATATCAAGTCTCTCTCTCTCTCCCAATTTTTAACCTCCCTCTCTTGGATATAAGTTCCTATATTTATAGGAAGGGTTACATAAAACCATACTAGGGTGTTGGTCATATTACATCTAATCTGAAGTTCTGTGGTCGGGCCAGCTTATGTCGTCCCTTCTTCTGTGCATGTGGCCGATGTATTTTGATTCCTTCGCCCGTCTCTCGTCCGAGCCGATTCCTTAGGGTGTTCTTATGGCACGATGTGACACGTATATTCTTATCCATTGGACTATCGCTCCTCTTTTGACCCACCGTGTCTTGTCTTATCAGCTCTGTTAGAAGCTTGGAGTCGAGTCTTGTCCGACAGCTGCAGAGAAATCATGCCCGATCCACGTGGCTTCTTAAATCTCGTGCCTGGCAATCTTTATTCTATGCTTCTCGTCTCTTCATTCTTGGGTGTATCATAGCTTAAGATGTTGCCACCTAGCCCTGTGGATAATTTACACCTACATTTATGCCCCTTCTTTCGCTCGTATGGCAGACACGAGTGGAAGAATGTCGTCCCAGCTGCCCATGTCCTCGTCCATGCCGCAAATTCCGTCACGCAGTACCCCATTAACTCCATTTTATTACCTGTAACCGTCGGCGTCGGTTACAACTTCTCCACTTTAAATAGCCCGCTTCCTTTTCTCTTTCTTCTTCTTTACCATTTCTTTTCCAGTTCCCCGCCGCTGCAACCTTCTCTTCAAGATTTCTTCGCCAATTTATTCTTCTGAAAGTCCTCGTTTTCTTGATTTTCTTGTTTCATCTTCTCCTCATCGATTGTCACAGTAGCTGTGGTTACATTCTTGTCGTCCCAGCCTTCTTCACCGATTTCTCAGTTCTGTACTGTTTGCGTCCATGGCTTCTTCTCCCTCCATGACTGAAAAAAGGTCTGTCGACGATGTTTTTTCCGAGTTTGATGCTTTTTCCCTTGCTTCCCTGTTTTCTTTTGATAGTCCCTCTAAGTACGATGATCGCGCCATGAGATCTATCTTCCGGATGATTCTCCTTCTATTTCGTGCAGGTCCGAGAAAAGGGTGAAAGATCTCTCTGACGAAGAGTTCATTGAGCAGCTGAAAGAGAAGTACGATCTTTAGAACTACGAAGTTACCCTGATCTTGGGCCAAAACAGCGTTTTGAAGAAGTCCGACGTGGGGAAGCACGAACATTCGGCTAACTGCGTGTTTATTACTCAAGGCCAACTGGAGCTAGGTCTTCGTCTTCCTTTGTATCACCCCGATAACCCTTTCTACTATGAAGTTCTTTCTCAGCTCAAGCCTTATCGCGCCCTTGTTCAATGGACTGGCAACACTTTTCGAATTATGGATGAATGGAGAGATTTCCGGGATGGTCACGGATCCACCGCCGAGTGGTCATCCTACAAGCCCGAGGACGCTCCGGGGTATACCGTTGCCAATTTCATTGAAAACTACCGAGCTGGTACTTCAACCTTGGGTGATCTTGTCGGTTTTGCTGCTAGTCCTCATCGTCACAGTACTATGCCCAAAAATGTTGAAAGGATGATGTTGGATGCCGATCCCCTCGGCCAAGGTTCTAACAGGCGACCCCGTCATACCAATGACCCGAATTACCCCCCGAGTTCCACTCCTTGTCCGAGGTCCCATTTTACATGGTATCTTCCCGTCGCCTCATTTTCCCTCTGAGCCCTATCCTTTCTGGGTGGTTAATGATGACAAGGCTGATAAGGTATGTGTCTCCTTCCTCTTTTCTCGATTTCTATCTTGTTAGCCTTGACGCTAATTGGTTGTTTGTTGTTATTAAAACCTCAGGGAGATTCTACCAAGACTGCCGGATCGTCGAAGAAAATAGGTGCTAGCACAAGGGTTGAGGAAAACCAGGGGAAGGTAATAAACATAGTGATTTTATTATAAGTACATGTACTTTCCCCTATTTTTTTCCTTCACATGTTCTGACGAGAGGCCTTGTGCAGAAATTTCCTAGGCGCGATGGTGATGAGGCCAATGTAGAGGAGATTGATCCTCAACCCCTTAGGCGTAATCCTCTTAGGGGCAAGAAGGTTTCCAAGCCTCAACCAATCTACGATATTCCTGATGAAGATGACCTATTCGGCGATGATCTCTCGGGTGACAAGGGTGAGGGGAAGGAAATGGGCGAGAATGTTGGTCCTGAGGTGGTCGTTAATCCTGAATTGGCCGACAAACAGGAACCCCTGAAGGCGCCCGAGCTAAAAAATACCGTTAATGCTGAGTCGGAAGTACTTCATCGTCTGCCCCAGATTACTGGTGGGTCCTCGTCTGGTGTTGAAACCTCTTTTACTCTCTCGGGTCCTATCATGAACTCTCTGGGAGCGCTTACTTTCCCTGACTTTGGAGCATATACTGATGAAGAAATGCTTAATGTGGTGCCCCACTATGGCGATATCGGCCAGACTCTTGACACAGTGGTGTGTAACTCGGCTTAGCTCGGTGATGCCCCCTTTCTTACTTCCGTCCTTTTTGTCGTATTCAGCCTAATCATGTTTACTTATGTCAGATCCTGAATCGGGTACACTTGGATGCCGCCAATCGCCGCAGAGAAAGGATGCTGCTAGAGTCTCTCCAACTTCAATTGCAGAACGAGAGGAGTCGTGCGCGCGAGCTAGAAATTAAACTCGCTGATGCCCAAGGTATGTCATAAATCTTTTAACTTTTAACTTATGTTGATTGAGTTTATCGTGCTAGTATCCTGAGTCGGGTATCCTTCTTCTAGCCGAGGTAGCTAGTATAGGTTTAGACGCTTCTTCGGAGTTTAGGATTATGAATATTAAATGGGATATTGAAAAGGATTTAGTGGAGAATCTTCATCGGCGAATGGCAAACAAATATTGCAAAATAGATCGCCAATCTGAGGAGATCGAAAATCTTGAGGGTAAGCTAGATCGATATCGTCAGTTTGAGTATGACCCTGCAGAGATAGACAATTTGCGGGCTCATTTGGGAACTTCTCAACGTCTTGCTGCTGAGAGAGATGCTCTAGACACAAATTTAGAGCAGCGGGTAGATACTTTACAGTTGCAGTATCGAGACCTCCACGAGGATCGCCGACGAATTTTGAAGGACAAAGATGTAATAGAGCGAGAAAACAGGGATTTGTTGGGCAAAGTGAGTGAATTTGACAAAGTGGTTGGAGAACTTGAATGGAGTAGGTCACAACTTTCAGTGCTTCAGGTGTCACGCAACCGCTTAATGGCCGAGTGGGGTGAACATAAGAAGTACTTCCCCGGCAACGAATTCAACGAGAAGCACTATAAAAAATTAACCATGAAGTTGTCGAAGACCGAGGATGAGTTGTCCAAGTCGGTAGAGTCGCTTCAGTCAGTGTTACCAGCCTTTTCAGGTCTCTTAGACGATGTGTTGAGGTCGTTCCTTAGATTTAGATTACGCCCTATTCTTGCAAAATTGCTAAACCATGTTTACTGAATAATGCTTTGTCTTTGTGATCATGTAGCCGAGCAAAAATGTTCTCAGGAGCTGGATCTAGAGGCCCGAAGATTGAAACAGGTCGAGGCCGATTTGGGTTCCAAGCTGGCCGATGCCGAGGAAACTGCTTCTCAGCTTACCCAGCAACTCGAGGAGGATCGCGTCGCTCATGTAGAGGAGGTGGACGAGAAAGTTCGGACGGGCATTGAAGAGTGGGTCGAGAATAAACGTCGTGAGGTCGCGCAGAAGAGGGCTGGCGCGATTCCTCCCAAGGCTTTATTTCTCTTTTTGTAGTGCTGCGTCACTAATTCGCCCTTTGTTCTGGGTTGTAAATCGCTTTGAACACCTCTTCCCCTTTTTACCTTTGAAACACTGCTTGTTTGTTTAAATGGGGGTGTTGCGTCGCCGATGCTTTCTGTTTTATTTACACTTTTCATTTCGCATGGTTGCTTGACATTCTCCGTACTTTGTTAATGGGCGCATGACGCTATCGATTTAGTTTTCGCTTCGTATGTCGTTCCTGCAATTGTTAATTGTGTACGTTAGTATTTTAACCTTTTATGTCGAACACACCCAACAAGGAGGGTCACCGGGCCCAATGCCATGTCTTGATTGGGGTATCTCATCACTATCTCTTGGATTCATTGGAAGGGTACCAGTTAACCTAGTTTTAGGCCCGATATCCCCGAGCGGTTATCGACCAACCAATCTCGGGAAAGTGGACACAGCCACCTGCGATGGGGGAGGCCTTTCAAATGTAAGTAGGTCACCTGGATGAGAAGACCTCGCGTCTTAACAACCTTTGGAACTGGTTTCCAACCACCAGAACCCTTAGGCTACCTCGGAACTTGCACACTGCCACTGCCTCGAGTATGAATAGCCAGGCGACTATAAGGCACCTCGGCACTTCCACATTGGCTTTGCCCCGAGTATGAATTCCCATTCGAGTGTAAGTCACCTCGGCACTTCCACACTGGCTTTGCCCCGAGTACGAATAACCATTCGAGTGTAAGTCACCTCGGCACTTCCACACTGGCTTTGCCCCGAGTACGAATGACCATTAGTCGCCTATGCCCTATCTCATACCCATCAAGGTTTCAAAGAGATAGAAGACAAGTATGCTTACATTTTCTCCGCATCGCCCTTCAGGGGTGGTAGAGTTTCAAATACTTGATGTTCCATGGTTTGAGCTCTTTCGTTCCGTCGAGTCGCAGTAGCCGATACGATCCCTCGCCTGCCTTAGACGCAATTATATATGGCCCGCCCCACTTTGGTGCTAGTTTTCCGCCCTTTTTGTCTCGCTCCCATTCAGCCAAAAATTTCAACACTTGTTGCCCTGGGTGAAATTCTCTTGGTCGAACGTGCTTGTTGTATTCTCTCTGTAATCTTCTTTGATAGTTCTCCATTTTTTGTAGTGTTATCTCTCTTGTTTCTTCCAAATCGTCGAGTTTTGCCAGAATTAGATCGGACGAGACTTTCCGCCTCCAAGCTTCTGTCCTTGTGGTAGGGATCATTCCCTCCGTAGGTAGGATCGCCTCGGTTCCGTAAGTAAGCATGAATGGAGAGAATACCGTATCTTCCCTTCGTGAGGTTCTGTACGCCCATAGGACATTATATAGCTCCTCACACCAATTACTGTATTCCCCATCCAATTTCTTATTCATATTATCGGCGATGTTTTGTTAGTGATCTCGGCTTGCCCATTACTCTGGGGGTAAATTGGGGTATCTTTACTCTTCTTGATGTTGTAAGTGTTGAACAAAAGATCAATGTTCTCGCCTTGTAGTTGTTTTCCATTATCGGAGACGATAGCTGCGGGGACCCCAAAGCGGCAAATGATATGTTCCCAGATAAACTTAAAGACATCTTTGTCTCGGATGTGTCTTAGTGGTGCAGCTTCTACCCATTTGGTGAAGTAATCCGTGGCCACGATCAAATACTTCCTACATGCAATGGTCCGACAATATCTATTCCCCACTTAGCAAAGGGCCACGGGATTATAATTGAGTTTAAAGGCACTCCTGGTGCATGGATTTTCTTCCCGAAACGCTGACATTCTTCAAAAGCTTTCGCCATTTGCTTTGCATCTTCGTTCATATACATCCAAAAGTAGCCCATTGTATTTGCCATGGCCTATAATCTTCTCCCCGAGCTGTGATTTCCGGCGGCTCCATAGTGTAATTCATGCAGGATTATGTGGCCCTCTTCTTTACTCAAACATCGTAGGAGTGGTCCTAAGTAAGATTTCCTATATAAAATTCCTTCCCTTAACTCGATGCGCCTGATTTACTTTTGATTTTATTTATCTCGGGACGACCCTTGGGTAGCTCGCCCATCTCTAGGAATAGATGTATCGGCTTTCTCCAATCGCCTTCTTTGTATCGATCGGCTGTGTTAATAGCAATATCGATCCGTACTTCGGGTGTTTCTGGGATAGAAGGGGTAAGGAGCCTCATAACACGAATGCCTTCGATGTTGTGGTCAACTAGTTTTGAGGTGATGTACGATAGAGCGTTCGAGTGCCTGTTATATTTTAGACAAATGTGGCGGAATTTAATGTTCGGTATTTGGTTGATGTAAAATTGGACGAGCTCCCAATAATTTTGCAGCACATGATCGTGTGTATCATATTGGCCCGTAATTTTCCGGATCACCAATTGTGAGTCACTTGTCAAGCGGACCTCTTGCAGCCCAATTTCCATAATTATTCGTAAAGCATGGATTACCGCTTCATACTCGGTGACATTGTTTGTTTCCTTGAATTCTAGTCTGAATGAATGTACCATCTTCCTTCCCTTTGGCGTGGTGAATACTAGCCCGAGGCCCGATCCCTCCTTGTTCGATGCCCCATCGGAGAAAACCTCCCACCGTGTAGGACTATTAGTGGCTAGCAGATCAGCAGGTTCTTCTTGTTCTTCCATCATCCCCGGTATATCTTCCACCTCGTGTTCGTCACTAAGATGGAAATCCGCCAAGAAGTCGGCCACTACCTGCCCTTTGATCGCCGTTCTTGTCTCGTACACGACATCATACTGTTTGATTAAGGCTCCCCATTTAGAGATTCTTCCTGATCGCCCTGCACTATCCAAAACCGCTTCGATAGGAGATTTGGTGAGCACCCGTATATGATAAGCTTGAAAATATGTTCGGAGTTTAAAAGCGGCAAAGTCTAGCGCAAGTACCATCTGCTCCATTCTAGTATAGTTTTTCTCGGCCAGACTTAGTGTTTTGCTGGTGAAATATACGGGCTTCTCTACATTCCCCTCCGTCCTTACTAATACAACACTAATGGCATATGGCGTCGCCCCTAGGTATAGAGTAAGAACTTCTGTTGGCTCGGGCCTCTGCAGAACCGGGAGGCTAGCTAGGTGTAACTTGATATTTTAAAAGGCCTCTTCGCTGGTATCCGTCCATTGAAATTTTTCTCTTTTCTTCAAAATATCATAAAAGGCCTTACATTTGTCCGATGACCGTGATACAAATCTCCCCAATGCTGCTATACAACCATTTAGCTTCTGCATATCTTTTACTGTCGCGGGAGATGGAATTTCTATGACGGCCCTAACCTTCTCGGGATCTACTTCTATTTCTATGGGGGTGATGATATACCCTAGGAACTTCCCTGACGTAACCCAAAATTCGCACTTGGAGGGGTTAATTTTCATCTTGTGTTTCCTCATCGTCTGAAAAATCTCACAAAGGTCTCGTATGTGATCCTTAGCTCGGCGACTCTTGACTAACATGTCGTCTACGTAAACTTCTATGGTGTTATGGATCTTGTCTTCGAATATGTCGCCTACCAATCTCTGATATGTTGCTCCAGCATTTCTAAGTCCGAATGGCTGTAACAATACAGTCCCCTTGGTGTGAAGAAGGAAGTATGCTCCTGGTCTTCGGACTCCAACAATATTTGGTTATATCCCATGTATCCATCCATTAGGGTCATTTCCTCATATCCGACTATTGATTCTACTAGTTGATCTATGCTGGGAAGGGGGAAGTTGTCCTTCGGGCAGGCTTTGTTCAAGTCATTAAAATCAATACATATTCTGACTCCTCCTTTCTTTTTTGGTACCACAACCATGTTAGATATCCACTGTTGGTAATGGGATCTCCTGATTATTGCGGACTCTTGTAGATTCTTTAGCTCGGCCTCGACTGCAGCCTGTAATTATGGCGCGATACGCCTCATTTTTTGCTTGACTGGTTTGAACTTCGGATCAATCTTTAAGTGTTGGCAGTAGACCTTTGGGTCAATGCCCTCTAAATCGCGTACTTCCCAGGAAAATGCGTCTAAATTTTCCCTTAATACCGTTGTGAGTTGACTTGCTTGCTCGTCCGATAGCAATGCCCCGATCCTTACTATCTTCGGATCCTCTACCGTCCCCAAGTTCACTTCCCGATTTGGCTCAACTGTTGATAAATTTGATTTGGCTTCTCGAAATAGAGACGCTTCCTTTGATTTCTATAAAGGATCTTGCTCTTGGGTCTCATATTCCATGACCACTTTTGAAATAATCTCCTCAAATTCCTATGCAACTTTAACCTCCTAGGCTTCCTTCTTCTTTTGTCTTTGTTGTGCTCGCCGATTTTCATTGATTTCAGTGTCAACCTGTATGCATTGTCGCGCCGCTTGAGTGTCGCCCATAACTTCATCTATTCCCTTGTAAGTCGGGAACCTTAATCTCTGATGATATGCTGATGCCACCCCTTTAATCCCAGCAATCCAAGGTCGCCCGATAATTGCTTCATAAGGTGAGGCGACGTCGACCACACAAAATGTGGTTAGTGTGTCAAGGTATCCACCACCATCCGAAACTCTCAAAGTTACTTTGCCCTTAGGGATGGTTACCGTGCCATTAAATTCGTAGATGCGATACATTGAGGGTACGAGTACGTCGTCTGATAGTTTCATTCTTCTGAACATATCGTAAAATAACACCTTGACTGAACTCCCGCTATCCACCAGAATCCTTCTTACTCTCCAATCCTCGATTAATAAGGTGATGACCATGGGATCACTATGTGCTTGTCCATTCGCTGGGACATCCTTGTCCGAGAACGAAATGGGTTGCATCATCCAAGGTTCCATAGGTAGTTCCTTGGATACGCTAAATACTTCTTTACCATCGCGGTCCCTTTTGTGGATCCTAGAGGTGATTATCGGGCTGAGAGCATAGACTTGAATAGCTGAGTGTGAAATGGTACTCACGAACTGAGTCGTCCTATCGATACGAACTTTATGAACCGGTACATCGGGTGTCGTCGTCGGCCGAGGTGTTTGTCGGACGAACTGCCTCAAATACCCATCTTGGATGAGATGTTGTACAATATCTTTTACTTCTCGGCAGTTGTTAGTGGAATGGCCCCTATACTGATGGTAGTGACAGTATTCGGGGTGATCTATGGTCTCTTGGAACTGAACTCCCCTTGATGCTGGGTAGTTGATATCGTTCCTCTTCTTGACTTCCTTGAATACCTCCTCCAAGGAAGCATTCAGGGGGGGTATATGATCGGGCTTCCTGTCTCGGCTTCTTCCCCTTGGCCATCCATTCTCTCTTCTCACCGCTCCTCGGGGGAAGATCCGATCTCTTTTCTGGATGCCTAGTAGGATCGTCTGTGACCGTTTTAACTTCCATACCAGCTTCAGCACTAGCTTCATGTACTCCTTTATCTCTTGACTCGGCCTGGATTTCTTCTAGGGCGATGTAATGCTCTTGCATTCTTCTCATCTCCTTTAAGGTTTTCGGTTTTTCGGAGAACATGGCTATCCAGATGGGGTCCGATCTCCCCAATGAGTTTTCAAAACCAAAGATGGCTTGATCCACCGGTACTTTTCCGATTTCAGTACACAGTTTCCTCCATCTATCGGTCAAGGTTCTTAAGGGCTCTCTGAACCTTCGGGCGAGGGTAAACAGCTTGTTCATTCTTGGCCAAGGTTAATTTTTGTGCATGTAGGTCTCAAGGAAGACCTCGACTAGCATGTCATACCCGTTAATCGACCCAGGTGGGAGCGAATAAAACCAATCTCGTGCCTCGCCCTCCAGGATAGCTGGAAATAATTTACACATGACTACCGGGTTGTTCTTCCACTGGATCAATGACATGGTGTACATCTTTAGATGCTCGATCGCATCTCCTGTTCCGTCGAATCTAGAAGGAAATATAGGTAAAGTACACTTTGGTGGGAACGGCATTTGATCGAGTTCTTGAGAAAAGAGGGTCTTCTCGGCTTCGCTCATAATCTCTGCCAATTTGTTCTCTTCGCTTCCACCCGAGAGCTCTTTGATTTTTTCCTCCAATTCTTTAATCTTAGCTTCTGTTGCTCGATCCTGTCGCCCGTCCCTTCCTCGCCTTTCCTCGTCAGTGGACGAGTCCTCGGGTGGCCCATATCTTTGGTGGGTTGGGGGGGTACGAGAGGTGGTGGTGGTTGACCTAATCTCCCGGAATGATTATGGTTGCTTGGCCCCATCATAGGTAGTGATTGACCTGATCGGTCATGACGACTCGACGTTCCTCAGCTTGACGAACCTCTTGATCTAGTCCGCTGATTCCTCAACTGATAATTTTCGAAATCCAAGGTGAGATTCCGCTGCTGGAGCTCCCTTAATGCCGCCTCCTGCCTTCTTTGACTTTCTATAATGGCTAAGAGTGTCGGGTCTGTGCTTTCATGGCTAAAGTGTCCATTAGGGTGGTGTGGCCGAGGCTGTAGTGGTATCGATGTTTGTGGTGGGGGTAGTATCGGACCAGTTGCATGACCGGTTGCGTAGGTAGGTGCAGGGCCAACGTTGCTAGTTGTTCCTCATCCCAATTGAATCTGCCGGAGACATTCTTGTTCCCTTCCTACAGCTTCCTGGTAATCGACTTGTTGCCTTGCGCGTTGTCGCTGGGCTTGTGATGCAAGCGCTTCCTCATCGTCATCAGTATATGAAGCTGTGAGTCCGTCAACCTGGTCCACTCTTCTCTGGGTCAAGATGACCTGGTCCAATGGTAGGGTGTTATCATCTCGTCCCAGATCCACTTCCTCATCAACAATTGGCATGCCTCGTGCAGCTGCATGAGATTCCTCGGGCGGTGGTTGTCGACTGTCATCTTGCCTCGGCCCAGTTACCCATGCCTGAATGTTGCTGCTAATTATCGTGCGATTCCTCAACATCCTTCCCATCCCTGAAGTGCTGGCCATCGGGAACGACGTGTGGTGAGCCGAGTATCGTCCCTACCTACGTCAGCAAATACCAAGAACACCTTACTTTGACCTACTTTTACAAACAAAAAGTTCAAACAAAAGAGGAAAAAGTTCGACTGACACCACAATTACTACTACTCTAGCTATTAGGTGGGTTCCACATATCTACCCTATTTTGACCCTATGCTGAAAAAGTTCGACTGACCCTATGATATTACTCCGTACGACGTCGCTTTCAGTACCCGACCTATGCATTTAAGTTAGCTTGTCCTTTATTCTATAGGCTCCAAATCATTAAACTTATGCACGTTATGCTTAAAAAGTACGGCACACAACCCCAAGGATCGAATCAAGTTTGTACAGACTCCATTTTCTCAAGATCTAATCATGACCATCCCTCCCGGGTTCTCTTTATGACCTTTTCGATGACCTATGAACATCGTCGGGAAAAACTCCATACGGTTGACAGCTTATCACATGAGGAGACATCTAAAACGCAAACTTTATGTAATCCTGAGCACTCAACAACTTACTTAACGCTAAAATTCATTCAACCAACGGAAACAAGTAGTCATCCTTTCAGCAGATTCTCCACCTAGCTTCTATCCCGAACTGTTAGTCGCCGGCGAGCTTATGAAGATTGTCTGCTGATCAAACTGTTGGCGGGCGAAAAAACGAGAACACTGCTACTCTTAGTGAAGACGCTGCTACTGCTGTAACTTTACACGCATAGTAAATGACTCAAAACAACAATTAATTCGGCCAACAGAGTTCATCCTTGCTTCAAATACAACACATTAACGTGTATTTAGGAGCTCTCGATCGTCTCTGAAGGCCTTTTAGGCAAGGTATCCGGAGATCTTAGTCGGATCCCCTTAGTTGGCACCAGAATATAGATGCATTTTACTACAAACTACATCCAAAGGATAGAAACCTTCTACTCATGCAAAATGAAAGTAAAGACTTAACAATGGACACAAGATATACGTGGTTCGGTATGATTACCTACGTCCACGGGGGTGAAAGGGTGAATCTTATTACTTCAAAGTGTTACAAAGATGTTGCTCTTAACCCAAACTCCCTTACACGATCAACTCACTTCTCACTTTTTTCTTCCTTGGTGTGATATCAAGTCTCTCTCTCTCCTAATTTTCAACCTCCCTCTCTTGGATATAAGTTCCTCTATTTATAGGAAGGGTTACATACAACCATACTAGGGTGTTGGTCATATTACATCTAATCCGAAGTTCTGTGGTCGGTCCAGCTTATGTCGTCCCTTCTTCTGTGCATGTGGCCGATGTATTTTGATTCCTTTGCCCGTCTCTCGTCCGAGACGATTCCTTAGGGTGTTTTTATGGAACGATGTGACACGTATCTTCTTATCCATTAAACTATCGCTTCTCGTTTGACCCACCGTGTCTTGTCTTATCAGCTCTGTTAGAAGCATGGAGTCGATTCTTGTTCGACAGCTGCAGAGCAATAATGCCCGATCCACGTGGCTTCTTAAATATCACGCCTGGCAATCTTTATTCTATGCTTCTCGTCTCTTCATTCTTGGGTGTATCATAGCTTAAGATGTTGCCACCTAGCCCTGTGGATAATTTACACCTACAATCATAAAAACTAAAATCAAAATCAAATTCATTTCTATCTCCACTTAAACTGATTCTTCTTCTTTTCTTCTCAACCCAATCCTATTAACTAGGTTTTAGTAACATAAAATTGCTCAAAAATTGAAAATTTTGAAATCAAATTTTCCTGGTTTATCAGAATCAGTTAACGTTAATGTATATGTGATCCGATTGTAAATAAAAACGGTTTATGTTCATTCCCACAAAGACCGATTGCCCTTGATATGTATTCTGGTTCGAGAAATTTGAACCAGAATCGGATTACATTACCACTTATAAAAACCGATTGTTGATGTATAATGTTAGAATCGGATTTTATATGTATGTCGAGTAAACCGATTGTTGTTCTCAATTTTTCTGTATCTTTTTTTGTTAGAATCGGATTACATGAGCATTCTTATAAACCGATTCCTGCTGTGCAATGTCAGGAATCAGTTTTTACATATGTATCGTGTGAACCGATTCTGGTTAACCCATTTTTTTTCCACTGAATACTCGATCATAAAATGAGTATGAAATCATACTCGATTTCATTTTATTAACTCGGATATTAAATGAATTTTGATTTTATTTGATGTATAAAAACACATAATTCACAGATAAAAAAGAGAAAATTTACCCACAATCGGTTTACGTTCATGCCAATATAAACCGATTATGGATAATCGGTTGATTTTCATGTCTATAAACCGACTCTGGGTAAAAGCTAGTTTCAAAAAATCTCTGTATGTTTTTGAGATTACAATCGGTTGATACTGATGTGAACATAAACCTTGGTGTTCTTAAAAAAAAATTCAAATTTTCAAAATCAAAAATTTTCAGTTTTTGATGATACACTAACCTTAGTTGATTTTAGGATTAATTTGACTAAACATCTATTAATTATCCGGATTAACACTAATTAATCAGGGGTAAATTAACCATTAAAAAAATAATTGGATAAGGGACTTTTTATTTTACTTCTTAATGACCCTATTTTGTCATATCCCTATAGGTACCAATTAAGTTGTATAGGCCCCAATTCAAGAAGGATTAATTAATATGAAAACTAGTATCTAACCCGTGCTACGCACCGGGGCCGGTGGGATCAGCCAATTTAGCGTGGCAGGGCTTCGCCCCGCACCCGTGGACAAATGCATTAATAATTTATTTATTTTGAATAATTTGTGATTATTTTTATTTTTAAAGGGATAGCAAACTTCGATACCCTTTAGGTGTCTTATAATTTGATGGTTTACATTTGGTATTAGAAATTCATGATAATCAAGACAATTGTTCCACTTTATAACTATAATACTATAAATATATAAAATAACTTATTATATGTATTGGTTTTATGAGCATATATTAAAATAATTAAAAAGAATATGACTCCATAAACATAATTATACATTTATTTATTTATATTGAGATTTAAGAAGTTGATCAATGCATTTAGTTTAGGATAGGGGTTAATTTATGTTAGTAGGATTAGGGCTTTATAGAATGTTACTTATAGTTAAGATGGTGCTCTGATTCACCAACCATATTATTTCATTTTGATACACTGATGCTTATGTTTCGTGATTTTAATTACAGTGTTTTGTTTTTGAGATAAATTGGTTTATTTGTGTTTGAGAAAGTTTAATTTTCGGATTTGACATCCACCAAACATTAGGAAGACTATCCCAGTGGTTCAAAAAACTTGTTAAGTAGTCAATCACGTGTTGACCCGTATTACGCCCAAGGACAGATGGGATCAATTAATTTAGCGTGGCAGGGCTTCGCTCCGCACCCCTGGTAAAATACATTAGATTTTTCGAACAATCTTTGATTAGTTTGATTTTCTAAAGAAATAGGGAAATCTGAAACCCTTTACGTATCTAATGATTTGATGATTTAAATTTGACATTATAAACATAAATTCATGTATGAATTTTACGGGCAGATATTAAAATAACTAAAAAGAAGTTGATTCAGTAAATTATAGATTTAAAATAATTAAATTATATATGCCTAAAAGTATTTGCAATTAAATGTAATTACATGTTTTTTTCCAAACTTTTTTTTTATTAACAAATTGTCCTATCTACGGGTTTTATCTGTAAATTTTTTGGAAGATATATATATATATCACATGCAAATTTGTAAAATATAAGTTTCAAAAGAGAATAAAAAGAATTGTGAAATGAAAGAAGCGTGCATGCAATGTTACCGTAGAGATAGCTTTAACGATATTATGTTGAATCCAGTTTTGCGTAACATCTTGTCACCATTACATGTTTGTTGGTGGTGTTTGAACTACTACATAAGTGTAGTTCTATGATATAACTTAATATTCCTTATCCAAATTTGGTACTGCCCCCAAGAAAGAATGCCATGGTATCACTGTTAATTATGATTCGCATCCATTTATCTTAATATTGCCACTTTTGGTTTTTGGTTTTAAGAAATTTAAACAATATACTGTCGGAGAATAATAATATATATCTCAAAGGCGGTGTGTCTCAAAATATATACTCATTCTATTTATAATGTTTATTAATAAGTAAAATACTTCATTTCCCTCTTCATTTATCTCGAACACCGGTGGCATGTCGGGATCCCTCTCCATAATCTCGTCCATTTCATCATCATGTTCATTCAGTTCTATCAACATTGACATGTCATCATTGTTTTCTATGATGTCATGCTTTTTTCTTCTTTTTTACCGGATCTTTCTTAGTAGGTGTCTGGAGTTGTTCTCTGTCAGGAGTTGTACTTATCCATTCATTTTTGTTTAATAGATATGCTTTCTCCAAAGCATTATCATAATCAAAATATGCCATGTGATTTTCGAGTGAGATATATGAAGTTTTCTTTCTTCAAGTATGAATCTAAAGACCATTGATTTCCCTATTGGAGTTAAAATTTCTTCTACGCAGTTTGCCCGGTTTTTCTACAAAACAAAATTATTATTTAAGAGGTTGCATTCTTTTTTTGTTTTTTTTTCCTTGAAAAATGCGCTTATCATAAACATCTTGGTTACATGTCATATAAATCTACCATTGGCAATGCCATCATTTTTTGTTACTTTTATATTTTTACCTATAACCACTTCAGTTGTTTGTCCCATTGTTGTAAATATACTGATCTCATTACCGTCATGTACTAAAACTTGGAGAACGTAATTATCACAAAGCATGTATTAGTTTAATAACATTTTGTTTATAAAATGTAATAAGAAATAGATGAATATTTATAACTCCACATTTCTACTTGTTACCATAGAATTAGTACATTTACTATGACCGCACATGTATTGCACCATGGCTCGCCTTTCATGTCAACATGTTTTTCTTTGCACACTGGACATGCCACGAAGATCTTGTATCAATTCCAACGATTGTTTCTTTAATGGTGAATGTTGTGCCCCTACATTGCATAAGTTTTTTTGTAAAAAAAAAATTTAGTAAAATATAATTTAAATTGAATTACTTTTCATATCTCACGCACCATGTCTGGTAGGAATTGCGTCGCCCATTCCTCATATGCATTAGAACATTTAAAAAATAAACTTGATTAGCAAATTATTTTTTGTTTGATACCCTTTGACGTTTTGGACGGCCATATCCTTGGATATATTATGGGAATATCTAATTCATGGAAGCAAACTAATAATGGTAAAAAACTTCCTCTCCCTTCTCTTTCTTCTTTCTCTTCATCTTCCCTTTCTCAAAAAGAAAAAAAACTTAATAACCGTCTTGCTCAGATTTGGTCCTTTTGGACCAGATCTGAGCAAGGATTCTTTTCTTTTTAAAGTTTTTTGATAATATGTAATATAGTAAGATGTTTTTACATCATTTTTGGTGTCTTTTGACATATTTTTTTGTCATTTTGGGGCGATATTTCTTCGTCGTTGTGGGGCAAGTTCTTCAAATTTTAATGGCTGGTTCGTGGATTGATATTCTTGTTTCAAAAACATCAACGATTTATCACGACATCGCGCATCTGTGTTCGTGTGGATCGACAATTTTATGGGCAAAGTACTCATTCGTTTTAGGAGCATATCTTATGGAAGAAGAATACAATCAAATTAAATGGTTGGAATATATTTCCGGATTTACCATCATCTCTCCCTTATACATAAAGTTGTTTTGGATATCTTTGCGGTTTATCGCTCTTTGTCTTCGCGATATACATGTAATTGATGTCCTTTTTTGTATTAGGGTTTCGATTATCTCTTATTTTGATGTTTTTGTCATTCTTGTAAGCGAACATGTAATCACTGTTTTGAATTGAATGAATTGAAATATGTTGATTATCCAAAAAAAAAAAAAAGGTAATGAAGTATAGGTTCTCATTATTATAAAATAATGGGGATTTTTAGGGGTATTTAAATAATGTTTCCTTGTTTAAAATACACATGTATGGAAAGAAATAGTAAATCTTCTTATTAATTTTATAAGAATAAAACAAAAAGAAAATGCTAATAACCATAAGACATGTGTTTGAAATCACAGCCAAACGAAAATCATTGCATACAAAGTATCTTGTTACAATGAATATGATATGTAAATCACTAAAACTTACAAATTTAAATGTAAAAACCTAAGAGAACTCCCAAAAATGGTATGTTCGAATATACTAAACTTTTCTCGCCTAAATTTGGCATATATAAGATCTTAATGTCACACCAATAGATAACTCACTTAGTATGTAATCTATGTTACGCACCGATTCCGGTAGAAATTGTTGATCTGGTGTGGCGGGAATTCGCCCCTTCCGAGTCCCCCTAATGCATTATAAAACTTCTATAAAAATATAGATAAATCTAGATATTTATAGTAGATAAGAACATATGATATCCTTTAATAATGAAACTATATTGCATATTTTGAAAAGCACATAGCGAAAGCAAGATTTAAATTTTAAGTTATCTACCAAAGAATTTTGTGTTAAAAATGCTTAAACCACAATTGAATATCAATTCTGGATATGTTTTTTTTCCCTACACCTTTTGGTAATGGAAACTCAAAGCATCAACCATTTTGGTATATTGCTACAACCAAAATTTTGATCAATTTTTGTTTTTTGATCGGTCAATAGGAAAGATTCATTGAAAAAGGGGTACTTATATTAAGGGTGTACCTCAACCCAATAAATACAACCGACACAAAAAAATGAGACCGATTTTGGAATCGATCACCCAAGAAAAGAACAAAGAACAAAAAGCAAAAGTGAGAATAATTAAGAACCAAACGTCTCATATCCAACTCAAAGCGGACGATACAAATATGAGTCCCACAAATCTATCATTGTGTTCGCCGTCAAACCCAACATTTTAGTGTTTGACTTCGCCCAAAAATAATCTTGAATCTTAATATCTCGAATTAGACTTTCCAAATTTCTTTTTTTATGATTGAAGATTCTAGAATTCATTTCTTTCCAAATGCACCACCATATTGCAACCGGTAAGTTGTTCCAAAATTTTTTGATCAAATTGTATCGAAGCTCGAACCAAACTTAATATGTTAGTTTTGAAGTCCTACCCCTATATTAACATGGTTACTATTCTTTTTTAGGTTTCCCATTATGGTTATGTTCGGAAGCATAACCATATTTGAAAAATATTTAACATAATGTTGATTTTAGTACTCTTGCTTCAAATGTTTTTTGAATTGTTTTAAATTTTCTGCTTGCGCTGTATTAGATTCTACCATTTTCTTGTGAACCATTTTTTTGTTTATTCTAGAATAATATTCCAGCTGTTCCAACATTCATAGTTGTTTATCTAAAAATAAATAATTTCATAGTTGATAAAGATGAGAATTGTTTTCTCATAACAAATAATTGCACCAAAATAGTTTATATTTTTGGTGAAGTCATGCTATAAAGGACTGGCGAAGAACTCAGGTCTGATCTTCCCTTCTACAAAAATTTGGAAACTTTTAGTACCAACTAAAGTTTCTTTCTTTGCGTGGTTAATTCATTATAATGCTATTTTAACTCAAAATAATCTAAAGAAGAAGGGATGGAATTCAGAAAATAGGTGCATTTTCTATAAGACAAATGAAGAAACCATTGATCACCTTTTCATTCACTGCCCTGAAATGTATGATGTCTGGATGTTCTTCATGAAGGAATTTAATAGGGATTGGGTTATCAGTGAAAGTGCTACAAACTTATTTATCGAGCAACAGGCTCGCGGGCTCACTGAGAATGGAAGGACTCTTAGGGAGTTACTACCCTTTGCTTTCGTTTTTGGAGTGTGGAAACATAGAAATAAGTGAATTTTTCAAGATTCATAATACTCTCAAGAAATTTTGATTAAAATATTATGGCTCTCTTATTGTATTGGACGTCTACAACAATATTTTTTTAGAGGCATTACTTACCTGAATCTGCATTATAACTTGGGTATTGTAGTTAATAGGTAGTAGCTATCACTGTTAGTTAAGGTTCTCCCTTTCTTTGAGCAGCTCTGGTTTTTTAGGATCTTGGCCAATTTGACCTTGTATCTGCTACTGCGTTATTTTATTTGTGCTTTCATTGTGAACTGTATAGCTTTTGCACCAAATTATTTAAGGTACTCAATTCTTATCTATGATAGAATTATCCCTTGTAGCCGGTTTGCATCCTCAAATTACCCTATTTAATTTGAACGCTCAATTCTTATCGCCACTCGCGCACTGACGATACAATGAAACAATATTTTTTTTCTTAGAACGAAAATTATTAAAAATCATGTAATCGAGTCTTTTTTTGTGCACAGAAGAATTCCTTGCAAATAATGTGGGCTATTGCTGCCTTGCTAATTGCCATTCTTCTTACCGATTCAACATGATTGGTTTGGCAGAGCTCCAGTCTTCGAACAAAATTAGTGACTCTATCATTCTATAGTAGGTTAATTAAGTAGTTAACATAAAAATTGAAAATAACCTTGCTCCATTAAATGAATCCAACAATGCGTACTGACTACAAATATAGAATTTGATAGTCTAAATAAATCCTATTGGGTATATAAAAAAGGTCTATAAGATTTGAATCATTGACAGTGATACATCATTTCGTGACGAACTTATTCAAATGGTCATGTTGAGAAAATAACTCGTCTTGCTCTGCCATATCCAGAGATGGGTCTCCTAATAACCCTAAAACCAAGAATTATTTGCAGTATTTACAGTAGAGTCATGTATACTTAGTATTTACTTACACCTTCAAATTATCTCGAAATGTAAATGCACATAATTCATACCACTAGTAACATTAATGTTCATAATATGACATAATCTCCCAGTTCTGATTGCACCTTCGCCATATCTTCTGACGACATTGCCTAGACCACCAATAAGAAATGCTTGAGATGGCACCATGTCCCCTAAAGCGGAACTACCTGTAAGGCCGACAAATTGAAATTCAAGGGCGATTGAAGGATGGGAAATGAATAATGTACAATGTGTTGTTAAGACTTTACCTAGTCGGTAATAATGCAGGTCCAACTTTACCTAAACGTAGAAATAAAGTAAAGAGTATTTGTTTCTACTTAGATGTGGTTATGATATTCGTCTAGTTTCATTTTCTGGGTGTGTGCGTGGAGCCATCTATTCAAGTTCTCTAGCAGCACCTCTCCTCCCTCCCTTGTCTGGATAAGTACAGGTTTCCAGTTCATCAGAAGATTTCCTATGGACCCTTCAACACTTTAAAATTTTCCGTCTAGTTTGTTATACTGCACACTGTGATGGGTACTTTAAACACAAAGGTATCATTCATGATACGATCAAATACTCTCACAGCTTTACCCGGTTCATTCACCTGCAGAACGGATCATGTGCACCAATGAACGCATCTTCTTTGAGATTGAAGATAGCAAATCATTAAACTTGCAAGGGGACTTCTATGTACCTTTTCTCAGAGATCTTTTTATTCGACGTGTTCTCCGGCCGTGTATTTTAGCATTTTTCCAGCATTATGCCCTATGACAGTGAATGTTATATTCTCTGACCCATATATTCATATAAAAAAGATCATTAAAATTAACAATTAGTACAGAGGTATATGTTATTTTTTTCATACCACGACACACCTCCTAGGTACTTCAATACCACACTTGCAAGAACCTTGTTCATGTACATAATCTACCCGCTTGTATCAAGTTTTGCTACCCGCTTGTATCAAGTTTTGCAAGCCATGTAGTACCAATCTTTACCATCTTCCAATCCAACAACGGTAGCCTCATAGTAGCGTACATCTAAACGATATTACCAATTACCTTACTGGTCCAAACTCAGTTCCACATCACACTAACTATTCATGAATCGGAAATACATCTACCATAACTAAAATTTCAATTAACCACATTGCCATCAAATCAAAGTAGACTTAAGCCCAGAGAACAGTGAAACCAATATGATAAGTGGAAGTTGCAAACATAAAATATAGTTAGTGAATAGGTCTAATCCCTATACTTTAAAATATAGTGATTTTCATCTCTATCAAATCGTCGTAGCTTCGCCTTTTTGCAGGAAAAAATTAAGAATACAATAAACCACATAAGATCTCAATGTAGTAAGTTGAAGTACTATGAATGTGAATCTGTGATACCTAGGGTGAATTCTATAAACCAAATAGAACACACATTCATTATATTGCACAACTTTATGCCTGGTAAAAAATCTTGATAATGATTTTGATATAATCGTTTTTAAACATTTTTTTTTAAAATAATTGATTATTTTAGATTGATCGATGATCTCAAAAAGGAGAAGAAATAACAATGATCTAGGATTTTTTTTACTCTTATCTTGTTTTTTTTGTCACTCTCTTGATATTTTAGAGAAAATAATAAGAAATAATACAATTTGAGTTTGTTGGAAGAAATAATTGATTATAATAAATTTTCAAAACAACATTTTTTTGTTTATGGAAATAATGGATTTTTCCAATTATGATTAAAATAATCAATTTATAATGATTACCAAACACCTCTGAGAATCCATTATAATCGCATAATGAATTATGGGATGATAATCAATTAAAATAATCATTTCCAAACACCTCTAAAACTTTCCAAAAATGTTTATGATAACAGAGTTATTCACTCAAAACATTAGTGAAAATGGAAAATTTCGAAAGTTTTTTTTTTTTAGTGAAACATGGTTTTTGGTATAATACGGAAAAACACAATTTTTCACTCAAAATGTTTATAAGTTAGCTCCGTAAAAATACTCCCTGACATAACTTTTCGCCAAAATTATTCTCTTTGATGGTAGATACGGCATCCTTTCCTTTCTAAAATGTCGTATCTACCATTAAACCTTCTGGACACTTGAATGGATATCGGTTTCAGTTAGCAACCAACCAACTTAAGGGTGCGTTTGGCACGGATGGAGTTGAGGGTGGAGTTCAGTCAACGAATGGAGTCAAGGGTGGAGTTCAACTTATGGAATGTTTGGCATGGAGTGAGTTCCGATTCTAGGTAGTTGAAACTCCACTATAGGGTGGAAAATCAAATAACACCTCCCTCGTGGAATTTCAAACTCCACCATTTCAACTCCATCGGTTGACCATATTGACATTTGATTTTCTTTTTCCGTTTTTATTTTTAATTTCAACAATCTTTGATATCTTGTAATATTTGAATGTATAAATTATATTTTGTCTCATATTTAAAAGGAAAAGGAATATTTTTAATTAATAAATATAATTAGTATTAATTAATTATTATTTTATATTAAAATATCAAATAAAAATCCTTTATAATTACTTATTTAATTTTAAATAATTAATTATATTAGAAAATAATATTTATAATATAAATTATTATTTAATTTTATACTTACTTAAAATATCAAATAGACAAATATTACTATTTGAATATTTTACTATAAAATCTATTTTTAAAGTATAAATTTTATTATAAAATCTGTTTTAAATATATTTGAATATAGATTATAGTTTGTTTTGTCTATTAATTAAATATTACTTTATAATATAAATTATTATTTTATAGTATAAAACATTATTTTATTATTGCTTGAATAATTTATTATAAAATCTATTTTTAAAATATAAAAATTTAATTTTAAATCATATTTAAAAATAAAAATAATTTTTGACTAATAAAATAATACAAAATATGTATTTTTGTTAACATCATCCCACCGAAAAATATTAATTTAATTATAAAAAATTAAATTAATTAAATTTTTTTGATTTTTTTGAAGCATTACTTTAATTTAATAGGATTTTATATAATTTTTGGTAAATAATTTTATTTTACTAATTAAAATTTATTTTATTAATTTCCTAAAATTAATAATAGATAAATAAAAAAAAAACTCTGCGATTTTCGAAATAAACTTACTATGAAATCAAATTTAAACAAATAAATATTCAAAAAATAGAAATATAATCAATTTCATTCGTAACCATGCCAAACACAAAAATTTAAAATGATGTAATTCATTCTCTAGGTAGTTTGAATTCTAGGTAGTTGGATCTCCCTAGAATTCAAACTCCATCCGTGCCAAACGAACCCTAAACCAAACTACATGAAGTCCATGACCATGCCATATCTAAAAAAGGGTATCCCGAGCAATTGCAATAATTGGGTTCATTAATATTCCTGGTATAGTAGGTGCTATCACACATACAATCATACTCAATTGGATAGAATTTTTTGATATTTCGGGCGGGGATCTCCCAAAATCAGCATTCCCGAGAAGAAAAAAATTAAGAGTCCAGGCGGATGTGAGCACACTGTTTTGAATCATGAAACCCTTTGATACTTATTACAAACATTGTTAAATCCTAGGCCCAAAGGTACCAATATATCACATATAAAAATAATAACGGGTGTTTTTAACGTACAAAAACGAAAAGTAGAAAACTAAGGGTAAAAAGTAGGAAACTAAGGGTAATGTGATAAGCAAGAAAGATCCTGCCTATTCCAAACCTAAGACTTTTGAGGTAAATGATAAAAATGAACAAAAATGTTGGTGTTATGATTGTCATCATTTTTGTTGGTGTCACTGTAGGGTGTTCATGGTCGGTTTTGGTTCGGTTTCAAGCCAAACCAAAAACCGAAACCAATACTATCGGTTTTTAAAAATTGAAACCAAACCAATCCATTAACCATTGGTTCGGTTTCCAAATGGTTCCAGCCGGTTTCGGTTTTTCCCAGTGGTTTTTGGTTAACCAATAATTATGTCAAACCAAAAAAAATATATTACTCAAATTTGTTATAAACCAAGTTTATTTACTAAGATGCCCTTCGTGTCTAAGATTAGGGTTTACACATCTTGGTCACCAAGTCATCTATCTATATAAATAGAGGCTTAAGCTTTGTATTTTATATACATAATGAATAATTTCTCTCTCTCTTCTTCTCCCTATTTTTTGTCTCATTCTCCTTTTACAATACGTTATCAGCTACGTTGCTCCACCAACTGATCATGGAAACAGAAAAGATTCTCCATCTATATCTAACCTTTATTTTATTTTTCTTATTGGTCTGATTTTATATTTTTCTTCTTTTATTTATTAATAATCGGATTCTAATTAAGTTTCTTATATTATTTTATAGGTTTCTGCCGTAACCTACATGGAACCTCTTGTCGGCAAGTTGAAATTCTGCCATAGTTGGTACATGATAAAAGAAAAATCTTTAAAGGTCTCGTTTTACTGTTCGTTTTTTATCTTTTTTTTTTTTTTTGGTAAAGTTTTACTTTCATTTAATTTCCAAATTCAGACAAGAAACTAGTCGGAAGCCTAGCAACAAGCTGGGCTCCAACTCCTTTTTGAACTACCACACTTAACCTATGAAAAAGGAAATCACCTACAAGCACGTTAGCATCATGACTAGCAATATAGTTGCGGAGCCACTTGAACTAAGTCTCGTTGTTCCGTCCCCAAATTCACCTAGAGTAGTGAAAGACAAAGCACCAAATCCATATCCTTGTGCAGTGCATTTTTCTAAATACTTGGTATTTTTCGATCGACAACATCCTTGATAGCTTTGCGCCCCCTTCCAAAGTACGACCATTACTCCCGGCAAAGGGCGACACAATCGTAACATTGAAGCAAACGTCCGACCATTGTCCCAATTGAGCACAAGAACATCCGCCGGTCTCAAAGAAGTACCGTTGTTCGCAAGCATACCCAAGTCCACCTCTTCCGTGCCACCCCAAACTCGATAACGATGTCCGCAATCGTGTCGCGTACTAAATCATGTCGAAATTTTAAACCAACTTCATTTGTACAAATTGCAATCGCATGGTCACCAAAAGCATCCATCTCTCTTGCAGAAGGGGCACAAACTACCTGGTTCAAACAAGGGAATACCAAGTCTATAACATAATACCGCACTAAACGCCTCGAACCAATTTGCTTTGATTTAAACCAGGGATGGGGATAGCCATTAAGAAATCCAGGGCATGCTTCATTTGGTTGCTCGCCATAGGAATGAATCACGTTCGAGACAACTTGAATTGGGAAGTCAAGTTCTTCTTTCGCATCAAAATAAACAGTTGCCAGAGTTGACATAGAATGGTTGGAAGTGTTATCGACGCATATAGGAGAAACAGACTACAGAGAGTTGAAAAAGAAGTCAAAAGACGCTCAAGATGGGAGCTAAAACCACCGATGCCGGTGTGCCTCAATATGACAGAGATTGCAGATTCTAGTGTTTCCAAGCACGACGCCAAATAACGAGAATTCATAGTGTCTTGCATCGAGTAAACACCAAAACCACCTAGTCGAGGGGCGTGGAAAATCGCATTTGCAAGGGGCCGAACCCTGGACCATCTCCTGTTATTATATGTTGTAGGAACTTGTAGAGACGAGAGTCAAAAAAATCTTGAGCCGCAAAAGTGCAAGTATGGAAAGGTAGTGCGTAAAGAAAAATATAAGCGAGAAACTCCAAGACGAGTTTCTAAACAAAAGAAGCTCACACTTGTGGATCTTCAAGTTTTTCCACTAAATCAATGAGCTCTATAGTTTTTTTCACTCTTTTAACAACCAGATCCGCATTAAATTGGGCATCAAGGCTAACAGGAGCACCTAGCAGCTTAACTCCCTTCTCTGGCCTACAAATATCAGGTGGAAACATACCTGCAACGGCTGTCCTGGGGTCTATAGAGGGCCAAAACAATTCAGTCTTCTTGATGTTCAAAAACAGCCCCCTAGCAACACCTTCTTCTTGAATTATTCTCAGAGCTCTAGCAACCATCATAGTGTCCCCAATCACCGTACCATCATCAAGATACCAAGCCTGCAGTTCTAGATCACACCTTCCTGAAATACTCAAGACTAGCGGGTGGAGAGTAAGAGCGAACAAAGTAGCCCTAAAGGATCACCTTGTTGCACTCCCCGAATGGAAGAAAGCACATGGTCCATATAATATAGTCGTGCTTTGGTGAAGCGTAAACGTAACTCAACCCAACGAGATATCGAAGGACATAACCTACGTACCTCTAAGATCATGGTTGTTCTATCTATGAGATTGAACGCATTAGAGAAATCTACCAGCAGCATGGAAAGCGTATTTTGGTCCCCTTTCTCTTCCAACACGCGATTCACAGCATGTAGAATTGCTTCTCCACCACACTTAGCCCCCACTCCAAACTGGAAATCACCCAAATATGAGTTCATTTCCTTGCCAACAAAAGATGCGGCGCATTTAGAGACAAGTCTCCTCCATATTGTGCCAACCGCTATAGGCCGCAAGCCACCACCAGGTTTGATGAGTGGGGTGAGAGGAGCACCGGCCACATATTCTCCCAAAACCGACGGGCAAGAGCCCGATAGCCATAAGTTAACCACTTCGTGATGGAGGCAAGTAACTCATCCGAAATAACATTGCTGCCCACCGAGAACATCGAGAAGATGTTGTGCCCGGAAAACCGTCTCTTCCACAAGCTGTCCCCTTAGGGAAACTCTTTAGTCTACTTAGCACAAGATCCGTCGTAGCTACCATAGCCTCTGTGAAGGTGAAGAAGAGGGGATGACCGGCAAGGCAAGTTAGTGGGATGTTTGGAACGAAGTTCATCCCGTGTACCTTCATTATTGGACGCAACTCCGGTAGAAGTGAGAGTGCGAATCGCAGTGAAAGATATAAACCATGTCGGAGCTTATCCCTACACAACCTCAAGTTCACAGCTTCCCGATCATCCTGTTTAGGTTTCTTCTTGGCTTTCTCTTGTAATTCCTTCATCTCGGCATGTTTCTCAAACACACATTGAACCAAAGACCATACACCCATTCGGTTCATTCCATATGCGCAATGCATGATTAACTGACTTAATCTGCAGCTTTCTCGTGTGTCAGCTTTCAACTCTTGGTACTCAAAGAACATGGAGAGTACACACAGGGAAGAGCATTAGCCGTATCCATGAAGACAGATCATTAGGTGCAACCACCACTTTCGCAACACGACGACTTGAAGGTTCGTGCAAAGTGCAACCTACATTTAGCTGGAATACTAGAGATTGTAGGGATCGAGCTAGAAACACCATGTTCAATAGCTCAAGACTTTAAGTAGGCAAAGCAACCTCAACATCGTAGGATCGGAAATATTAACAGCAGTTAGAGCAACAATGCCGTGAATTGTAGCCGTAGAAGGAGCGAGCTCACCTTTCTCAATGTGTGTACACTTTTATTCCAGGAATAAACATGCATACAAGCAATGCACAACCAACTCTCGAGATGTAACAATAAGGACTCCCGGGCGTGGTAGACTTCTCTGCAATGTCAGCAATCTTTCACGACATCTCTCAGTCCCCCCTTCTCTCTTGTAGTGTAAATTTCTCAAGTGATTGAAAAGTGAAACCTTCAATAACCCCTTCCCTCCAGTCCCGTTTTTGCACCCATCATAGCCTTTGAAAGGACATTGAAAAAGATCGGCTCGCCATCGAAAACATCAAAGCCATGGTTTGCGCTGGGGGTAGCATAAGCAGCAGAAGATTTAGGGTTTGCAGAGGTAGAACTTCCCGTCATTGAAAAACTTGAAAAGCTTTAAAAAAACCTAGAAGAGAAAAATCTACTTATGCGACAAGTTTGGTTTGATCAGATGAAAAAGATGAGAAGTCGAAGGGCGTAAAGAAGAGATTAATAGGAAATGGTTTGATCAGATGAAAACCAATATCCTAGGAATCACATTCTATCGCCTGGAACGGCCTCTTCGGGGAAAAAAAAAAAAAAAAAACCTTAAAAATTACTGTAGCAGATGAAAAAGTTTATTTACTAAGATGCCCTTCGTGTCTAAGATTAGGGTTTACACATCTTGGTCACCAAGTCATCTATCTATATAAATAGAGGCTTAAGCTTTGTATTTTATATACATAATGAATAATTTCTCTCTCTCTTCTTCTCCCTATTTTCTGTCTCCTTCTCCTTTTACAATAAAATTTACATAAAAAAATAGTATTGGTTTAAAAAAATTTAAAGACAAAAAATAAATAAAATGAATATCAAGAGTAGTTAAAGCTTACTCTAAATCTAGAGAACAAAAGAAGATTTAACTAATGGTAGGCTATACAGTGACATCTCTAATGAAAATTTAATCAATGATTTTTTTTATCAATATTCGGTTAACCATTGGTTATTGGTTCGGTTTCTCTATCATACCAAAACCAAACCATTAATCTCGGTTTTCATCTTTTCTAAACCAAAACCAACCATTAGTTAATGGCTTGGTTCGGTTTCCCCCCTAATCGGTTTGGTTTGGTTTGGTTCGGTTTCTCGGTAAACCATTAACCATGAATACCCCTAACTGTAATACAGTGGTAAAGTCATTGGGTGATAATACCAGTGACCTGATACCAGTGTCATGAGTTTGAAATTTCCCAGCACCAAATACTTTACCAATCAAAAAAATAATGATTGTCATCATTTCTGGTAAGGGCATTATTAGTCATGTTATTCCTGTTAAGAAACAAAAAACTCAAAGGTGAAGCTAGTGTACTCTAATTATTAGAAATAAATATATTTATGGTAGATTAGCCTCTTCAAATTGGACCTGACCAAAAAATAAATAAAGCATGCAATTAAGATCAACACAGACTGCAAATATTTAGCTTTCACATGACAAAAACGTTCAGATGTTAAAGCTTGTCGTTTTTTTATAAATTCCATTTATGTTCTTAATGACTACAATAAAATCTATTTGTGACATTTGTTAGGTATGTAAAGATTTAAGCGTTGGTCAGGATGGGTACGTAGGAAATGTATTGTATTTTACATCATATATAGGAAGAGAAACTGATGTTAGAACTTAAGAATTGCAAACAATTAATAGCATGGTAAATAATTGGTTAAATATATGATGCACTTAAACTTTCATAGATGGTACACATGTGATTTCAACTCATATAAAAAGAAATTCAAAATAGTACTGAAGACATCCGGAAGAAAAGAAAACACCGCGCAATTACAAAAACTGAATGTTAATGCCAAATCAAAGATGATACAGGAAATTAATAACAACATGTGCTTATTATCCATCGGAATATTGGATAAAGGCCGCATGCATAGTTCTCTGTCTTGCATGTCTTGTAGCTTAAAATAAAATAAGAGACTAATATAAGAAAAAGAACATCAGAAATTAGATCAAAAAATTATGAAAATCAAGCAACATTTTAAGCTCTTTTAAACCAAGATGTAGAATGTAGACGATGTTTAAATACGTAACATTTTCCCGCAGCTATCCTTTTTCGACGTTTGAAAGGCATTTTCAGTCAAAATGACTTATATTAAGGATGATTTCATGGCTTAATATCACGTGGTAAAGACACCACCATAAACTCCTAAACCACCTACCCCATTAGCCCAGCCACCAACATATACTCTTGTACCTCTCATCCCATTAGAAAAACTACACATTATACTGTGTACTTGTAAATCCAACTCCACTAAGCCACCCTACACTCCTGTATCTCCAGCTGAGACAAAGTCATCTTACACTTATATCACTTTAATTTGTATCCCTACTGCACATCTTGAGACAAATTCATCTTACACTTATATCACTGTAATTTGTATCCCTCCTGCACATCTTTCTTCATCCATTTGTTGAAAGGCATCAACCTTAAGATTCTATCTAGTAAAAGCTCATAAATCATGAAATCCTTGATATCTTAGCTCGAATTATTTGCCGAACAATGCATTATCACTATTCATATGATAAATTGCGCTCATTGAGAGATTATTTCTCAGTCATTTTTAAACAATAAGAATGAAAGCATTGGTCAAGGAAATAATCACTAAGATATCTGAAAGTTAAGAAGAGAGAGCTAAAGCATAATCAAGATGGTCATGGTCTATCAACATTTTTTGCAGAATACAATACAGGGCTTATTCAAGGTCAATATTCTGATCTTCTCCGACTGTTTGAATATGGGGGTTTGCCTCCTGAGGCTAACTATCTGTTCTTTGGTGACAATGTTGATCGTGGTAAACATAGCATAGAAACCATTTACCTTCTCTTATCAAGTTTTCATACAAAATCAAATATCCAGAGAACTTCTTTCTACTCAGAGGAAATCATGAGTGTTCTTCCATCAACCGTATTTATGGGTTTTATGATGAATGTAAGAGGAGGTTTAATGTCCGTCTATGGAAATCTTTTGCTAATTGATTTAACTGCTTACCGGTGGAGGGTTGTCTCCTGATCTGAAACACTTGGATCAGATTAGGAATACTGCTCGCCCGGTGGTCCTGGTAAGTAATGAATTCCAGCCTTCAAAAAATACACATATAAATGGTTAATAGTTCAAACAATATTCAGAATCAGAATGAATTTGGATAATAATAATTAAGCGTACACTATCAAACATTTATTGTGTTTTCCAATAAGCCTCGATCTCAATTACCTTTTTTACTCGTGCTCCTTATGAACCTTATAGCTTGCAATAGGTTCCCTGCGCATCATGTCTGAATTTAGATGCTATACTATTTTAATCAGCAATTGACAAAAATTCGTAAAAAGGAACCAACTTCTCACCTTCTGATCAGTAAGAGGTAATTTAAGACCCGTACTTAAGCCGTTTTTTTCGCTTTCAAAACTCCACATCCTTGGAACCGATGCTTCCAAATTTTTTGAGTCGCCTGATGTGGTGAAAGACCACAGAATGGTGTAATAACAATTTCTGGAGGTGTTCTTTTTGAAACAAACACAAAGCAAACCATTCGTTTACTTCGTTTTAATAAAAAGCGAAGTGTTAAGAAAAATCGTATTTCAGAAACACCATAAAGATGAAACCAAAACCCAACAGAGAAAGATTAAAAAACAACAAAAAAACAATCAACAATATATTGGTAATTTGCTAATTTACAGGCCTTGTTTACAAACCATTGTCTTATGATTTTCCTCTCGAACCATTGAAAGTGCGATCATGATAGTTTGGTATCTTATATGCGATCAGTCAGGTATTCTTTAAGTAGTTGTAATTGAACATGCATACCAGGTATCCCTGCACCGTTTTTATAGAGCTCTATAACTTGGTTTGTAAGAAATCTCACAAAATAAGGAATAAATTGTCTGCCAATCAACTATATTTGGAGTAATCTAAATATAGAGACCTACAAATAATTTTCTGGCAGTTCCCAGATTCGCTAACAAAATCCACTTAGTCTTAAATATGGAGACTAATAAATAAGACCAATTATTTTCGCCCTTTTTTGTGATTTATTTCCGTCTTTTTTTTAATTAAGATTTGGCATAAAAAAACAAAATACGGAAATGAATCAGATTTTCTAAAGATCCTCCGATTTTTTTTTATGGCAATATAAACACTAATAAGACCAAGGGTTTTCGTCATTTTTCATTTATATTTCCTTTTTTTTTTAATTAAGATTTGCCATAAAAGAACAAAACACGGAAATAAATGATATTTTCCAAATATCTTCCGCAATTTATTTTTTTATGGCAATGAATAAGATTTTTCGTTTTTTTTTATGGCAATCCATCCTACGACACGAATTGTATCTTAAATATAAACACTAATAAGACAAAGGGTTTTCGTCCCTTTTTATTTTTATTTCCTTTTTTTTTTAATTAGGATTTTCCATAAAAGAACAAAACACGGAAATAGATCAGATTTTCCAAATATCTTCCGCAATTTATTTTTTTATGGAAATGAATAAGATTTCTCATTTATTCAACATCTCACGGTCTGGATTTTATTAAATTCATGTAAACCTGACATAAGAATTCTGATAAAATTTCGACCAATTTAGAGCATCGGATCGAATAAATTAGATCTTATCCCCTAAGAAATTAGTTTACTAAAAATCAACGAAAGTTTGATATTACATTCTTTAATGAAATTTATATTCAGATAAAATCTCGGCAGAAATATTTTTTTAGGCTTTTTTTACTAAAAAGGGAAAGGGAATGATTCGACATTTACCCTAAAGATCTTCGAAGATTTCGTTTCCATTAATTGCTTATGAAAGAGTCCAATAAATTTTTATTTTATTTTTTTTTGGTATGTAAATATCGTAAAAAAAAACTTATATATGTTGATTTTCCTTCTACATGGAAATTTTCATATTTTTTTTCCCAAAAAAAAAAAACGTCTGGCCCTCCCTGAAAGATATTTTTAGATTTTACCGCTAATCCGAAGGTCCAGATTTCATATTCTATTAAAAATTAACGGCCACGAAATGTAAGGGGGCTAACTTTGATTTCGGCCAATCAGGAACGAGGATTTCGTTGACCGGCCAATGAGAGAGGAGGTTACCCCAATTCTCGACGTGGTGTGAGAGATGTAGTTGGGTGTTTAGGTTATTGATTGATTGATATTTCATTTATGTTAAAAAATGCACTATATAGGTATTTCAAAGCGCAACAATTTACGTAACTCAGTACTGTGCCACTGGACAAGCTCGTCTAATTGTGAGTCGAGATTCGATAAGACTATTTTCCCGGTGCGAAGCACGAGTTAGTATCTAGTTTGCTTGGGAATTCGAGAAGTTTGATTCATAAGCTCGAACCAAGAGACTGACTTTGACTATACGTCTCGTAGATAGGTTAAAAGTGAAAAGCTACACAGAGGCAAGCTGAATTTCATTTTCATTTTTACTTCTCTCATCGGTCTCAGCTTGAAGACCAAAAGCTCTCTTTGGTTTACCAGCACTTCTTAAAGGTATGAAATTTTCTTCTTTTTGATTGTTTTATACTTGATATGATGAAGTTTTTTATTTAGTTAAGATGCTCTTATAGTCCTAAACTGATTGAGATGCTCTTGATGACTTTTATTAAGATGCCATTAAACTGTTTGTTGAAATTCCTCTAAAACAAGTACTCGATGGTTTTTGGTACGCTGGTTTATTTATACGCAGGGAAAGAGAAAGAAACCTAAGATCCAAGATATGAGAAGAATGAGGAATAAAAAGAGAAAAAAAGGTACAAGTAGAAGTATTATTGATAGTGAGAATGATGATAAATCTAATGTTGTTCTTGATGAGGATATAGACTTATAGTATGTGACATACTTAGCAGACTACCTGTGAAGTCGCTCCTGCGTTTCAAATGTGTATCTAAACGATAGTATGTGACATCCAGTGCGTCTCTGGACAGCTGACGCATTTTTGCAAGAAAGAGGAACAGTAAATTCAACCACATTGAATTCAGTTATTCACACTATGAAGAACACGAACACATTTTCCTTTGAAACATATCTCGGACCGGTAAACGGTTTGATCTGTTTCATCAATAAACATAGTGTTTGCATGTTTTGATTTAGTTAGATCAAAGCTCGTGACATGTGTGTAAGCAAGCTTGATGAAACTCGTGCTTCATATCTTGATCTGATCAGTTGGTCTTAGATGGAATTTCATATTTTCTGCGAATACGTACTTCTGAGAGAACTCCTTTGAATCTGCTTCAACAAGATTCTTCAATGAATGCCGTAATAATTTTTCCTCTCACAACAATAGTTGTAAGTATAATTGTTCATGTCAATTGTCTATTTAATTAGTTGGAAGTATATGAACTAATTGTAAAATTGAAGAAATGTCTGGGCATCAATTCCACTTGGAAAACTGTCTGGAGTGTTTGTGCAAACTGAGGAAGAGGTGTTTTAAAATTGCCCCAAATTGTTATTTCTGTGGTAATGAACAAGACTCAAAATGGAGCATTTACTCTGATTTCTGTTATTTCTATGAGTTTTTATGGAATTGTTTTGGTGGATATTTCAGTGATCGTTTACATTGGTAGGTCAGCATTTACAGTTTCTTAGTCAATGTTGTTCATAAACAGTAAAGTCCTTTTAGTTTTTGAGTATTGTTTATCAAACTATTGAACGCAAATGTATATGTACGAGAAACCGTTGCTGTATTTTTTGTGCAGTTCAAGAATGGCTTGTGTGGGGTTTATTTATTTTTCTTCTTATTACTTCGTTAAGTTCCCTTGATTTTCTTATATCAAAGGACCCTTCTATGGTTATAATTTTGAGATTTGCAATCTTTATCCACTTTATTTCCTTGCTATTTATCAGAGTTTAACCGACCCTTTTTTTCTTCGTTTGGCATTAGAAGACACATGCAGGAATGGTACCTGGTGGAGCTAATGTTGGTCCTAGAGGTCTCCAAAACCAAGTTCGCCTTCTTGTCAACATGGAGCTGGTAGAGGTGATTGGTGACCTATGGGGTGAAGAGTTCTCCTTCCGTGCAGAAAGGGTTTCAGCCAGGTTTTGGATTCCCCTTGCAATTTACCGGAGTTCTCACTTCCATCTAACAGGTAATCTATTCTTGATATATATAGCACATAGGCTTGTACAGTAGTGTCAACTCCATTTATGTAATTTCTATAAGTTTTTATGGAATTGTTTTCGTGGATTTTTCAGTGATTATGTTTGGGGTTTTTCTGGTTTACATTGGTAGGCTCGTAGAATAGTGTCAACTGGCATACCTATTCATAGTTGTGTTATTAAATAAACATTTACTTCTTTTTCTCGCATTAATTCTCAGGTTTGTTATGTTTTTGTTGGAGATTATTGGAATCCCCAAGTAAAGATATCTACTGCTATAATGTAACTCCAGTAAAATGTTTTATCTATCTCTGTCATGCACAGGCTTTGCACAGTCTTGTACCACTTAAAGGCTGTTTGTTTTTTATGGGTGATGCTGTGTATGCTAATTGATTCCGTTAAATATATCTTAGTTGCACTCAGGTTGTAGAGCTTAACTGCTTTTCGAGTTTTTTTTTTCTCTATGCTAATTTTATTTGAGCTGAAGGATAGAAGGTGGTGAGAGTCGTGTGATGCATATTCATACTTATTCCTTTGTCAACCATGATAATTCTCTCCATTTCATAGTCTATGCATGTTACTTACTAATGCTACGAAACATTGTCAGATCTTTTCCAGATTGTTGTAACATTTTCTCAGTGTTTTGATTGTGCAGATCATGTTGGACAGAGATAGAAATCGTCTGAGGTTTTGGATTTGTGACTTCTGTTGATCAGCATGGAATGGATGATGCCATCAGAGAGATGCATGGCAGAGAACTTGGTAACCTGTTATAGTTGATGACTATGGTTATGGCAGGTTATACTCATAAGGTGGCGCAGGTGGCAGTTTTGGAGGTGATAGGGGATGTGCAGGGGGGTCTGACTGCTTTAAGCGCACCATCTTCCAAGTTATGATAAAACGCTGAAATCCAACGTTTAGAACCTCCGGCTACAGCAGCAAGAGGAGTACCATTGCCAGACCACAACATTGCCCCATAACCTCCTTTGCTGTTTTTCTTTCTGTGATACCCGTCAAAAGTGATTGCGAAAACACCTTCCCCGTCATAAGAAGGACGGATCTTCATGGCTATGGATAGCCTCTTGGACATGTTTTTATCATCTTTCCTGTGACAAGAAGGCTGGATCTTCATGGTCCTAGATAGTGTCTTGATCATACGTGCTACATCTTTTCTAAGTGCATCTGCATTTCTTTGAACTGCCGTTTTCATATTTTCATCATTATCGGATTCTTCGGATTCCTCGTCTTCATTCCAACCATCAACTTCTTTAAAAAACTGAGGGGCCCTAGTTTGTTTGCCGTAGGAACGAGATGACAAACTACGACCACACTCCTCCATATGCACTGCACAAAGATAAAGAGCTGTCTTCCCCATTTATACACACACTATATAAACCAACCAACTACCGCATGCACTTTCCTAATTTTAGACTACGCTCATCATTAGGAAACCAAATAAATTTTGGAAAATACAAATTTATAGGAAACCAAATGGCGAGACTTCAAAATTGAACAGAATTCAACATTCATCATATGGATTGACTTAAGCCCAGGGACGAGAACAAAGGCTGTTAGTTGGGCCCGGAGCCCATCTGAAAAGGTTCAATAACAATGAACGGTCAGGATATATCTAACCCTCATCCGATAATAACTTAAAACCCTAACCTCATTTCATTTCATTTCATTTCATTTCTTCCTCCTCTTTCTCCGTTCAAGAGTTGAGCTTCTTGGGTATCACCGTCATCTTTTTGACTGGATCTGGATACGCATCCATGATCGTGCAGCTTCTTGTGATTCGGCATCTCTTTTAACTTGATCAGGATGTTCTCGCTGGAATTGTCTTTGGAAGCAGCGGATTCTTTGATCTCAATCTGGTTTTATCTTTTGTAAAATCATAGCTCATGCGTGGTACTGATGCAACTGAAACCTGATCATATAATTATTCGTTGGATTCAATTTGATATTGCTTTTTTTAGGTATGTGGTTGATTGAATTGCTAGTAATATTTGGAAATTGAGACAATTTGGAATTGGGTTGGAGAATTTGATTCAGGTTTTTTATGCTAATGATGATAATTTGGCATCTAGATGCTACATTTGGTGGTAATAGTCCGGATATAATGCCCCATATTCTATATGGTTCTGTGATTGCAGTGAGATAATTTGGAATTGGTTTGCAGGTTGTGCAAGTATGAGTGGATTATGGTTTCTTGGAAGCAAAATTTGATTCCAAGGTCTTCAACCTAGAATGAGTAGGTTTACGAATAAAATTATTGGTTTTTGATGGTGGGTGTAGAATGAAGGGAACCATGTGGGATAAGATTTATGATCTGCAAGTTTCCAATTTCTTCGAACTGGGTCTCAGGAAGGTAATGAGCTGTAGTGTTACTGTCTGTCAGTGGAAAGCTCCTCCTGCGGGTTACATCAGCTCCTGTTGTGATGTTGCAGCATGGGGTAATGCAGGAAATGCTGGGTTCAGGATAATTGCTAGATGCCAATTGTGTTAGGTATAGTAGGTACAATTGCAGGCGGTTTGGCAGCCAGCCAGCCACTAATTGTGTTGCTGACTTGATGGCTATGTTTTGATATAACAACTTATCATCTAGATGCAAGGGTATGTGATAAACTTCTTTTATGATTCTTTGGCTAAACATTTTTATTCCTACCTGTGATTGCTTGAGATAACAGATGTGTTATTTATTCTATCTGGCTCTTTGTCATGATAAAGTAAACTTGTTGATATCTGGAGTTTCAAGTATCTCTCTACACATGCTTCATGGATCAATGTGTTTGTTTGTTGTGCATGTCCAATTTCATTGTAGTCTGTCTAATAGTTGTCTTTTTGGTGTGCTCGATGTGTACCGGTATTTATGTTCTGGTTCTGTAGATTGTTCTAAACATATTTAACTCATTACTTCATTGAACATTTGATTTTGAATATTCCTAGTTGTTGTCTAAGAAAGAACTCTGTTGTGTTTATAGAGAATGGTAGACTTAGGGTTATGGTTCATGTATGATTAGTGGCATATGTATGTTTTAAGTCCTTTTGGATTTGTGTCATTTGTAAATCAAATTATTTTATGTTGGTACCATGTCTGTCTGAAGATAACTAGAGTACTTTTCAAGTTTCTTATGCTCCTTCAACTATTACTCAGTCTTCATGCGTATTTTTCTTGCCGCAGTTAGTGTAGTGAATCCTTAACTTATGGCAGTGCCATTAGTGTTGTGATATTTTGGTACATCATGAAGATTTTGGGTCACGGGGCAAATTTTGGGTGATTAATCAGTAATATATTTGGTTTAATGTGTAAACAAGTTTAATCACTCAAAATTTGTCTCGTGACCCAAATTCTTCATGATATGCCAAAATATCCTCACTTTAACTTGATATGTAGGTTTCATCAAAACGTGTATGACATGAAACTGGAAATACAACTTTCACTCATTATCTGGGTTGCACGGACGCTCCATTTCTTGAGCCGTGTGTCCGTCCGACTTCGCTTCGGACGCCGATTATTTCGACACTGACGCTAAAATATGCACTGGGACGCTGCAATATTGGCCTCGTGTTCGCGTCAGTGTCCTGTCGTGTCCGCGTCGCCGCGTCTGCGTCCGTGCAACCTAGTGCGTTAGACTAGGGGAAATGATTAGGAAATGATGCGATTGCAGTGAGGATGCTGCATATTAACGATTTCATTATGTTTAATGCTTCAGCAGTTTCTACTGCAGAAGAGCGATTGTGGAGCATAGTCAAGTCCAACTCATTAGACTTCTTCAATGCTTGGTGTAGGTGTAAATTATCTACAGATCCAGGTGGCAACATCCTAGACCCAGTGCACCCAAATACAAAGAAACGCGAAGTATAGAGCAAAGATTAAAGAGCGCGAGATTTAAGGAAGCCACGTGGATCGGGCTTAATAATGTCGGACAAGACTTGACCCAGACTTCTGATAAAGCTGACAAGATAAGGCGGGACGGGACAAACGAGGAGCTACGGTCAAACAGGCAAGAAAGTGTGGAACACATCGGTGATCATAAGGGCGACTATCGAGACAAGTGACATCGCGTCAACGAGAGGACCATAAGAGATTGGCTCGAACGAAATACAAAGCGAGGAGCCAAGATGCATCGACCGCACAAGACGACGTGAGTCGGGCCGATCACAGAACAACTAATTAGATGTAACAGGGTCAACATTCTAACTTCGTTGTATAAACTTTCTCCTATAAATAGCGGGACTTGTATTCTAGAGAGGTAGGTTGTAATTTTTGGGAGAGAAAGGAGAGAGAAACTCGAGTTAGCATTAGAAAGAAGTGAATGAGAAGTAAGTTCATCTTGTAAGGAAATCCCACTAAGAGCAACACCTTTGTAACACCGTGAAGTAATAAGATTCATCATTTCACCCCCGTGGACGTAGGTAATCATACCGAACCACGTATATCTTGTGTTCATGGTTGAGTGTTTACTTTCGTTTGAGAAGAGTCGTACATTTCTATCATTTGGATGTAGTTTGTAGTAAAATGCATCTACATTCTGGCGCCGACTAAGGGGACATGACTAAGATCTCCCGATACCTTGCCATTAAAGTCTTCAGAGACGATTAACAACTCCTCAATACATGTTAATGTGTTGGAGTAGAAGCTACGATGAACTCTGTTGGCCGAAGTAATGGTTGTTTTGAGTCATTTTCGAGCATTTAAAGTCATAGTAGTAGCAGCGTCTTCTTAGCGTCTTCATGATTTGATCGAGAGAAACTTCACGAGCTCACCAGCCGACTAACGATTGGGTTAGAAGCTACGTGAAGAATCATTGAAGGGACGATTGTTTGTTCTTGATAATTGTGTGTTTGTTAGCGTTAAGCGAGTTGTTTTTAGTCTGAGGTAAGAAGTTGGGTGCTGGAGTTAACAAAAGTTAGCGTTTTAGATGTTTCATCGTGTAATGAACTGTCGACCTTGTATAATTTTTAGCCGACGGTGTAGCGTAAGTCGTCGGAAAGGTCATAATTAAATCTCGAGAAAGTGGAGTTGGTACCAGTTCAAATTAATTCTAGGGGTTACTTGCCGTACTTTCTAAGCATCACGTGCATAAGATCAATGATTTGGAGCATGTAGAACAAAGGACAAACCAACTTAAATGCATAGGTCGAGTACAAAGAGCGACGTAAATACGGAGTGATAGTGACGGGGAAGTGAGTACGCCACGATTCAACATAAGACCAAAATAGGGTAGATAAACGGAACCCACCGATAACCAAAGTTGACCCTGCATAGTAGTGACAGTAGTCGTAGAGTCAAACGTTTCGCCTTTTTTGTCTGTGCATTTTGTTAGAAAAATCAGGTCGAAGTAAGGGGTTCCTTTTCGTATTTGCTGACGTAGGGACGGGCGATACTCGGCTTATCACGCGACTTAACTAATGGCTAGCACTTTAGAGACGATAAGGATGTTGAGGAATCGCACGGTCACTAGCACGGAAGATGCGGCGGGGATAATGGGGCCGAGGCAAGGGAACGATCGACAACCACCGCCCGAGGAATCTCATGCGTGCGCGAGGGATGCCTGTTGTAGACGAGGAAGTAGATTTGGGGCGGGATGATAACACCTTACCTCTCGCACCGCATTATACTAACTCGAGAAGAGTCGATCAAGTCGATGGACTCACAACTTCGACACCGATGACGATGAGGAAGCACTTGCGGCGCGAGCTTAGAGGCAATCGACGAGGCGACAAATTGAACACCGAGGAAGCTTTGGGAAGGGAACAAGAGCTTCTTAGGCGATTCAGTTGGGGCGAGCAATAGCAAGTGACATCGGCCCGACAACCGTTCAAGCCGGGTCAATCATATAACCAATCCAATACCGCCCCCACCACCCACATCAAGACACCATTACAACCTCGGCCACACCAACCCAATGGACATTCTAGTCATGAGAGTACGGACCCGACGTTGTTGGCCATTTTGGAGAGTCGAGAGGAGACAAGAAGCGGACCGAGGGAACTCAAAGAGCGGAATTTAGCCTTGGAGTATGAGAACTACCAACCGAGGAACCAACGGACCGGATCAAGAGGGTCGTCAAGCCGAGGAACATCGGGTTATCGTGGCCGATCCGATCACTTGCCACCCATGATGGGGCGAGTAACATTAATCAGCCCAATCAGTCAGGTCAGCCGCCATTACCTCCGGTTCCCCCAACGCAGAGATATGGACCACCCGAGGACTCGTCCACCGATGAAGAAAGGCGAGGAAGGGATGGGCGACAAGATCAGACAACTAAAGCCAAGCTTAAGGAGTTGGAAGCAAAAATCAAGGAACTTTCGGGCGGAAGCGAAGAGGATAAGCTGGCCGAGATTATGAGCGAAGCCGAGAAAACGCCTTTCTCTCAAGAATTGGAACAAATGTCGTTCCCACCTAAGTGTATTTTACCTTCATTCCCCTCTAGATTTGATGGAACTGGCGATGCGACCGAACACCTTAAGATGTATACCATGTCACTGATCCAATGGAGAAGTAATCCGGTAGTTATGTGTAAATTCTTTCCAGCTAGTTTGGAGGGCGAGGCGCGAGATTGGTTTTATTCGCTCGCACCTGGTTCGATCAACGGGTACGATGCGCTAGTCGAGGCCTTCCTTGAGACCTATATGCATAACAAGTCGACCTCGGCCAAGAATGAACAAGCTGTTTACCCTCGCCCAAGATTCGAGAGCCATTGAGAACCTTGACCGACAGATGGAGGAAGCGTGTACTTGAAATTTGGAAGGTACCGGTGGACCAAGCCATCTTTGGGTTTGAAAACGCGTTGGGGAGATCGGACCCCATTTGGATTGCCATGTTTTCTGAAAAACCTAAAACCTTAAAGGAGATGAGAAGAATGCAAGAACACTACATCGCCTTGGAAGAAATTCAGCCAAATCAAGAGATAGAGGGGTACAAGAAGCCATCTGCTGAAGTCGGAATCGAAACTAAAACGATTTACGGACGACCATATCAAAGCGATCGGAAAAAGATCGGACCCTCCCCGAGGAACAGTGAGAAGAGGGAATGGATGGCCAAAGGGAAGAAGCCAAAGCAGAAGCCCGATCGTATACCCCACTAAACGCTTCTTTGGAAGAGGTGTTCAAGGAAGTTGAGAAGAGGAGCGACATCAACTACCCAAAGATCGAGGAGGGCACAGGTTCCAAGAGACCCGAGATCATCCCGAATACTGTCACTACCATCAAGATAGGGGCCATTCCACCAATAACTGTCGAGAGGTGAAAGATATTGTTCAACACCTCATCCGCGATGGATATTTGAGGCAAGATGTCCGCCACCCCCTTCGGCGGAAGCAACACCCGATGCGCCAGTTCATCAAGTCCGCATCGATAGGGCGAACCAATTCGTAAACACCATTTCACATTCGGTTATGCAAAACTACACTCTCGGCCCAGTAATCACCACTAGGATCCATAAAAGGGATCGTGACGGTAAAGAGATATTCGGCGTAGCCAAGTCTCTTCCCATGGAACCCGGGTGACGATGCCCATATCGTTCTCGGCTAAGGATGTCCCAAAGAAACGGACAGGCACACAACGATCCACTTTGGTCATCACACCGTTGATTGAAAAGTGGGGAGTAAGAAGGATTCTTGTGGATAGCGGAAGTTCAGTCGAGGTGCTGTTCTACGACACGTTCAGAAGAATGAAACTCTCAGACGATATGCTCGTCCCATCCACATACCGTATCTACGTATTCAATGGCACAGTAACCATCCCGAAGGGCGAAGTAACTTTAAGAGTTTCAGATGGTGGTGGCTACCTCGACACACTAACCACTTTCTGTGTAGTCGACGTCGCTTCACCTTATGAGGCCATTATCGGGCGCCCATGGGTTGCGGGGATAAAGGGCGTATCATCGGCCTACCATCAAAGGTTAAGGTTCCCGACTTGCAAGGGAATAGCGGAAGTTATGGGCGACTCCCAGGCGGCACGACAATGCATGAAAGTTGATATAGAAATAAATGAGCGACGGAGAGCTCGGCAAAGGCAAGAAAAGAACAAAGAAAAGGAAGTGAATGCAGCAAAAGAATTGGAGGAGGCGATTTCTCAAGCGGTACTGGCACACGAAACGCGAGAACAAGACCCTTTATAGCAATTAAAAGAAGCATCCCCATTCAGGGAGACCAAATCAAACTTCTCGACAGTCGAGCCGACTAAAGAAGTAAACTTGGGAACGATAGAGGAACCTAAAGTAGTGAGGATCGGGGCATTACTATCGGACGAAGAAACCAGTAAACTCACGACGCTATTAAAAGAAAACCTGGAGGCATTCGCTTGGGAAGTGCATGATTTGGAGGGTATTGACCCAAAGTCTGCTGTCATCACTTAAAAATTGATCCGAAGTTCAAACCGGTTAGACAAAAAATGAGGCGTATCGCGCCAGAATTGCAAGCGGCGGTCGAGGTCGAGCTGAAGAAGTTACAAGAATCCGGAATAATAAGGAAGTCCCACTACCCACAGTGGATATCTAACATGGTCGTGGTACCAAAAAATAAAGGGGAGTCCGAATATGTATTGATTTTGACTTGAACAAGGCCTGCCCGAAAGACAGCTTCCCCCTTCCCAGTATAGATCAATTAGTATAATCAATAGTGGGATACGAGGCGATGACTTTAATGGACGGATACATGGGATACAACCAAATACCACTGGCGCCCGAGGACCAGGAACACACCTCCTTCTTTACGCCAAGAGGATTGTATTGTTACACCAAGATGCCATTCGGACTTAGGAATGCTGGGGCTACGTACTAGAGATTGGTAGGCGATATGTTCGAAGACAAGATTCACGATACCATAGAAGTTTACGTGGACGACATGTTAGTTAAGAGTCGGAAATCAAAAAACCACGTCCGAGACCTTCGAGAGATCTTTCAAACAATGAGGAAACACAAGATGAAGATTAATCATGCCAAGTGTGACTTCGGGTCACATCGGGAAATTCTTAGGCTACATCATCACTCCCGGGGGAATAGAAGCGGATCCGAAAAGGTACGAGCCGTCCTTGACATGCCATCTCCGCGACGGTGAAAGACGTGCGAAACTAAACGGTTGCATAGCCGCATTGGGATGATTTGTGTCACGATCATTGGACAAATGCAAGGCTTTTTACGACATCTTGAAGAAAGGAGAAAAATTCCGATGGACGGACGCAAGCGAAGAAGCTTTTCAAAGTATCAAGATACATCTATCTAGCCTCCCGGTTCTTCAAAGGCCTGAGCCGTCAGAAATTCTCACTTTATACTTAGGCGCGACACCCTATGCCATAAGTGCGGTATTGGTTAAAACAGAGATGGGCGTGGAAAAGCCGGATACTTCGCCACAAAACTTTAAGTCCGCCGAGAAGAACTACACTAGAATGGAGCAGATGGTGCTCGCGCTAGCCTTTGCTGCCTCTAAACTACAAACATATTTTCAAGCTCATCGAATACGGGTGCTCACCAAATCGCCTATCGAAGCGGTCTTGGATAGTCTTTGGGCGATCGGGGAGAATCTCCAAGTGGGGAGCCATAATCAAACAATATGATGTGATATACGAGACAAGAACCGCGATCAAAGGACAAGTAGTGGCCGATTTCTTGCGCAATTCCCCTCGTGATGAGGACGAGGTAGAAGATATACCGAGAATGACAGAAGAACAAGAGGGTCCGGCGGACCTGCTAGCCGCTAGTAGCCCAACACGATGGGAAGTATTTGTTGATGGGGCATCTAACAAAGACGGATCGGGTCTCGGGTTGGTGTTCACCACGCCAAAGTGGAGGAAGATTGTGCATTCGTTCAGGTTAGAATTCAAGGCAACGAACAACGTCACCGAATATGAGGCGGTGATCCATGCCTTACGGATAATTGTGGAAATGGGGATGCATGAGGTTCGACTGACTAGTGACTCTCAACTAGTGATCCGGCAAATTACGGGCCAATACGCTACACACGATCCGGTGCTGCAAAAATATTGGGAGATCGCCCAATTTTACATCAAGCAAATCCCAGATATTAAATTCGCCACATCTCGCCGAAAGGATAACATTACACTCGGATGCTCTATCATACATCGCCTCACGTTAGTAGACCCGAGCATTGAAGGGATACGCGTTATGAGGCTACTTAACCCGTCTATCCCTGAAACACCAGAAGCACGGATCGATGTGGCCGTTAACACAGCCGAGAGATACAAAGAAGGCGACTGGAGAAAGCCGATACATCAATACTTAGAAACGGGTGAGATACCTAAGAGTCGGCCCGAGATGAACAAGATCAAAAGTAAATCGGGCGCCTACGAGTTAAGGGGGGGGGATCTTATATCGGAATTCCTACCTAGGGCCACTCCTACGATGCTTAGCGAGGGAAGAAGGCCATATAATCCTACATGAGCTACACTATGGGGCTGGCCGGAAATCACAACTCTGGGAAGAAGCTTGTCGGCTAAGGCAAAAACAATGGGCTACTTTTGGATGTATATGAACGAGGACGCAAAGCAAATGGCAAGAGCTTGTGAAGAATGTCAGCGTTTTGGGAAGAAAATCCATGCTTCCGGCTGCATCGTTAAACTCGATCATAAGTCCGTGGCCTTTTGCTAAATGGGTAGTGGACATTGTCGGGCCATTACATGTAGGAACGGGGCAAAGGAAGTATTTGATCGTGGCAACGGATTATTTTACCAAGTGGGTCGAGGCGGCACCACTGAGGCATATTCGAGACAAAGATGTTTTTAAGTTCATTTGGGAACATATAATTTGTCGCTTCGGGGTCCCGGTTGCCATCGTCTCTGATAATGGGAACATTGATCTTCTATTTAACACTTACAACATCAGGAAGAGCAAAGCTACCTAGATTTACCCCCAGTGCAATGGGCAGGCCGAGATCACTAATAAGACCATCGCCGATAACATGAAGAAGAAACTGGACGGGGAATATGGCAACTGGTGCGAGGAATTATATAACGTCCTATGGGAATACAGAACCACACGGAGGGAAGCTACGAGGTTCTCCCCTTTATGCTTACCTACGTAACCGAGGCGATTCTACCAACAAGAAGCAATGATACCTACCACAAGAACCGAAGCGTGAGGCGAAACGTGTCGTCCGATCTGATCTTGGCTAAACTCGACGACTTGGAAGAAACAAGAGAAATGGCGTTACAAAAAATGGAAAATTATCAAAGGAGGTTACAACGGGAGTACAACAAGCGCGTTCTACCAAGAGAGTTTAATCCCGGGCAAAGCAGGTATTGAAATTTCTAATTGAATGGGAGCGCGACAAAAAAGGCGGAAAAACTAGCACCAAAATGGGGAGGGCCATATATAATCGAATCTAAGGAGGGCGAGGGATCGTATCGACTACCGCGACTCGACGGAACAAGAGAGCTCAAACCATGGATCATCCGATTCCTGAAACTCTATCATCCTTGACGGGCAATGCAAAAAAAAAAAAAAAAAACGGTAAGCAAACGTGTCTTCTATCTCTTTGAAACCGTGAGGGGTATGGGATAGGGCACAAGCGACTAATGGTCATTCGTACTCGTGGAAATGCCAGTGTGGAAGTGCCGAGGTGACTTACACTCGAATGGTCATTCGTAGTCGGGCAAAGCTTGTGTGGAAGTGCCGAGGTGACTTACACTCGAATGGGCATTCGTACTGGGCAATGCCGGTGTGGAAGTGCCGAGGTGCCTTACGGCCGCCTGGCTATTCGAACTCGGGGCAATGGCGGTGTGCAAGTGCCGAGGTATCCTAAGGGTTCTCGTGGTTGGAAACCAGTTCCAAAGGTTGTTTAGACGCGAGGTCTACTCGGCCTAGGTGGCCTACTTACATCTGAAAGGTCACCACCATCGCAAGTGGGCGTGTCCACTTGCCCGAGATCGGTTGATCGATAACCACTCGGGACCATCGGGCCTAGAACTAGGATGAATGATACCCTTCCACTAAATCGAAAGAGATAGTGATGAGATACCCCGATCAGGACATGGCATAGGGCCCGATGACCCTCCTTGTTGGGTGTGTTCGATGTAAATGGTTAGAGTCCTAACATATAAAAGCAACAATTGCAGGGGCATAACACTAGGAACAAAAAGCGAAACAAATAACGTCGTGCGTTAATCAACAAACGGTCGGGGCAACATGCGGAACAAGAAACAAATCGATCGTGTCGTGCAACAACCAACACCCGTAGGAGAGCAAAGATACAAAACGAGAACCACATCGATCGCATGGTACATCAATCAACAATCGCCAGAATAACATAAGAAACAAAAGCTAAATCGATAACACCAAGCGTCCGATAACAAAGTACGGAAAGCATCGCGGACATACGAAATGAAAAGTTTAGCGGAAATGAAATAAACAACATCGATGACGCAAAGACCCCATTAAAATGAACAAGCGAGGTAGCGGAAATTAAAAAGGGGAGAAGTGTTTAGAGCGATTTACAACCCGATGGAAGGGGCAACATAGTGACGCAGCACCACAAAAAGAAAGCTTAAACCTTGGGAGGAGCCGCGCGGCCTTCCTCTCAAGGCGACCTCGAGCCGCTTCTTCTCCACCCAGTCCATAATGCCAGCCTGAACTTTCTGATCTAACTCCTCCGCATGGGCGACGCGTTCATCCTCGAGTTGTTGGGTAATCTAGGAAGCGTTTTCCTCAAAGATCGCCTAACTTGAATCCCAAATCGACCTCGGCTGTTTCAATCGGCGAACCTCCAGATCAAGCTCCTGCGAACGTTTTGCGCGGCTACAAAACCACAAATATAGGATGTTATTCATCGGATACAACTTAACATTTTTGCAAGAATAAAGCGCGATCTGGATCTAAAAAATGGCCTCAACACATCGTCTAAGAGACCTGACAGGGCGGGTAACACCGAATGAAGCGACTCTACCGACTTGGACAACTCATCCTCGGTCCTGGACAACTTCATGGTTAATTCGTTATAATGTTGCTCATTGAACTCGTTACTATGGCAATACTTCTTATGCTCGGCCCAATCGTTCATTAATCGATTACGCGACGCTTGGAGAACCACAAGCTGCGATCTACTCCACTCTAAATCGCCCATAACTTTATCAAATTCACGCACTCGGCCCAGTAAATCGCTGTTAGCTCGCTCCACCACATCCTTATCTCTCAATATTCGTCGGCGGTCCTCGTGAAGATCTCGATTCTGTAATTGAAGAGCGTTTACCCTTTGCTCCAAACTCGTGGCTAAAGCAGCTTTTTCGGCAGCAAGACGCCGAGAAGATCCCAAATGAGCCCGTAAATTGTCCATCTCGGAAGGATCATAATCAAACCGGCGATGTCGTTCTAACTCGTCCTCAAGACTTGCAATCTCCTCAGTTTGACGGTCTATTTTGTCGTCTTTGTTTGCCATTCGTTGACGAAGATTTTCCACAAGGTCTTTCTCAATATCCCATTTTCTCTTGAGAATCCTAAACTCCGAAGTAGTGTCTATACATATACTAGATACCTCGGCTAAGAAGAAGGATACCCGACTCGGGATACCGGCCCGATAAACTCAATCAACACAAGTCAAGAAGAATCATATACCTTGAGCATCGGCAAGTTTGATCTCCAGCTCGTTCGCGCGACCCTTCTCATTCAAGTTGAAGTTGGAGGACTCTATCAACTGTTTATCTCAAGGAGATTGGAGGCATCCAAGAACGGTTCATGATCTAACACAAACAAACGAGTTTGCATCATAAGCGACACTAAGGACAGAAATCAGAAGTGGGGCATTACTATACGAACCGAGTCGCTCACCACGTGTCAAGTTTCAAGGAGATGTCGCCATAACAGGGTACAACATTCAACATTTCTTCATCGTATACTTCCCAAAGTCGGAGGAAGTAAGCGCACCCAAAGAATTCATGATCGGTCCGCACAAGTCTCGGCGCTAGAAGACGATCCTCGAAACGGCACACATGGAAGGAACACTAGTAACAAACGGCGGGCGTCTCCGAAGGCTCTGCTGGTCGCCCAAACCTTGTTCACCGACTTTGTACTCTCCAAACAAGGGAATCATTATGTTTGGTTAGAAATTTCTTTACCTCTACCAGGATTACGCCTAAGCTTCCGACATCGTCAACATCATCATCGCGCCTCGGGTGTTTTGCACAAGTGTCTCGTCGAGAACATGTGAAGGCAAAAAACTTTTCCTAGGAATCATTATGTTTGTTACCTTTGGTCTTCCTCAACCCTTGTGCCAGCACCTCTTTTCCTAGAGATTTTCAAACAACCGAGATTTTCAAACAACAACAAACCGACGCCCGAAGCTAACAAGATAGAAATCAAGAAAAGCGCGTACCTTATCGGCCTTGTCATCATTAACCACCCATAAAGAATAGGGCTCGGCGGGAAAAGTAGGCGACGGGAAGTCACCATGAAGGATAGGACCTCGGACAAGAAGCGGAACTCGGGGATAGGTCGGATCATTAGAATATCGGGATCGCCTGTTGGAACCATGGCCGATAGGATCGGCATCCAGCATCATTCTTTCGACACCCTCGGGCATAGTTTTGACCCGATGAGGACTTGCAGCAAACCCAGCAAGATCGCCCAAGGTCGAAGTATCAGCTCGATAGTTGACAAGGAAATTGGCAACGGTATACTCAGGAGCGTCCTCGGGCTTGTAGGTAGACCACTCGGCAGTAGAACCATGACCATCGCGGCGATCCCTCCACTCGTTCATAATTCGGAAAGTATTTCCAGTCCATTGAGCTAAAGCACGAGAAGGCCGAATCTGGGACAAAATCTCGTAATAAAATGGGCTATCAGGGTTGTATAAGGGAAGACGAAGGCCTAGCTCCAGCTGACCCAAGGTGATGACCACACAATTAGCCGATTGCTCGTGCTTCTTTATATCGATTTTCTTCAAACTACCGTTTCGGCCCGAGAGAAGGGTCACTTCGTAATTTTGAAGATTGTACGTCTCCTTCAACTGCTCAATGAACTCTTCATCGGAAAGATCTTTCACCCTTTTCTCGGACCTGCACGAAATAGAAGAAGAGCTATCAACAAAAATAGATCTCATCGCGCGATCATCATACCTAGAAGGGCTCTCAAGCAAAAAAAGAGAAGCAAGGGGGGAACATCAAACTCGGAAAAAACATCATCAACAGACCTCTTTTCAGCCATGGAAGGAGAAGAATCCATTAGCGAAGATAATGCAGAACTCGGTTTTCAACAAAGAAAGATGAGGCGACAGCAGCTACTGTAACGATCGATGAGGAGAAAAGGACGAAAGAAAATCAAGAAAGCTAGGGTTTTTTGAGAAGCGTAAGATATGAAGAAACTTGGAAGAAAACCACAGCAGCAGAACATAAGGGAAGAGAAGAAGAAGGAAGAAAGGAGCGGGCTATTTAAAGAAGAAACTTTGTAACCGACGCTGACGGTTACTAGTCATAAAGTGGAAATTAGTGGGGCGCTGCATGGAGGGATTAGCGGCATGAGCGAAGACATGGGCGGTTAAGACGGTGTTCTTCCACTCGTGCCTCCCACACGGGTGGAAGAAGGGGCATAAATGTAGGTGTAAATTATCTACAGATCCAGGTGGCAACATCCTAGACCCAGTGCACCCAAATACAAAGAAACGCGAAGTATAGAGCAAAGATTAAAGAGCGCGAGATTTAAGGAATCCACGTGGATCGGGCGTAATAATGTCGGACAAGACTTGACCCAGACTTATGATAAAGCTGACAAGATAAGGCGGGACGGGACAAACGAGGAGCTACAGTCAAACATGCAAGAAAGTGTGGAACACATCGGCTGATCATAAGGGCGACTATCGAGACAGCCGACATCGCGTCAACAGAGGACCATAAGAGATTGGCTCGAACGAAATACAGGCGAGGAGCCAAGATGCATCGACCGCACAAGACGACGTGAGTCGGCCCGATCACAGAACAACTAATTAGATGTAACAGGGTCAACATTCTAACTTCGTTGTATAAACTTTCTCCTATAAATAGCGGGACTTGTATTCTAGAGAGGCGGTTGTAATTTTTGGGAGAGAAAGGAGAGAGAAACTCGAGTTAGCATTAGAAAGAAGTGAATGAGAAGTAAGTTCATCTTGTAAGGAAATCCCACTAAGAGCAACACCTTTGTAACACCGTGAAGTAATAAGATTCATCATTTCACCCCCGTGGATGTAGGTAATCATACCGAACCACGTATATCTTGTGTTCATGGTTGAGTGTTTACTTTCGTTTGAGAAGAGTCGTACATTTCTATCCTTTGGATGTAGTTTGTAGTAAAATGCATCTACACTTGGATTGAAGCATCCTCATTGTTGATTCTCTAGAACTTGATGAAGAGTCGAAATATGCGTGTTTTACACCCAAGGATACTCATTGTTTTGGCATTTAGCTGTTGTTACCTATATATCTGAAATTAGCTTCTCCCTTTGGAACTGATATCATAAAACAAGAATAAGTTAACATGGAATTTTTAATCCTTAAGCATGATTTAGAACTTCAACTAGAGAACAGTCCAGATTGTTGCAACAAAGATATATTGTGATCAGGAGGATCCAACAAACAAAGTTGAATCCAAATTGTGTTGTATCTATCTTGGGTGTAACTGGATTTCTATTAGGAGGATCCAACAAACAATGTTGCATCAAAATTGTGTTGCATCTGCCCTGATCAAGCTTTTTTAGTCTTTGTCATCAACATCATTAGCATCTTCTTGAATTTTTTTGCTTAAACGACTTCTTAGGCTGGTAGCTCAAGATGATATTTGCATTTGGTAGCTTTTGTTTTCATAAGATTTTCCACTTTTTGTATTGTTCTGCCCCATCTTCGTCATATCTGTAAGTCTTTTATGTCTGTGATGGTATCGTATCGGCAGTCGTATAATCTAACTATCTGTGGTAGTATTGTATTCGCAGTCGTAACGTCTAATATATAACTAGACCTTTCTGTTTTGCTTTGCTCCTTCTTCCTTGTTTTTGTTCTTTTCAGCTAATATTTGCAAGTTTAATGCTTCTCTACCTGATTGTTAGGGTTTAAGGCTGGGTGACAATATGCACAGCCTCATTGTTGATACACGTGTAGACTAGATTGCGTTGAAGAATCCTGTATGGTTTTGTGACCTGATGATGTCTTGTTTATGTGTTTAAGGGTATGCCGAATAGTCCGTATCAACAGACAATCAGGAGAGTCTTATGATACTGTTACCCTGTGCATTATCTAGTTTTGCTTTTTTGATATATGCTTCAACAGAAAGTAACACTACCCTGCGCTTTCTTACTATGCTTGTTGTAGGAAAGTTGAAATAACATTTAGTATGTGTTTTTATTGAACCTATTAATCTGTTGGCATTTTTTTTTTTTTTTGCAAACTTCGACCGCGTCTAAGTTTTAACCTTGGCTTAGAAAAGGGAATGACTAATCGCTAGTAGTTTGTTCTTTTCTGCCATTCTGCGAACTACTTATTGGGTCTTTAATCAGATAAAATGTCTAACTACATCTCCACTTTTGGTGTTGGTAAATTGGTTGTTTGTCTCACAGTGGGTAGTCTGTCGTACCGAGGTTTCGATTTTCTAGGCTTTCGTTAGTCATGAAATTTTGATTTCCGTGAGGCTTAAGTGTTAGAAGTTTTACTTATTTATATTTCATTTTGATAATTTTTATAGAATATGAACACACGGTAATACTTGGGAGATTCACAATCATAGCACGGGTGAAGTCTTGCTTGCAGAAGCAAGACTCTTTAGTTACTTGAATATCTTACACTTTATTAATCTCTTGCTTAGTTCGGGAAATATGACTTACCATGCCTCTTCATTTTGGAACCATTTATAAAGGCTGTCTGCTTTCTGTATTTGCTTGTTGTGTCCGTTAGATATATGTACTCAGGCTGAAGAGCCTAACTGCTTTTCGAGTATTTTCTTTGGAAATTAAATGCGTTTTATGCTAGTTTTATTAGAGATTGAAGGGTAGAAGGTGTGAATCGTGTGATGGACATAGTGTCCAGAGACTTGCTAATTTAGGTTGCATACCAAAAATAAACTTTGATAAAAAACAAAGATGTGAAATCATGTTGAATCTAAGTGGTAGAAAATGGGGAGGCCAACAAGTTCAGGGTTATCTTCGAACAAATATCCTCTCGGCATGCTATGTTACAGGCAGAGTTCCATTTAAAAATCGGATAAAACTCCTCGAATTTTGGAATAGTGTGGGGGTGTTTGGGTGAAATTATTTAGTACCTCGTAAAAAGGTCCATGATGATCTCCGGATGTACCATGCGACTAGTCAAACTCCAACAAACAAGTTTTTACGATTTTTGACTCTTACGGTGAGTACGAACCCCAAACCTATAAGGAAGCTATGACTTCTCCGGAAGCTCCTTTGAGGGAAGAAGCTTCATTAAATGAATGGGAGTCCATTGTGAAAATGAAACTTATAGACTTGCCTCACAGAAGTAAATCCATAGGTTGCAAATGGGTGTTGAAAGGAAACTAAGAACAGATGGACTATAGATAAATATCTATGTTGGTAGCTAAAGGCTATGAGACAACGGGGAAGGAGTAGATTTCTTTGATACCTATTACTCTAGAATCACCTCGATTAGAATGTTGATTGCTATTGCTTTAATTTATGATTTGCATATGTCGGATGGATGTTAAAAGATTCTATATGGTGAATTGAATGAAGAAATTTTTTCAACCTGAAGGCTTTATAGTAAAAGGTTATGTATACAAGTTACCCTTTATAATTAATTTGCTCTTGGTTGCGCAAAGAACAATGTATCGGGAAGTCTATACATATCGAAGAAGACATAAGACGGTGAAACAACTACTCTCTCTTTGGTATTATCTCGATAGACTTTGTAAAAAATCCAAAGATAATCTTGCGGATCCTTTGACAAAAGGCTTAACAGGAGAGAAAGTTAAATTTACATCGAGGGGATGGGACTAAAGCTCATTGAATAAATCACCATGAAGGATACTCAACCTTGTGATTGGATTTCCAAGATCAAGGTTCAATGCATATTTGTATCTTTGTCCCTCCCTTTGTCAACCATGATATTTTTCTCTGTCATTTCATAGTCAATTTATATTTACTCACTATTGCTTTGAAACATTGTCAGATCTTTTCCTGACTGTTTAACATTTTCTCATTGTTTTGATTGTGTAGATCATGTCGCACTGAGATACAAATCATCCTCGAGGTTTTGGATTTGTGATTTCTATTCATCAACATGGAAAATGAACTATGTCCTTTGAAGATTTCAGTGCTTTCAAATATATGTTGGAAATCTTGGGATTCTTGAGTTGTCTAGTATTTTAGCCAAGTCGATTTGAAGGACTGTCACTCTTTAGCATTGGGGCACTGTCCAACATTTAGAATTTATCTTTTTTGTCACTTTTATAAACTGGCTTGATTGGGGTATACCCAGATTTATATGGACATAGTGCCCTTACTAAGGGGAGGCCAAATATGGGTGAAATTATTTTAGTACCCTTACCCTTTATAATTCTAATTACCCTAAATCAATTTTATTATTTTAATTTCATCTTCCTTCTTCTCTTCTTTTTCTCCTCCACAACCATACCGGCTCCTCCATCCCCCACCACCGAAACTTGTCGATTAATTCGTTAACATTGTCGATTCGAAAACTCGAATTAATCTCTATCAATGGATCCGCCAAGACCTAGGGCAAGTCGTATGAAAAACGCTAATAGAAAACCTAATCAATACAACCCCGGAATTGTAAAACTAGTTCAACAAAAAGTGAAGAAAAACGGTTAAAGAAAAAGAAATTGAACCCGCTCAAAACGAAGAAATGGTGCGATTAAGAAAGTAAGGGCCTACTTAAACTCACTCCAGTACTTCAATCTCATGTTTGCATGTCAAATTAGGTCAGAAAAATCGATTCTTTGATTTTCAGTTATTTTCGCCGGCAAGGTATTATGTTATCGACCCTGCCGGGTTTTCATAGTTAGAGTTTGGCCGGCAGACTCATAGGTTGAAGATCGTGCCGGCTGTTGAATACCTGTAACTGATACTTGCAGGGCCGGCAAGTTATTCAACCTCTGACCCTGCCGGTGTCAGTTTTGTTTGTTAGTCGGGTTGGTTATAAAATTTTACCTTACCGGCTATATTTTAAGTTTTGTGTCTCCTGATGCCTTGAATTTCAAAACCGGTATGGTATTTGGAAAAAACCATGCCGACTGTTTATTAGCCGGCAATGTATGGGTAAAGGACCTTGCCGACTGGTTTGCTGAAAAATCCTTGTATCTACTGTGTTCATATTTGTTATACGCCGGTAGGTTATGTGAATCACACCCTGCTGGCTTCTTTTTAGCCGGCATGTAATTTAGATATCGACCCTTCCGACCATTGATCCGACGGATTGGTTATATATATCGAACCTGCAGACCTTTAAATTTTTTTTTCTTAATCGTTCTTGTTCAGGTTGCAAAAGGAAAAGAAGAAAGCTATGAAAGCTCTTAGTCCTCCTTCAAGACCTCATCGTGTTGGTCATGATCTCTTGATTTCAACACATCGAGGGGCATACGTTGTGTCGGGAACGCTCAAGATCCGTGCACCGAATGATTATGAACCACTATCGGAACCCACTGATTCAGACGAGACTCCAGATGAAGACCAATCAATTCTATCTGGTAGAAGAGGTGATGATGATGATGTCGATGAAAGAACTCCGACTGTTGGAGGAGGCAACAACGATGATGATGATGGTGACTAAGACATGCCTAATGTTGGAGGATGTAATGATGATGATAGTAATGGTAATGAAGATAAAGGTAAGGGTAGAGAAGATGAAATTATTGAAGAGGAAGAGGAAGAGGAAGAAGAAGAAGTTGGGGAACAAACTCAAGCTAATGTTCAACAAACCGAAGCTTCAACTGAAACTGAAACTGGAAAGAAGAAGAGGGTTATCACTAAACCAGCTGATTCCCACATGCCTTCCCCTCACTTGATGGTTAGACTGAAACCAGGTGAGCCTCCAAGGGGGACCCCCGCAGATGCACGAACGAGCATTTCAAAAAATATGAACAAACGAGGAACCTATGCAAAATAGGAAGGAAAAATAATAATAATAAAATATTAGCAAAAGCGCCATGGGACTGGGCTCACCAACCGGCCATTCATGCCGTGACCAGTCCCGAGCCCAATTTTATATTTTATCATATTTTTACTATTTTCCTGATCTCATGAAAATCTTCTCGTTCGAGCAAAATTTCTTTATTTCAAAGAAATTATCTGAATCACATGATTTCATCAAAAATAGTAAAATTAGGAAAAGGTGTCATGAGACCGCCGGCCGCTCATGACTTGGCCGTGGCCGGTCCCACACCTCATGTTCCCCATTATTTTATTATTTGTCTCAAATTATGAAAATTCCTTGATTTTATGAATTTTCTCTAAAATCATAAAAATTACCTCATTTCATGTATTTTTATCTAAATCACATGATTTTATCAAAAAATAATAAATTAGGGAAAGGTGTCATGGGACCGTCGGCCGGCCGGTCATGCCTTGGCCGTGGCCGGTCCCGCACCCCACGTTCCCCATTATTTTATTATTCCTCTTAAATTATGAAAATTCCTTGATTTCATGAATTTTCCCTAAAATTACCTAATTTCATTTATTTTCTCTAAAATCATAGAAAATATTAAAAAATTAGGAAAACTTATGGGGCCATGCCCTAGATGGTCCCACATGCCCATTATTTGATTATTGTTTGGTGTTTTGTTTCATGATTTCATGAAAACTCCCTGATTTCAACAAAATATCTTGGTTTTCAACAAATCCCTTTGATTTTATGAAAATTATCTAAAATCATCAAAACTTAGTAAAATTGGGAAGAGTGGTGGGATCCGCGCCCATGGCCTTTGCCGGTCCCACACTCCCATTCCTTATTTTATTTTATTTTATTTTATCTCTCATCTTATGGAAGTTCCCTAATTTCATCAAAACTCTTCAGTTTCATGGAATTTCCCTCAAATCAGAGAAAATACATAAAATTACATAAAACTGGGAAATACGTGGGACCATGCTTGATAGCTGGCCGGACATGCCCTAGCCGTGGCCGGTCACACACCTTGCAATTCCCTGTTTTATTTATTTTCCCTCATCTCATGTATTTTTCCCAGTTTCAGCAAAACCATGGATTTTGCATATTTTCTCCAAATGTTGCTCAAACATGCACCAGAAAATATCAAAATTCTCAGGACTGAAGCGCGGACGTCATGGTGACACGGGAAAATCCCCTTGACCGACCAAGGGTGACCCTGAGGCTTTCAAACATCTAGTCCCGCATGTTTTAATGATTTAAACCTAATTTGCTCAATTGCTCATAATAGTTTCAAACTCTCTCCAAACAATTGGAAGTTTGCTCAAACGACCATCCACTGGTCCAACACCCACCAAGATCCGGTCTCATGACCTCTTGGTCGGTCCTTTGTATTTCCATAATACCAGGTTTTATTATTTATCGCTCATACGAGCATTATTTCAGTGATTAAATCTGCATTTAATCATTATTTCACCAACTGGTCCTCAAGAGACTTTGGTATTTTTTATCATTCGAGCATTTGGATGATATATGGTGAACCCGTCATCCCATGTAGTCGGTCCCTGTGACACTCTGTATTGATCTGCAATAAATCATCATTTCGGTAAAATTAGGGTTTTGAATCCAGAGCTCTGCAGAAACGTGATTCTGAGAAGATTCAAACACTCTGATAATTTTATGTTGATTCCATGATTAACGTTTTTATTTATTTTGCTCGACCCAGCAGTCAGTAAATTAAATTAATATTTTATTCGGTCCTGCTACCATTAAATTCATCAAATGAACAATATTTGCTCGAACCGGCAATATATGCTCAGATCAAATAATATTGGTTCAACTATCAATATTCGACAATTCAGCAACACAATTTGCTCGTTTTAGGTTATAATGATACCTCGTCTCAGCAGACATACATTTAATTCATGAGTTTCAGAACATTTTCTAAAACGTGTTCAACTCAGCACTACATGGACTCATCGTCCCACAAAGTCAGCAAATGACTCCACAATCACGAGATTTCAATCATGTCACATGGGGGATATTAACTAGGGTTTTGGTCTGGTGGTCTATGGCACGTGTGCTCACCCACGATGAGAATGTGAGCAAGTCGTGCAATCAGTTGGAAGAGTCAGCAAAGTAGTGGGTGGAAAGTTAACCAAGTCTCCGCACGATGAGTAATTGGTTTAACACAATTTCCTACTTCCTCACTCTCTGATTCCAGCAAACTTTCACACTTCATGGGATCATGGTGTTTTCAACTCAGGCATTATAAAATGTCTCTAAATCCTGATTGAAAAAAAAATAGAAAAAGGTTTTCGAACATTCGAACAACATTCGCCTAAACGAGCAATTTCTCATCAAAGTTCCTACAAACAATCTTTTGTCTACACGAACTCACAGAAATCACTCTCAATCCGGCAAAACTCAATCATTTAGAGCATTTTCACGCTGAATTCACAACACACCTACAATCTTAGATCACCATTGATCTCACGCATTTCTCAGCTTCCCTCCTACATATCAACCCATTATCTCTTGTGACCGAATCGACTCTGGAACAACCATTGTTCTTGGATTAGGTCGGGGTCTTACAGATTGATCTCTCGAACTTAAAGCACTCCCTTCTTGCAGTACATTTGTGTACGGTTCAACATTTCGCTCGGTTCAAGGAGTCTCCACACGGTCGACTCTTCAATTCCGTAAAAACCAGCAAATTGTTTTTCCCCATCTACACCTGTATTTACTAACCGCCTCACCTTTATGACACTTCCTTATGACGGGCGTAGTATGCGCCGCACGCTGTAAACCGCCAAACCAATACCCAAAGAGGATCCCCCAGTTTGTGATATGTGTTGATGTCTCAAATATTTTTCTTGGAAAACATGTAGCATATTGTTGTTTCCTGGCAAGTCGATCTTGGGAGACTTGCTATCTTGGTGACCTTCGACGGTCGAGATTTTGCATCTTAAGAGGAAAGGTAGCCGTTGATCGTCGCACACTTTCGTTTGTTGGTGGCTGCATAGGGAATGCCGGCATGTTGGCGCGGCTAGGTTGGCATGGCATGCCTTAGCGCGGTTTGGCGTGACCAAACTAGGGTTTTGGGTCAAAGGTTACAATGTGTTGTCTAGTAACCTTGGACGTCTAGGATTTGCTCCGGGGATTGAAGACCGACCGTTGATTTTCGCACGCCTTCGTTTTGGTAGCCGCGTAGGGAAGGCCAGCATGGTGGCGCGACTAGGTTGGCATACTGTTGGCGTGGCCAAACTTAGGGTTTTGTGTCAAATGTTACCATGTGTTGTCTGATAACCTTGGACGACTAGGATTTGCTTCTGGGATTGAAGGGCGACCGTTGATTATCGCACGCCTTCGTTTTGGTAGCCGCGTATGGAAGGCCAGCATGGTGGCGCATCTAGGTTGGCATGTCATGGTTTGGCGTGGGCAAACTTAGGGTTTTGGGCCAAAGGTTACCATGCGTCATCTGGTAACCTTGGATGGATAGTATTTTCTTCTGGGATTGAAGGGCGACCATTGATTATCGCACGCCTTCGTTTTGGTAACCGCGTAGGGAAAGCCAACATGGCTAGGGCCAAGGCAGGGTGCATTTTGTCTTGGCATGGTGGGGCCAAGGGTTTGGCATGGATGGTTTGGCTTGGCAGGGTGCGTTTGTCTTGGCTAGGGATAAGGCATGGTACATTTGGATTAACATGGTGGGTCCAAGGGTTTGGCATGGACGGTTTGGCTTGGCATGGTGCGGATAGCATGTCTAGGGCCAAGGTAGGGTGCATTTGGCTAGGCATGGTAGGGCCAAGGGTTTGGCGCGACCAAGCTAGAATCGTGACCAAGCTAGGGTTTTGGGTCAAAGGTTACCATGTGTTGTCTGGTAACCTTGGATGGATAGGATTTGCTCCTGGGATTGAAGGGCAACCGTTGATTGTTGCACGCCTTCGCTTTGGTAATCGCATAGGGAAGGCCATCATGGTGGCGCAGCTAGGTTGGCATGGACGGTTTGGATTGACATGGTGCGACTAGCATGATTAGGGACAAAGCAGGGTGTGTTTGGCTTGGCATGGTGTGGATAGCATGGCTAGGTCCAAGGAAGGGTGCGGTTTGGATTGGCATGGCGCGACCAAGCTAGGGTTTTGGGTCAAAGGTTACCATGTGTTGTCTGATAACCTTGGACGACTAGAATTTTCTCCTGGTATTGAAGGGAAACCGTTGATTGTTGCACGCCTTCGCTTTGGTAGCCGCATAGGTAAGGCCAGCATGGTGGCGCGACTAGGTTGGCATGGGGCCATGGCAAGATGCATTTGGCATGGCGCGTTAAGTGTGGCTGGCATGGTTTTCCATTGGCACAGGAATGCGGCTAGCATGGTTGGCATGCCTTGGCGCAGTAGATGTGCTGGCATGGTTAGCCATTGGAACAGGGGTGCGGCTAGCTTGGTTGGCATGCCTAGGCGCAGTAGGTGTGGCTGGCATGGTTTGCCATTGGCACATGCGGTGTGAGAATTAGGGTTTTGGCCTGTCAAAACCCTAATTAGCATTAAAAAAAAGGTACCCTGGTAATTTCCTCGCAGACAAATTAAAGGGTTCAATAAATGTGCTTGGCTTGGACATTATTACTCAAATTATGTGACGTCACTGTCTGACTAGGGTTTTATGATTTTACCCCTAAGTTAAAAACCACCATCAACAGTAACCCATGTTGTTTTATCTTCCAATGAAACACCACTAACAAATGTAAGTTTGTTTTTGTGTTTTTTTAGCATGAAGTCGTGAAAGCGCGCTACTTGGAGGAAAAGGGGGAAGCATTCGCGTTCGATGCAAGCTATCACTTCTTGGCAGAAAGAATCCCGGAGGATAACCTGGACTACTTGGATGTTATATTTTCTTCGGAGGAGGAAGATTGATGGCTTTATAAGTTTTTGTATAGGTCTTGTGGGTATACCTCTATGTAAACCCTCAGGAGACTATAACTCGTCCACTAGGGTCGCCTAGGAGTTCAAAGGATTGATGCACATACTAAGTTTAATTCTCTTGTTCTGTTTGTATGACTATCAAAGATACTATTGAAGGGAATACATAATTACATATCAAATATGCATGAGGAAGCTGAGGATAGGATCAATAATCTACCGGACCCACTAATTCATCGCATCTTTGATTTTCTACACATCACCGATTGTGCTCGTGCTAGCATATTATCTCGAAGATGGAACTACATTTAGACTAATGTCCCCACCCTTTATTTTCAGAGATGGGATCCTGGAACTTTACAGTGGGCCTCTCCTTCTCAGACCGAGAAGTTCATGGATTTTGTGGATGGAACATTACTTCGTCATAATTCGTCAAATTTAGACAAGTTCGCTCTCATCTGGACTCGCCACTTGAATGAAGTTCGGGTTCATTCATGGATCACTAATGTAATGAGGGGTAAAGTTAAGGAGTTCAAGTTGTACTTAAGACAAGAACAACAACCACAACCCTTATTTATTCTCCTATCTCTTTTTACTTGTGAATCATTGACAACGTTGCAGCTAGGAGGAGTTCTCCATACTTTCACCTTTCCCACTGTCAAACCCACCGCTGAGGTGTCGCTTACGTGGGCTTGACTTTCTTATACTTTGGTTGTTATTTTGTTCCCTTTTTCACAAAACAAAGGAAGGGTTTTCTTCTGGGAAAAATACGGTTTGGTCCAAAAACGCATCAAAAAATACAGATTAGTCCATCCCGAGTTAACTAGGTACAAATTAGTCCATCCCAAGTTAACTAGGTACAAATTAGTCCATCCCGAGTTAACTAGGTACAAATTAGTCCAAAAGTTATTTAAAATATGAAAAATTCACAAATAACCTTTATGATTTACAATTTAGCCCAAATATTTATAATTTAGTCCAAAGTGACTCACGATGACGTCAACAGTTTTAAATAACACAAAAATAATTTAAAAACAATTTATCTTTCGAACCGCTCATCCAAAATCCGTAAACTTTATATATTCGGGAAGCTCTTTCTGAGATCTGCAAAAAGAGTACCTATATGACTATATAATTATGATTTTTTAATTTTTTAATTTATACTTGGTGCACAGTTATGTACACATCGACAAAAGTCCATAAAATCCACCATGCATGCTCACAACACAGACAATATATCCATGAAACGAGACAATGGTGTACAACCATGTATACATCTACAAAAATCCAGAAAATCCAACATCCATACCCACAAGACAATATATCCATGAAACAGATTTCTAGCTCTTTCCCTGCTATGTACAAACCTAAAAGAATCCAACACCCATACCCACAACACGACTCTTATATATTATTGAGATAGAGAAATGGTGTACAATTATTACATACACTTACAAAAACATACAAACCCACAAAACATGCAATAAAATTATGATAAAGCACAATGGTGTACGACTATGAAAAAACCTACGAAAATCCAACATCCATGCTTTCAAAAAACATGCATATATTATTAAGTATCACAATGGTACACAACTATGTAGATACATATAAAAAATTCAACCAATCCAACATCCATACACATTAATAATTTTCCACATTTTTCTGTCTGTATACATAAAAGGGGTGATTTTAAAATTCGTGAGTTTTGACAAAGCCCAATGCGGCACCAATCCACTATTTGAAACTAGATTTAGCAAGCGATTTCAGTGGACACACGAATGAACACTTCTCAACCAAGTATACAAAATCAAAATATAATATACGATGAATATACGATGAATATAGACAAATATCTCTAAAGGACCTAAAAAAAAGCAAAAAGATCGAGCATTGTTAATGTGTACACGTTAAACAGGTGTACAACTATGTAATATTCAACATGTGTACAACTATGTACACATTAATATTCAGTATGTGAATAACTATGTGCACATACGCAATACACATCGATAACTTCTAGTTTGAGTAGAATAAGAAAGTGATAATGTAAAAGATGCATGAATCTGGCTTCTTTTCAGATAATTATGTACCGTTTATCAACAAACAAACATAAAACCAGGATGCAAAATAAAATAAACAAACAAAAGAGTTGAGATCCTTAATCAATACCTTTTAGATGTTTCATTATGCGTCTCGGCCTCAAATGGTGGAATCCAAAAAAAAATTCACATCGTATGTCTCTGCGTCCAGATGTCCACTAAGAATTCACATACTTCTGGTGCTAAGTAATCTAATATCCCACACATTGTAAGTCTCTTCTTAATAGACTATATATACCATCCAAAGTCTGCAACTTTCAGTCGTCCCTGCAATAAATGCAACCAAAAATCCACTCCCTCATACTTATGCACAATTTCAACTAGCAATTGAACGTTGACGGACCTACACTTACTTAGTCGGACTTCTACAGTCTTGAACAAATTATGTGTTCATTCATATATCTCGATTGTTATACAAATTACATTTTATATTCAAACGAGAACTGTCATGATTCGAACCCTCAAAAAATCAGACAATATATCCATTATATAGCGTTTCAGTGTACAAACACGTACACATCCACAAAGTAGACCTTGATTTTAGCTATCATTGCGAGAAACAAACAATGATAAATTAGGCATGTGATGAGTAGCATTGGCATCAATTAATAACAAAAGTTACTTGACAAATATAAAGCTCCTTAGGTTTTAAAATTTACTATAACTATATACCTTCATGCCTATAACTTAAACTATAGCTAGTGTACAACCATATACACCTTGTATAACAAGCACAAAAAAGCAACAACAAAAAATGCACCTTTATGTGCACCGCGTATAACTGGTGTACAAGAAAATACACCTATCTTGTAGAAGCTGCAAGCTCATGTGGCCTAATAGTTTAGAAGTTTTTGCAGCAGAATGAAGCTTTTCCAACATCTTATTTACCACTGAAGTTAACCTCATAAGTCATATCTCAGTTTTTAGCCATTAATGTAGGATCAAAATATCGCTACATCAGTACTTCTCGATATTTACAGCGACATCACTATGAGTTAATCAATAACACATTGTGAGCGTTGCAAATGACATAAAGAATGACACAATGGATGACGATAACCAAAACACGGAAAAAGCATGATGATACTGCGAGTTTCACAAATACCTGCGAAGGTTGGTATTACAACTACTGCGAGAATATCGCAGGTCAGATCCGAAATTAAAGGATAGCTTAGATGTCATCCACTATGTAACTACCCTATATAAGGAGACCCAGTAGATTCAGAGAGGGGATGATGAATTTTTGAGTGCTAAGAAAGCTTTGAGGAGACAGAAAATTCAAGAGAAGAACTGTATTCTTGATTTCTTCCATTTCTTGTAAACATTTCTGAGAATCAAATAATAAAGTGTTGTTTTTAATCTTCAATTATGTGTTGATTATTGCGAATTCTTGTGAGGGGTGTAGTGTAGGTTTTCCTGCAACTACATTTTGGTGCCCGAAACAGGGAATGAATTAACGAAAATCATAGAAAAAGTGAGGTTAAAGATGAGAATTATTCAAGATTAAGAAGATAATTGAATAAATCGGTGAAATAGTTGAAGGAAGAATGGTTAGAGCTAAAGAGAATTGTAGAAAATTGGAGTGCGGAATGATAACAAGAACAATGGTCGACAAATTCCATGAAAACATTAAAGAAAAGATACATAAACGAGATTTTGAAGGAAAGAAAATTATGACGGTGGAGAAAATATCACCATTGAAGGAGTGGGAAAAGCAGAAAATCACATTTACAGCAGCAGAAATACCAACAGAAAATTTGAATCATACATCTCCTTTGGTAATTACGGTATCCATTATACAATTGAAAAAGGGAAAATCAACAAGATCTGCAGAAGAATTGGATGTAAATAGAACTTTAGTGGACACAAGAAGTTCTGTAGATATAATATTTTATCATGCATTCAAGAAAATGGGATACAAAGATGAAGAAATGTCTTGTTCAACATATCATATTCATAGCTTTGGAAAATCTTTAACAAAACCTAAAGGCAAAATAGTGGTACGAATTCCGCTAGGAAAGATTGAAACACAAGTAACATTATGTGTGGTAGACATGGAATCACCGTACAACATGATATTGGGAAGACCATGGATACATGCAATCAAGGATGTAGCATCAACATTACATCAATGCATCAAATTTCCTATGCCCGATGGGATTGGAGAAATTAGAGGAGATGCTGATCTCACGAAGCTGTGTTATCAAATTGAAGTAAGAAATTATGAAGAGCGACTAATGCTGCGAAAAGCTCGCAGAAAGATGGCGAAAGAAACAAAGAAAGAAGAAGTGTTTAAAGTTTACATGATAAGAGAAAAAGAAGGAAAAGGAATACCCAGCGAGATCTCGCAAGAAGGAGATGAACTCGCAAGATTTGTAAAAACTTCAACACCAATGGCAGAACCTGAAGCCATCTACACCGCAGCAGAGCCAACAAAAGAAATAAATGTGGGAAGTAAATAAAAGCCTAGGATGCTAAAAATTGGAACGAAAATGGATGCAGATGATGAAGAGTGAATCGTAAACCTCTTGCGAGAATACAAAGACATCTTCGCATGGAATATGGATGAGATGCCTGGAATAAACCCATCAGTTGCATGTCATAAGATAGAAATTAACAAGGAGGTAAGGCCATTTAAACAAAGGATAAGAAAAATCGCAACAACATATCATTCTCAAATAGAAGAAGAATTACAGAAGATGCTTGATGAGGGAATCATAAGGCAGGCAAAGTACCCGGAATGGATTGCAAACATGGTGGTGGTTCCAAAGAATAATAAAGGGATAAGAATTTGTATATATTTTACTGACTTAAACAAAGCTTGCGCTAAAGATAGCTTTCCATTACCAGATATTCCTCAAATGGTTGATTCAGCAGCGGGAAATGATAAAATATCTTCATTAGACGGGTATAAATGATTTAATCAGATTCCTCTCGCTGAAGAAGATCAAGAGCACACCTCATTCTTTGCTCCAAGAGGATTGTACTGTTATATAAATATGCCCTTTGGTTTACGAAATGCTGGTGCAACATATCAAAGAATGATGGAAAAAGTGTTTGCAAAATGGATCCATAAAACACTAGAAGTATATGTAGATGACATGCTAGTCAAAAGTAAAGAAGCTAAAAACCATGTGCAACATTTAAAGGAGATTTTCGATCAAATGCGACATTTTAACATTAAGGTGAATCCCGAAAAATGTACTTTTGGAGTAGCTTCAGGAAAAATTTTGGGGTACATTATCTCAAAGGAAGGAATACAAGTTGATCCAGGTAAAGTACAAGCAATTCGCGACATGCCAACGCCAGCAACAGTAAAAGATGTACAGAAGTTGAACGGACTCTTAGCCTCGCAAGGAAGATTTATCTCGAGATCTTCAGATAAATGCAAGCATTTATTCAACATACTGAGGAAGGCTACAAAGTTCAAGTGGACAGATGAATGTGAGAAGGATTTTCAAGGAATTAAAGAATATTTAATAAACATATCTATCTTGCAGAAGCCAGAGCCCAGAGAAGAATTATTGATCTACCTTGCGACAACTTCGCACGCGTTAAGTGTAGTATTACTGCGAGTAGACGCAGGAATAGAAAAACCAATTTATTACATAAGAAAAACATTTAATACTGCAGAGAAAAATTATTCAAAGATTGAGAAGTTAATCCTGGCATTGGTTTATGCAACCTTTAAACTTCGCATCTATTTTCAAGCACGTAAGATAAAAGTATTAACAAAGGTACCTATTGAGTCAGTAATGAAGAATTCTAAAAGATCAGGCAGGGTTGAGAGATGGAATGCACAAGTAGGGCCAAAATCACAAGATGTAGCAGATTTTTTAGCAGAATTTCCTCTAGAAGATGATGAAGCTGTAGAAGAAATGGTGGACATAGAAGAAGAAGATGGATACCCAAAAGATCTATTAAAGGAACCTAACATGTGGAAAATATTAGTGGATGGATCATCAAATGGGGAAGTTAATGGAATTGGAGTTGTCTTTATTTCACCATAAGGAGAAAAAATGTCTTTTTCATTTCGTTTGGAGTTCACATCTACTAATAATGAGACGGAGTATGAAGCTGTGGTGCATGCGTTAAAATTCGCAATAGAAATGAAGTTGGAAAATGCTAGAATTACTAGTGACTCGCAATTGGTCATTCGCCAGATAAAAGGAGAATACACAACAAATGAACCATCTTTGAAGAAATACAAGAACCTTGTTGAAGAATTATCTGCGAGAATTCCAAAAATAAAATGGAGACATATATCAAGAAAAGATAACAGACTTGCATATGCTTTTGCTTTCATATCTAGCATGATGATAAATCCAGCTGCGAGATGCATAAAAATTCAAACACTTGTATCACCCTCATTCAATAAGGAAGAAGAAGATGAAGCAGATGTGATGATGATAGAAGATGGTGAAGAAGAATCAAAAAGCAATATTGCAGATTGGCGAGAAGAACTTCATGCATATTTGGCAAGAGGGGATACACCAAGAAACATATTAGAATCACATAAGTTAAGAAGCCGAGCAACAAATTATGAATTAAGAGATGGAATATTATATCGCAAATCTTTTAATGGACCATCGCTAAGATGCTTGACACGGGAAGAAGGACAAAAGGTGTTAAAAATGTTGCATAGTGGAGACGCTGGTAATCATAGTGGGGGAAGATATTTGGCATACATAACAAAAATGCAAGGTTATTATTGGCCATATATGCATGAGGATGCAAAGAAACTTTCAAGACGATGCGAAGATTGTCAGCGATATGGAAAGAAGATACATGCACCAGGGGCACCATTATCATCCTCAACCAGTGTATGGCCTTTCGGAAAATGGGGGTTGGATATTGTGGGACCATTTGTACCGGGTTCTGGAAAAAGAAGATATTTGATTGTTGCCACATATTATTTCACAAAATGGGGAGAAGTAAAGGAAGTGCAACATATCCGCGACAAAGACATTTTTACCTTCATATTTGAAAATATAATTTGCAGATTTGGGATTCCTGCACAGTTGGTATCTGATAATGGAAAACAGTTTGAAGGACAGAATATCGAATTGTTACTTAATACATTTAAGATTAAACGTGGAAAATCAACACCACTATATCCACAGGCCAACGGACAGGCATAGGTAACAAATAAGACAATTGAAGATATACTGAAGAAGAAATTATAAGGACACCACAAGGCATAGTGCGAACAAGTACATAATTCAATATGGGCCTACAATACAACTAAACGGGAGGCTACTGGAATGTTACCTTTTTGTTTGACATATGGGGTTGAAGCCATGTTATCGACAGAAGTTGCTATTCCTACAACAAAAAGAGAAGCTTGGGAGAAGAATCTTAGCGCTGGTATGATTTTAAATAAACTTGATGAGTTAGAAGAAAAGAGAAAAAAAGCCCTACTACATATGGAAAATTTTCAGAGGAGGTTAGCTCGCGAGTATAACAAACATGTCAAAATACATGAATTCCAACCAGGTAATTTAGTGTTGCGAGAAACACCAGTGTATTAGTGAGAAAATGGTGGAAAGTTGGCGAGAAAGTGAGATGGACCATACATCATTAAAGAGATAGTTGGAGCAGGGGCATACAAATTAATGGACCCAGAAGGTAGAGATGTTGGTAAAAGACTTGATAGACCATGTAATAGATTATATCTGAAAAGATATTATCAATGACAAATTCTGCGAGATTAGAAATGATGATACATTATATGATGAAATGGATAATAAATTCTTATTTCTTTATCACAACTGCTAGATTCTTCTAATGACAAAGAAAATAAGAAATGCGATAATATCGCAAGAAACGCGAATAAAATTTCGTAGAGACATAAGAATGGGACTAACCTTTATGGCGTACACCCTAGTTCGTGAATAAAATTTCGCAAGAGGCAAATGTAAGACCTAAAGTGCGTCATATAAGGGGGTATCTCTTTGCATGACTCAAGGATAAGTTTATACCTGTGCTGGAACCTGAGTCATGGAGATGTTGGGTTAAAGAAAACCCATCCGGGGGAGGTACCTTGGATTTCCAACTGTATAAGGTTATACCCTGGTTGGACGACCGAGGGTATCCTTCAAGGAGTGCAGGGTATGATCAAGGCGCTGAGGTATACGGTTGATCCAAGGGTTCCCGGGGCGTACGAAACTACCCTGGCCATTCTTGACAAGTCTTGACTATGATGCGCTCGGCTTGAAGAAAACCCCACTTAGGGTGCAGTCTTGTAACTATAAGCTATATAGGCATAAAGGACAAGAGGCTGCGAAAACAACTGGTTGTTTTTAAGACCGGATGGGAGGAGCTAGTCTTATATGGCAGATGTTCCCTCCTTGAAGGGGAAAACAGGGGGAAAATAAGGGTGGCACCCTCCATTAAGGAGCTGATAAGTGTCTAAAGACGGCAATGTCATGGGGCTTTATGATCGCAATATCATTTAGACCTGTCATATTGTCACGTGACAAATATTATACAAAGGCAACAAGCCATGAGAAAAAGTTAAGATGAGATCAATGGGTTTTTACATGAAAGTGTAAAGACGTCCTGCGATTTCATCGCAAGGCGGCGATGTGATAAGGCTTTGTTCTCGCAAGGGAGCTTAGACTTTTCATATTGTCGCAGAGAAATTGAAAAAATACGGATAAAGCAAGATCAATGGGTCAATACATGCAAATGTAAGGACATCCTGCGATTTTGTCGCAGAAACAAAAAATTGGCAAAATAAGACCTATAACTAGGAAGGCAAAATAAGACCAACAGAATAATCCCAAATATTAACTATTTTCTTTAAAGAATGCAAGAAAGATTTTTTCTTCACAGAAGAGAAAACGAGTTAAACAACATCCTTCAGAAATATTATTCAGAATCACACATCAAGATTATTCATAATTTCGCAAAAATATTTATAATATCGCAGTACTACTCTTAATTTTGCAAGTACTACTCGCAACACAACTCGCAAGAAAGACTTTTTCATTACAAGAAAGATAATGAAGGGGAAGTATGGGAATTGATAAATAAAATATCATTATCTTCCTTGAGAATATTCAAAATGACAGAAATAAAATTAAATTCCAAAGTTGCATAAATATACATTGCTCGCAAGAAAGAAGAAGAAAAAAGAAAACAAGAACAAAATTCAAGCTTCAGAATTGGACTCGCCATCTTCATTATTATTGCAAGTATTATCAACTTCTTTAGTATTCTTCTCATTATGATTAGTTCGAGCCTCCTCTTATTCTAGTTCTTCGCCAGTAATTGCTTCACCACCAGCATCAACTTTGCTATAAGGGCTTTTTTCTTCTTCTGATAAGTCTTCTTATTCACCACTTACATAGTTTAGATCTTCATCAATGGGAAGAGAAATTTCATCATCATCTACTTCTAAAGGATCAACGGATACGGAAGGAAATAATTGGATATCAGAATATCATTCACAAGAACTTCAGCGTTAAGATGAACTTTGCGAAGGAAGCCTCTATCGCGATTTATTATCTCCATATTTTTGAAATATTCAAGATAGCCATATCTCCTCTCTGCTCGATCGCGAGATTGAACAAGATTGGCAGTAAGCACTCCGTTTTCTTTGCGAACATTAGCCAGTTTTTCAGTTAGATCAGAAATGGTAGAATGAAGACTTTTTTTAGATTCTGCGAGAAACATAAGTTGATAAGAAAATATTCAGATGAAAATCTCGTAAGGAATATGGTAGAGGAATTAAATAAAAAAAATAAAAAATAACAATAAGGCAGTCAAAATGACTACATTCTCTTTGATAAGTCAAGTTTTGAATTAGTGTCAAGAAACAATTCTCCCATTGATTCATGGCATCATCAAATTTATCCCCAACTATACCCTTCATGCGAGATTTTATGTTTTCTTCTTTGGAGAGGAGATACGAATTTTCTTTTGATAGTAAGGAGTAAGATTCTTCTAATTGAGAATATTGATCTTGGAGTTTACTGGCCTTTAAACTTAGAATTAACCTACCCTTGATAAGTTTATCTTTCTCAGCGGCAGATGATTAAGTTACTTCCTTGAGTTCATCTTTTAGTGAACGAAGAGATTGTTCTTGATTATTACACACTTTCTGAAGAATATTTATTTGCTTCGAGGAGATTGCTATCTTGTTTAAAAAAATACGTTTCTCCTGAGACAAAGTGTTGTTTTCATCTGATAAAGATTCCATCGCCAAGTTAGCTTGGGTTAACAAATATGAGAGACGAGTAACTTCACTACTTAACAGATTTTGCCTTTGCAATAATTGATCGTTCTCATTGGTAAGATTATCTATTTTATCGATCGAATATGTGTAAAGATTATCTAATCTATTATATTGATCCATCCAAGAATCTCTTTCAACACGGACTTCTTCAACAACAGACTTAGATTGAAATATCTTCATCAATCGATTCTGATTTAAAGCTAAATAAGCAAACCAAATACTTAAAAGGTAATTGAGTACAGAAAAGATGAAAATATACTAAAGAAGAAATATTAGAGGCATAAGCAGAAGAATTGTACATTTTAACTTATTGTTTTTATCAAGAAGATTTTCGCAATCTAGTAAGGAGTTGCGAAGCTTGTAATCAAGAATATCACATTCTGAAGTTTTGGCTTGGAGGTTTCTCTTTAGAACTTCAACTTCATTTTCTAAAGACGCTCGCGAAGAAGTTCGATCAGGACCAAAGTATTTGATTAAAGTCTCGCAGACGTTATATTTAAAAGGGTCAGTAGAAGATTTCCTGGCATCATCTAAGATGTCAGACAAAACTTTAAAGGCATCATCAACCCCTACTGATGTTTCTTTAGATGAGGGAAGAGGTGTAGAGGGTGAAGTGGTAATGATGTTGAGTTGGATATTTGAGTCATTTGTGATGGTTGCATCACCAGAGGGTGGAGTATCGGGAAAAGTAACGGTTGGGAGTAAAAGGGGAGAGGTAGAAGCTTCATTCATAACAGTTTTGGGAGCTTCATTCATTGAAGGATCAATGGTATTGGGGGTATTGATAATGATATTCTCGCAAATAGAGGATGGAGGTTCCATCTGCGAAGTAGTAGAAACAGGTTTTGAAGATGAAAATTTGGGAAGAGTAATATAAATCTCAAGAGCTTTGGCTTTGTGAGACTTCTTGCGAGGTTTAACAACATTTTCATCACCCTGCGAGTAATAATATAGATAAGAAACATAGGCAACAATATTGTTATTAAGAAAACAAATGTTTCTTACTACCTTATGACTCGCAGACTTCCTTTTCTTTTCAGTAAGTTTTTGTTGTGAGTCTTCAAGAAGATTAGGGTTTTGATCAACAGACTGGGTGTTGGATGTAGTTCCACTAAAAATAAAACATATTATGGGAGTTGTATAGAATCAAGCAAAAAAAAATCAAATGGGGAGAGTAAACATGATTTAGACAAACAAAATCGAATTCAATAACGTCAGAAGAATAAATACCTTAATGATTCCATTAAGGCAACAGCAGGTGAATTTGCAGAAGAAGAAAGTTGCAGGTAGAAATTTTTTGCAGAGAACTAAGAAGACGAAGAAGTAAAAGAAGAAAAAGTATTTCTTTGTTAGGATCTCTCTTTTATAGGCAGAAGGATGGTAACCGGGTAATAAAAGGTTAACCGGTAAAAAGGGGAACATTCGACACGTATAGGCAGTTGCACTTAATTCACGGAGCCTTGTTGGAGGAAGAAGATGAAAAGATGAATAGTTACGGCATTCCAAAAGATTTCAGTTTCTCATGACCTTTTCTCTTTCGCAGAAAAGACATGGGAAGAGGCAAGATGTAGGATCAAAATATCGCTACATCAGTACTTCTACGATATTTACAGCGACAACACTATAAGTTAATCAATAACACATTGTGAGCATTGCAAATGACAGAAAGAATAACACAATGGATGACGATAACCAAAACATGAAAAAAAGCATGATGATACTGCGATTTTCACAAATACCTGCGAAGGTTGGTATTACAACTACTGCGAGAATATCGCAGGTCAGATCCGAAATTAAAGGACAGCTTAGCTGTCATCCACTATGTAACTACCCTATATAAGGAGACCCATTAGATTCAAAGAGGGGATGATGAATTTTTGAGTGTTAAGAAAGCTTTGAGGAGAGAGAAAATTCAAGAGAAGAACTGTATTCTTGATTTCTTCCATTTCTTGTAAACATTTCTGAGAATCAAATAATAAAGTGTTGTTTTTAATCTTCAATTATGTGTTGATTAATGCGAATTCTTGTGAGGGGTGTAGTGTAGGTTTTCCTGCAACTACAATTAACACTGATACCATCCTAAAATCAAAGATCAGTAAATACCATTCCTTTCAAAATAAAAAAAATCTAATGCATAGCCTACCAATATGGAAATTATGTGACCCATCACTCACGTAATGTTGCGACACTACAGTTAGTCGAATTTGTGATTCTTTATCTAGTAATGCCAATTTTTAAAGCTTAAATGGGTGTTGCAGTGTATTAGTCTTAATGATTATAGCGACTACTATGCTCCTGCGATACTATATCATTTTTTATAAGAATGAAACCAGTGCATCTATCACCACAAATATAGTAGAATTTAATACCAACGATCACTTCATACTTACCGGAGCCATAGACATCTTCATCACGTAGTTCTTCAACAGCTCCAACACCAAAACCAGAAGCAACTTTTCCTGGTAATCATTATGTGATAAGCGAATTAGTCAATTATTATCCAAAGAAAAATTAGTGACAATTGTCTGAGAAAGTTCATTGAAGCAACATGATGATATGACAAATTCCAGTTAGGACAAAGTGACAAGGGATCTTACACTTGGCTAAGAAGAGATCTCTCATAGAGCTACCTCCTTTTTTGATGGTTTCTTGGATTCTATATATACATATCTACTCTGCAAAAGAAAGCCAACCATTAGAACGTAGAAACTCTGGGAAGAGAACAAACAAAAAAAGTTAACATGTGCACATTAACGTTCAATAGGTGTACAACTATGTGCATGTTAAGAATGAACATGTGTACAATTATGTACACATTAAGAATCAACAAGTGTACATTATGTGTACACACTAAGAATTCAATAACAAAAGGCCACCGGTGAAAACTTAATTAACCCATTCCGGTTTCAATAATAAACCTGAAGCAAAACGGATACAATTAAGACTATTATAAAAGGACTAAGACAATAAGCTAAATACAAGAAGGTGTACAATTATGTACACATTGATCCCCGTACACATTAAACCTCCCTACTTCTATATTAATCCATGAAATGAGAAAAGCCTCCCCACTAAGGTCCTGAGCTTCTTCCTCCATCTTTCAACATGTGCACTTATTAGCAATCAGTGAGTGTATAATTATGTGTACATTAATGACTAAGAGGTGTACAACTATGTGCACATTAACCATCAACAGGCGTACAACTATGTACACATCAAAAATTAACTTGTGTAAAAATATGTACACATTAAGAATCAACAAGTGTACAATTATTTACACATTATGCATCCCTAGTATGCTACCGCTAAACTAATCCATGAAATGAGAAAAAGCCCGCCCACTGCAAACTACAACAAATAAGAAGCGACACCACACATTTGATTTGGCATGAACCATGTATGTAATATGCTTTGAAATTGAGAAGTGACCAATTAGTCTATCGGACACATACGAAAATCCATATATATATATATATATTTGTTGAAGCATCGAAAATCCTTAGATAAAAACACTCTTTAATTTTCATTTATACAACAAGAAAATGATTAAGGAGCCTGAGTTTAAAATACGTGCTTGGACTTGCAAGAGAAATTGGACGGAGGATACAATTATACAACAAGGATTAATTGGGGGCCGGGAGTATTTTTATACCCACACCCAAAATTTTAGGGGGCTTCCAAAATGTAGTTGAAAGTACTATTTTGCCCTTTCCCAAAAATTAACCCTAAAATCCTATTAACCTTAAACCAACCTCCCCATTTCCTAACCGATCATTCTTCTTCTTCTCCTCTCCCCATCCCTCTCAGTTCCTCCATTAACTACATTGAGAAAAAAAAATTCATCTGATTCCTCGTCGAAATCGTCGATGCGAAAACTTTAATCGACGGTTAACTTCTTCTACAAACATGGCACGTACTAAGCAGACTGCGATAAAAGCAATTGAAATTCTCAATCTTGTTGATACCGTCAACGCAGCGAAGGAGTGTTCGAGTTCAAGTAAGAAATCAAAACCGCCGGACAATCAAATGGCTCCAATTAAAAGGTATGTCCTTTAGAACACCGTACTCTTACTTGGGTTTTAGTTGAATTTGATGTTCTGCTAAAAATTAGGGTTTTAATCGAAGAAATATAATTCTCAGAATTTAAATCGTTAACCAAGAATTTTTAATGTCTAACGATTTTTCATAAGTGCTTAACGATTTTTCATGTTCTAACAACGATATATGATCTGCATGTTGTACTTTGTAGAAATCTTCCACCATTAGGGTTGAAGATTTAACGATTCGTGATGTATAATTTTTTTTTTTTTTTTGAATCGGTAGCCCATAGATGTTATTTTAACGATTCTTGACATGCAAGATTAAATCGTTAGCCAAATATTATCTTGTAAACGACTCTTGTGGAATTTTTTGGATGACTCTTTTTATTTATCAACGACTCATTAGGTTTCGAAACCACCAGCCTGGTCCAATATTTGTAATAGTCGTCCACATAATTTGGAATGGCTAACGACTTTGTTGGACGACCAATTATAATAGTGGTCGACTCCTATTTTTGTTTCTGTAATAAAAATAGTAAGAGTCGTTCGGTATATTAGGTTGAATCGTTAAGTAAACACCAGAAATCGTTCGGCATCTAGGAAGAGTCGTTTGGTCTTGATTAGAGTCGTTTGGTTTTTGTTTGAGTCGTTTTTTTTTTGAGTCGTTTGTTTATATAATCTCAAGTTTGCAGGACTCTTACATATTTTTGATGTTGGCCTTTCAGTAATAAGAATAACAAGGATAAAAATGTCTTGTTTACTCCTCCATCCAGACCTCCCCGCCACCAAAAATACCTTAATGCGGGTCGTTTACGAGGAAAAACACCGAGTGAGGTATCCTTAATTATCCGCGAACCTAGAAAACCACCTGCTGTTATATCTACAACCCCAAGCGACGAAGAATAAGAAGTCGCGGAACATGAAGAACTTCATTTAGAAGGTCAATATGCTGCTTTTGATGATGGTAATCAAGGTAATGCTGGTGATGGATGGAATGGTGGTGATGGATTGAATGGTGTTAATGAGGTGCCACAGATTGAGGAAGAGGGGGATCAAGGTAATGATGAGGATGAGGATGAAAATGGTGGTAATAGCAGTGATGAGGATGATGGAAATGGTAAAGGAGTAAATGATGGTGATGATGATGATGAGGAAGAGGAGGAGGAGATTCAGGAGGATGCTGCGCAACCACAGCCACAGCCGAAGCCGAAGAAGAGAGGCCCAATTAAAGCAAGCGCGTAACACATTCCACCCACGTGTTTGCATCTTACTCGTCTTCCCGGTGGGAAATACAGAGGTGAACCTAAAGATGGCGGGAAAGTTCTATTCGGATATGATACCTCATGGGCCCGTACCATCAATGAGACAATTGTACTAATCTCAACTTTGGTTTTCATATGATTTGTTGATATTTTATTTCTTATTTGCTAAATTTTTTTGTTTGTCTTTCGTAGGATCATAAGAATGCCACACGTCTTTTTAGACACCAGTCTTCTTATGTAAAAATGAGAAAATGGCCCCTAGAAGGTGAATGTCCAAGAGTGAGAGCCATCGTTGAAAACTCAGGTTTGTATGCTGTCGTTGAGAACTCCGTGATTGCATACGACAAGGCTGCAGTTTCATGTTTTACTGAGAGGTATTACGGCGAAGTCAATACATTCCAATTCCCATTTGGCGAGATGGCGTTGATTCCCGAAGACGCATAACAGATTCTAGGATTGCATGTTGAGGGAAAATCCACGGAAGACGGGTTCAAGAAAAACCTAGAGTGGGGAAGAATTTATGCATTAACAAAGAAGTTGTTTGGATGGGATGAAAATAAAACGGCCGGCCTTTTTGAAATGGGAAAGAAGTAACCCAAAGAAAGAGTTTAAACTTGTTAAGATTAGAGAGATGTATGCGGGGTCACTTGAGAAAGACGGAGACAGCGAACTACTCTCTTATTTTGAAGTTCGTGCAACGGCAGCCGCATACTTGTTGTATGTCCTTGCTTCGGTTATATTTCCCGATAGCAAAGGAAACAGAGTGAGCGTCAACCTTCTTCAACTTTTGGATCCCTTGGATGATGTGAGTAAGTATTCGTGGGGGACTTCCATAGTAGCACATTTGAACGCTCAGCTAGCAAAGGAATCCCGGGAAAGAACTTCTCAAATCAACGGGAATTTGGCTTTACTTCAGGTAATCTGAATTATCAAATTTGGGAAATTTTCGTAATATTTGTTGTTCTATATTTTCAGACATAACATTATTTTTATTGTGCCAAATGTTGTTTCAGGTGTGGATTTACGAACACTTCCCCTCTTTGATCAGAGGCGATGAGGACATCCAATTTGTGCCAACATGGAACAATACTCAACCAAAAGGAACCCGATACAAGTACACTGGAGCTCAGGATAAGGAGGAAGCGCAGAAGTTGAAGTTGCTAGTTATGCGCGAAAAATTGGACAACATGACAGCCAAAGAGGTAACCTTTGATCCCTAAAAGAAAGATATACTAGGAGGATATTGGAAGATCTTGCATATTACCATGGCCCTCTATTTTACCCTTATGGATACTCGATGTACAATCCGCATAGAGTAATGCGTCAGCTTGGGTATGTTCAAGATTCACCCGATGACGATTATGTACCACCATTCAAATATAAATTAAAGAAATGTAAGGCGGACAAAAAGGCGTTGGTTGTTGCTTATGAACCTGAGCCTGTGACTGAGCATTGGAATAATGGGCATTTGGGTACTAGTAGGGAAAATATTTCTTGGTGGGAGAATGTTAATGAAGGTCATGAGGTAACCGAGTATTACATGCCATGGTATGAAGGCTTCTCCCACGGTCGAGTGATAAGGATTGATCAGACTACGGGTAGGAGGAGCAGCAAATCATCTACAACAGACACTAGAGATGACTCTTCCATTCTTAAGCTTGTGGTAAGTACATATTTTCCGAATTTTGATAATCATTTACATAAAGTTGTTTTAATTATGTTAATCAAACTCGGTATTTGAATTCAAATAGAGGGAACGGATGAAGATTTTTATGAAGTCATTTTGTTGCAAAGTGGACAAGGGAGAAGTGATAGAACCTGAGCAAAGTCGTGAGTACGCAGAGTTATGCCAACACATTGAAAATCCCCAAGCAAAGAAAATGTTCGTTGATCTGGAAAAGCAATGTAAGAGGACAAGGAGAACATCTAGCCAACTAGAAGAGGAACGTGCACAAAAGGGAGATGGTGATCATGCAGTTAGTGGTGAAGAAGGTGGTTCTCAAAGGGGCAGTCTTGGACAAGGTCCTTCAAAGAAAAGTCGGGCATCATCAAGTCAGGGAGGTGAAGGTCGAGGTCGAGGTGGTGGTAGTGAATGAGAAGAATTTATGTCTAAAACTTTAAAGTGTATGGTTAAACTTATGTCTATAACTTAAGTCTTTTAGTATTGTCGACTTTTACTTACGTCGTTGTTAGATACATCTTAAGTCTTTCAGTTACGGTATCGGTATGTTTTGTGGATTTGGAAATTTATCATGTTGTTTATAAGTTGATGTGCTTATATGTTTTTTTACATCTTTATTTTTTTTAGTCGGCGGACAATGTTTTGCAGATGGACGACCCTAAGAATCGTCCATTAGAGTCGGCAGCAACGACTTAGCAGAGCGATGACTCAAAACCATCCAAAACTTGAAGCATTACAGTCGGTAACATGGGTGCTTGCATACCAATGACTCTAAATGGAATATGAAACTACCCTCTGCCCAAAATTAGTTTAGCATCGTCCACCCAAAAAAAAAAAAAATCTGCAGTCGTCCATTTGGTTGTAAGGGTCGTCTGGGAAAAATAATAATAATAGAGGGTCGTTAGTTTTATTATGCAAACTAATAAGTTTAAGAGAAAATGGACATCTATTTCATTAAGGAAATAAGTTTACATCAAAGTTGCATTACATGTTGTTCCTTTTCCGTGTGCTAGAGGCAACTACTATTGCGGATTCGATGTGATAAAACTCCTCTCCTCTCCATTTGGTATATGCAGCTTTTGCCGCACGCCTATCACCTTTGTTCCTTGACAGAAACTCATTGTAATTAGTGCACAATCTTATAACGTGAATCGTCCTATCACGAATATGGGACGGTAGATAATCATAACGTAGTTTCTTGTTGTAATTAGCTAAAGGACTCCAACCAACTTGACTCCAAAATATACTCTCATCTTGACGTTCTTCGGGAAGATCTTTGATGATGTAATAGTTTTTAACCCATTCGGTCTCTTCCTCGACTTTCTTAAATACTTCCCGGCGATGCGCTTGTTCTTTGCCTCGTTTTTCTGCCTCGCGCCTCTCTTCTTCTTCCTTCGTAGGATATGGCGTAACCGTGTATTGTTTTTTGGTGGGTCACATGGTTCTTTGTCGTATCACTTCTTCCATTGCCAATATTGATTTGGTTGGTCGCTTGCATCTTCTAAGTATGTTGTCAATTGAATTGATAGTTGATGACGAACTTTCCATTGAAAAAATGATAAACATTGAATGTTTTAGGTTCTATTAAACAGACCTTCGTTGAATCTTTATATAAAAAAGCCCCAACGGCCTTTTTTTTGGGAATGGTATCTCCATATAGAGTCGTTGAAGGGATATATACGGGGTCGTTCATTTTCAAATCATACTTCAACGACTATCCAAAGTTATTGATAGAGTTGTTTGGTTATTAATATTACTAGTAACGACTCTTATTTCAAAAACACACAGTGCTTAAATGTAAACGTCCCTTAATTAATGTTAACGACCCAGACAAAACACATTGAATTCGTTAAGGATTGTACTTCAAAACAAAAAAAACACATCGAGGTATTCATGCACTGTACTTTAAATTTTTTTTATCTCCTTACACATTTAGTCTAACAATATGACGTGTTAAATCATTGTACGTGATGTTCCTTCCAAACCATTCCACATGTTCATTCCATACTCGTACCGGTTTGTCCACTCCTTGGTGTAGTCTACCCAATGTCCGTATACCACCCGCGGTAAAGGGAATTCTTAGAAAATCTTCAAACCTATAGAATGGTTATTGTTGACATGTGCCATTACAATTATCATTTTCTTTATCGTCGCGTCGCACCTAGTTCTTGAGGGTATGTACATACAAGATGCTCCGGGGAAGCCTTTGCTGAATAAAATTACCACACAAGTGAATGTGTCAGCTAGAAGTTGTCCACCAAAAGGCATTTGCATCCAAAACTTATAACCGGCCCTCTTCGAACCCTTCCTCCATTTCACGTTTGATAGAAACTCCCTAAACTTCAATTCCCTCTGTTTTTGATCTCCTTCCATGAGCATTGTCAAATAAAGTTGTTTGTCCTCAACAAGTTTTTCCACCATTATTTTCCTTGCATATTGGATTTGGGTGAGCTTAAGTTCGTCGCCCTTGTCAAAATGGCCTAATTGTTCCGTTGCAACATGGTAACCACAATTACCATCCCCATCAACATCGTTGGTGGATAGAAGGTGCTCTAAGATGATGTAAGGAAGTTGGTCGGTATACTCTTTATATAAAGTGTAAGCAACACGATGTGGTCTTCCTTGCGAATCCCTAGGTGTCGTATGATTACCCTTTATTCCTCTTATCGTCAACATACCATTAGTTTGGCTTTGCTGGGTATCGACCGCATGCTCAACAATATCCATATCTTCATTTTCTTGCTCTTTCGACCGACCCCGTGTCGTAGGAATGAAAGAATTTTCGTACTCATCATATTCCGCCTGGACTTGCTCATGAAGTGATCGGTCTCTATCGGTACCCTTGTCATTGTTAATAGTTTCTCTAAATGACATTTTCGTTGTTGGTCTTCCGGGCGGTTTTTGTTTGATTGGCTCTTCTTCAAACCCCCAGCTCTTACGGGCGGTCGGCCACAAGTTAGCAACCAAAATTTTTCTTCCTACACAATTTATTTGTCGGTATTTTTGGTTGATGTACTTGCCAATCTCCAAGTCTCCAAATTCTTCATCGGACAAACCCGTGGGCTTAGGGATGAATGATAGTTGCTTCCATAATGGATCGATATCTTCAAGAGGAATGTAATCTTTGTACCCACCAATTTTATGTTTACAAGGGAGGCCGAGCCAAACATCGGTTGTACAATTACACTCCGTCTTAATCACATTTTCGGCCGTCGCTTTAGCTCTAAAATCTGTAAGCTGATCCATCATATAGTTAATTGCCCACCATGATACTTGGTTTGCTACCAACCGTAGCAAAGCTTTGTCCCTTATGTGTTGCATCAAAAAAAAGGTCTTTGCTCAACTCCATCTGTGCCACTATTTTTCGTAAGTCATCCTCTGCGTGCTCGTGAATAGATTTTTGTACCGTAACTACCCCACCCCTATTTTGATCCAAAATTTTCTTCAAACGGCCGTGAGACGACTTTGCAACACTTGTAGACTCATTTTTGTAGTGCTTGTATTTATTGGTCCATGCATAAAAAAACTTCTCCTTCCAAGGAATCAACCATGTATTCAGGCAATAATCAACCACCTTCTTATGATCAGTACTCCATACATCAATAAACTTTTGTAAGTTAGCATAATACTTTACCTCTGTTTTCGAATGAGCCAAATTGTCCCAATCCTCGCAAAACACTTTCCATAGATCCCCCTCTTCATTATATTTTTCCTTTTCCTTCTTTTTCTCTTCCTCACGCTCTTCTTTGGAAAGTTTACTTAAACGCTCATCTTCCTCCTTAGATCGTTGATTACCCTTCTTAGTATGGATCTTTTGGATTTGATTCTTGAAATTAGAAAAAATATTTGTTTGGATGTGCCACGTACAAAGAAATTGTTGAGCAAGTGGAAATACTTGACGAACGGCACTCATAATTGCAAAATCCCTATCCGTAAATATAACTTGCGGCGTTTCTTCTCCACGGTAAATCAATCTCACTTGTTCCAACGCCCAAACATAGTCCGGTATTTCTTATTTTTCCATAAAGCACCATGCAACGGTGAATGAATTTTTATCCGAAGTATGGCTTACCACGTTCAACATCGGCATGTTATACTTGTTTGTCTTATAGGTGCAATCTATGAAGAGGACCTGGTAAAAACACTGAGCCAAATCCACCATCCTTGGATGTGCAAGAAAAATATGAGTCACTTTCTCATCCGGACCAACCTTAGTTTGCATGGCGTAGTTTAGTGTTTCCGCTAACCACTCTGATTATTGCATAATCAACCTACCATTCCATTTTGTTCTCTTAATTGTTGCTTTGGCGGCGTTGATTGTGGAAATGGTGGACAAGTTATCCTTATCTTCCTCCCTTATTTCATTTAGGATCTTAAGTGGTCTAAATCCCTTCATCTGTCGAACTCTATCCATCTGATGTGGTTTTAACCGGGCATATGCAGTGTGTCCATATAAACTTGTGGGTGGATCATGGTAGTGACGCCCGTTTGGAATACTATACAATCGGAATACATCCGATTCATTACGTCTTTTGAAAACAATCCTAAATGGACATTGACACTTCTTCGATTTTGTGTGTTAGACCCTAGTCGTCTTCTTCTCATACTTGTAATTCTTGCCTTTGTGACTTTCTCCCTTCTTACCCACTCTCTCGCATACCATTTCCATCATGTTACACTCAACATGTCTACTTTGAACAACCACACACATCTTCTCTTTTTCCTTAGGGATAATCCACTCCTTAATGTCATTCTTGGTTACCCATGTCTACATTGAGCAAACAATTACATTAAACAACAATGTGATCACTAATAAAATTATTTGAATATATAAATATACCGATTCGGTTAAGGTAAACGCACCAAATCAGTCATATAGTGTCGGGAGGTATCCGGACCCATTGTAGATACGAGTACTGCCTGGGAGATTTGTCGTACTACCAACTGAAAACAAAACACTAAAATATCACGATAGGGTCGTCCACATACTATATGAAAATTGACGACTCTTATTAAGTAATTTTAACGATTCTACAAATAATATTAACGAATCTGAAACATTAATGGACAGTTTGACCTGGAAGAGCCGTTACCAAACCAAACTTAAAGTCGTTAGGTATCAAATTAAAACCAGTGCCGACGGTAATGGTTGTTAATGCAGAAATTCAAAATTCAAAATATGTTTGATTCCTAGGAGCAGTTATTGCTAGTTTTTGAAATAAAGTGACGGTTTTATTCTCAAACAATTAGCCGTTGAGTATACTTTGCTATAAATTGAGACCTATCTCTTCCAAACTTATTCACCCATCACATTCAATCATCCTAAAGCAGTCACACATCACCTTCAAACACTAAAAATGGCTCAAAACCAGTTCAATGACATAGAAGATGTTGCTATTGTCAGAGCACACACCACTCTCACCAAGCACTCAGTTGAGGAAGCAGAATGGGTGACCGCTAACGAAGACCCAACAAGAGGGCCTTACCTTGGCCATGATCAAAACACCAATGCTTGGTGGAAACGTGTGTTTAAGGTTTTCAAAGCACTCAACGGAAATCGTAATAGAAGGTCGCTCATGCAGGTAAGGGAAAGGTATGCTTATTTATACAATGAATGTGTATTGCTGAGAAACGAATTGAAAGCTCGTAAGGACGCTTACCCAAACGAAGAATGCATGAGTAGAGTAAGTTTCTGAATCAATATGTCGTTGATCAAAAATTGTTAATTTGGTTATGATTATTCAACAACACTAACTTATTAAAATTATTATTTTTCCAGTATGTAATGGGTCGGACCCAATACAAATCAAGGTACGGCCATGAGTTTTTGCACGAAGACTGCTACACTCTCTTGGAGGAAGTTGAATGGAAATTCGCCGAATATAATTAATCTCGTTTACAATTCCCTTATTGAACTAGTTCTTTGTATTAAACTATTATATGTCTTTCCCTTATGTTTTATTTCATAGCACATGTACGTTTTTTCAATTCAATATAATGAACTAGTTCAACAAAATATCTAAATGTGTCCTATTTTACACTTGGGTCGTCAACGAAATTTATATATGTGCCCGACACCATAAAAACTCGTCGACCAATTTTTAGCAGATTAACGACGTTTGTGACACAAATGTGACCTTGCAAACAGATTCTTCAACCTGCTAAAACCTTGTTTGCCGACCCATTAATTAACCTGAACGACTCCTAACAAAGATTAACGACTACGGACCAACACTAATATACCATTCTGCCATGTTTCCTACAAAAGTAGTTCTCTACTAACAAAGATTAACGACGACCTAATTGACACACTCTAAGAGTCGGTTGGTTGTAAATTATAAATATTAACGACCCACTACACTACCAGCATTTATTGGGGAATTGAACTCTATAAAACAGACCCATATATCACCTCTTCATTACCAACACCATAACTATCAACCAGATCTTCTCCTTCTCAGTTATTCATCATCCAAGAGAAACACAATGACTCCCTATACTTCTGAAGAGAACTGTGCCATTATAAGAGCTTGGAAAACAGTAACAAACCACTATGATAGTCTAGACAAAGAGATTGATAAAACATCGGATGCTTGGTGGAACCGCGTATTCATCGTTTTTGTGGCGTTGGACGGAAATCGCAACTCAAGGTCTTTCAAACAAGTCAAGGAACGCTTCAAAGAGATAAAATTCGAGTGTGATGTTTTGAAAATAGAATTTACGGCCATAAGGGAAGCCTTTCCGGATATGATGGTTACTATAAGAGTAAGTATTTAAACATTAGGTAAAACTTATCCAAAGATTTCATCGATACTAACTAAGTTTGTTTGCGTTTGCGTTTTCAGATGAAGAAGGCGTATGGATACTACGAAGAACTTCGTGGGAAAAAGTTTGAGTTACACGATTGCTACTTTATCTTCCATGGAACCGTGTATAATTACATGCTTTATGATTGAGAGCAGAAGTGCATCGTTATTATGTATTATGTTTAACCCTATGAAAGATGTATGACTTTTATGATTCAATGAAAGGTTGCTATGAAAACAATGAGTCGTCAATATTATAGAAGCACCAAACAACGACTCTCATTAAACATGAAAGAGTCGTTCGTTTATTGTACTTTTAAACTAGCGACCCTAAGAGTGATACCCACAGAGAGTACAACGTAATTGAGTCGTTGGGTTATTAATACATTCACCTCACGACTATAGAAAACCTAAAAACGAGAGTCGTCAATGTTTAATAAATATATTGACGATTTTTCATAACAACATATAAGAGTCGTCAAGAATTTGGAACATGAATGCCGATTTTTCATAAATCGACATTAGAGTCGTTTTTGAATTTCAGACAAACCTAACGACTATTAAGGGTCGGCAGGTTATTATACTCCCGACACTAATGACCCTCACTCTGAGTAGTTGCATGGTGTCCATGAATCGACCACTTGGAGTGCCATTCTAGGAATTTGAAGAGTATAGGAAGTTTACATTATTGTTTTCAGCTCCGGGTTCTTTATTTGGAGGATTGGTTCCTTCATTTTGAGCAATATGATCTTCATTTGCATCATTTATCAAACCTTCCTCTATTAACATCTCTTCATCAAACATCCAATCCATAGGATTAGATGAGACAATCTCACCATCAACACAATCATTTATTTTGGTTGAATCTTCACTTAACTCATTTCCTCCACTACAATCATTCATTTCAAATAACCTAAAATTTCCCAAAGACTCACTCTTTTTCTCTCTATTCAACCAATTTTTTTCTTCTATAAACCCAAATTTTACCCAAAATCTGATTTTAACTAACTTAAAAGACTATCAACTAATCAAACTTAATCTACTCAATTAACATTAATTATTTTAGGGGTAGTATAGGCATTTTGAAAAATTAGGATAAGGGGTAGCACCAAAGTGCTACTGGGAGACCAACTATTCAGGCCCCCAATTAATACTCCCGGCCCCCAATTAATCCTTGTTATACAAACTCATAAATGAAAGTATTTCACAAGGAAGCGAATATAATTAGCTATTAATTTCACTTAGTGGTTCACTGCCCAGATTCAAACTTCAATTAAACAAATTCCAAGGTAAAACATATAATAGTGTGTATGCAGTACACTTGGGTACCTGATGATTTTAAGAAAATGAATTAAACGACAACCTAGTACACATAAATGTAACAAGACTAATTTAATTAGGTCCTTAAGAGAAAGCATTACACAAACAGAACTTGCTACTAAATTTAAGTTCCAGCAAAGTAGTTCTAAGTAGGTAGTAGTACAAATTAAAAACATGCCGACACGCCAGCTACAGTTTTAAAAGAACTAGCAGAAAAATGTCTGGGGCTTAGAAAGAGTCAAGGTTTAGAATGAGAGCTTAAACTTTGAAACATAGAATTTAAACATATGAACAATTTAGTGGAGCGCCGATACCAAGTAGTCATAATGCCACTACAACCCATACTACGCCACCAACAAGTACTACCTATTCCAAAGTTAACAATATGATCTCTAATTTTCTAAATTCTATCGTTAAGTGAGTTATCCTTTGTTTTCCTAGTACAGTGTTTCCATCACTAGTGATACTTTAACAGGTTAAAGCCGCACCATTCACACACTGCTTCCAAAAGGGACAAAGATTAACCAAAGAAAATAAAATAAAAATAATCACAGTACTTTATCTCTATGGAAAAGAAGTTCAAGGATTCTTGCTCCAACGGCGGCATACCACGCATTATCTAGCCTGCAATGTTAACCGGAAATATGTAACTACCTCTCTTAGTGTACAAATGAGAATAAGAAACCTGTCTGTATAGTTCAAAATTTAGATATCAAGTAACGATCAAATGATCCAAGCTAGTTAACCTTCGTCTAACTCGGCAATGTTATCGACTTGAGTCTCATTATATTGTACTAGCTCCGAAAACAAGAATGCAAATGCACTCAAACTAACCTGAATCACAAATAAAAAACAAAAATAAATAAACCATTTGTTCATTAATTAACCGACCTAATTTTCAAAAATAAATGGAATTAGATCCCTAAATTGAACCAATTCTTAATTTTTTTTATCAACTTCAATTAACCAGTCCACAAGTATCATCCTCATAATCGATAAAACAAAAATACAGTGATTCAATTAATCGATAAAACAAAAATACTTACAACAATTGAAAAGATCTTAAAAGACTGAATCCATTTTGGAATTTCTTCATATTTGATTTAGAAATATGTTCAATTTGCGCATCATCTTCATTAAAACTAAAGACATCAACTCTTTTTTCACAGATGATGATGAGGATGATTTCCTCTTCATCGCCTTTGAAAAGACTACATCGATTAGAAAACTCTAGTTTTGATGATCGAGACGATTTGGGAGTAAATTTTCAGCGGCTAATAAAGGAGACCGTGGGAAGAGAAAACTGAATGAAAGAAGGAAATAGATAAGAGGGTCATTTTAGTCATCAATGAAATTCATTTAGGACAGAAAATTAAAATTTGGACCAACTCGTTCATTATCGGGTAAATTAGGACTAACAAGTACTAGGCCTGGAGGTGTAGGATTAAAGCGTCCAAAGAACAACAATTTTGTGACTAAATGTTAATTTCTACTTTTCTTCTCGATCCGAAATAGCCTACAAAAGAAAGTTAAAACATGTCGGTTCAAACTTCATAATTGATTTTTCCGAATCTTTGGTTGATCCTCGTAAAATTATTTGATTTATTTTAGTTGAGGAATCCTGTTTGCGTACTTTCATTTGATATTGATTTTTGTCACTTTCAGTTCTGTTTTAGTTTCTATATAATTCTCAAGTTTATACCCAGATTTTTTCATTAATTGATCTATGCATATCTAATTTTAGGTTTCATGTTTAATGTTTGCAGATAAGAGAGGCAACAAGTATGTTGTTAAGATCAACAGAGTTAACATAGTTACATAGATCCAGATATTTATGTATCTACTGAAAATGTTGAAACTTGTAGATTTTTTTGACATCTCTTTATTTTGTCTACTCCTAGAAATTTCTTATTCTTTACCAAATGGCAAATGAAATTTTTTCATGATTGTTCGCACTTGTCATATTATCTTTCGTGCTCAGTATTGGTGCAGGAGGTGCGATAGTTTGGGAGTTTGGGGTCCCTTTCCAGTGAGAAACACAATGTATACAAAGAGGCAGGTTGTTTCCCCATTAAAACAGGTGACTTTGTTGTTGCTACTGCGAAGGGTGGATCTGGTGCAGTAAGGTGATGATCTAGTGGAACATTCTTAAGGAAGCAGCTATTGTGGAGGTGCTACAAGGAAAGGAGATGTTGGAAAGGTTCTTGGTGCAGGTAATATGTTGAAGTTCTCAGGAGTAGCAATTATGGGAATAGGAAAGCGCATGAGAACATACAAAGTGACTGCATTACTACTCAGTTGTGATATACGGGAGCATGGCTCGGAAATGGGATTTCGATAGTCGAAAAGATGGTTGGACATATAAAAGCAACAACAATTACTTGTACCACTCATAGTGGATTAGCCTCTCTATGTCAGTTTCCCTGTGCTTTTAGTTATAATGCATTTATGCTCATAACCGTACCCAGTTTTGTGCTCAGCATGATGTATATTTGATTGCATTCAACCATCATGGTTAACATATTTTCAAAGAAGAGCCAAAGAACAGGGCGTGAATGAAAAATAGCTTACATTCTCATGTTAGGTTATAAATTATCTTTATCTGTCTGTACATTCCAACCACATAAGATTGTAACAGAGTAAATTTAGTTTAACTCAATATCATTTGATCACTATGAAACCATTGCACAGTTTTACCCTTTTTTTTTCTGACTCTTGAAAGGTTAGATAATATTAAATGGAAAAAGAAAAAGAATGCACTAGGCAGTGCTACAACAATCAAAAAGGAGAAATTGAGTAACTCCTTAAACAAGGGAGTACACCCTACTACTGGAACGATAATCACAAACTTACAATAAATCTGGGGCAGCTACATTATTTTCTTGGCAGGGGTAAGGATTCTCATCCTACGCCCCAGTTTCTCGTTGTTTGTCACTCCTTCCCAAGAAAGCTTAGCGGCTTCCTTGTCGGATTTCAAAGTTATGTACCTGTGGACAATCCCACTAAAAATGTTTTTCACCTTCGTTTCCTTGCCTTCATGAGGAACTTTGAATGCTCTAGTTATTTGCATTAACTTGTCAATATTGCACAATTCTAACCGAACCAGGAGACTTGTCAACTTCTCTTGAAGGTGCATCTGGACAATTCAAATTGAAAATAATACGAAGCACTTTCTCGATTCCTTCTGTCAAAAGTCGGTGTGTATCCTGAATTGAGAATGAAAAACCTGGAAATAAGCCTATAAGATACAACGGGAAAACACAGTTTCTGTTGACAATTGTAGAGGATTTGAACATTGCTATTAGTTCTCAGAGTTTTCCCAGTCGGTTCAAGGTTAATGTTAAAGTTAAACAAAGACTCTCGAGAAATATATACCCAAAGCTCAACATAATAAAATTTTCAATCACACATAACTACTAGCAGCAGCAGATAGAATACATGCTCGAATGAGACAAAATATACTTTTGGTACTGGCTAATCTTAGATTTCCGTTTGGGAACACGTCTAATAATAGCTGAAGCAATTAATGGATAGAAAACCACATTAGAGCGTACATGCATTGATGCTCATTACTAAGAGTAAAGGTTTTTACAGCATAAATAAAAGACTTAATTTGTAACCACGTCTAGTATGTAAAGAAACAGAAAACAGTGAAACCTCAATCTATCCTTTACGAGAACATAGATAAAAAAAAGTGGATAACAACCACCGATATAACTAAGCCTTCAAAAAGTGAAACCTAACAAAATGAAGGGAAAAGGAAAATGGTGAGTACCTCTGAGAAGCACATGGCTGGACAATATGCTTATTTGAAAACTAATACAGTTCAGCACCGGTCAGAGCGTCCCATATTCTCCTGGCAAGAATAGAAGTATCACATAAGATAAACAGCGTCGAAATCTCTTATATGTAAAATGTACCTCCCTAAAAAAAGACCGGTAGGCACAGACACATACACTACATTTTTTTTTTTTGAGGAGAAAGGTTAAACTTGTATTGAAGAAAATAAAAATACAGAAGGAAAATGCACATGGAAGTTCTACAAAGAGCCGAGGAGAACTCCAACAGTTGAAAAAAAAACCACAAATCAAAGTTGCTTACAGGCTAGCCCAAAGTCTAACAAGCAAAAACTAAAGCGCAACACTAATTGAAGAACTGCAAATTTATTTCTTCTTCTTTTTGGAGGATCTTAGTCCCCTACCCAGTTGTTCATACACTTCATTAGCTTACATTACATCACTAGTTTTTCAATCTTTCCTTTCTTTTGATATATTGTTGATTACTTGATCTTTATAAAAAAAAAAAAAAAAAAAAAAATTTCTTGATTACTTAATCAAACAATAAACACATACTCGTATATAGAACAATAACAACTGAGACCTTGAAATACAAAAAAAATGTTTTTTGCAAAAGCACATGATCAAACGACAATGATCGTGTGATCCATCAACCGAGACCCTTAATCAAAGGACAATGCGATCCATCAACAACTTTACTATTTAAAACTCCTTTATTACTTACTAGGGTTTTAAAGAAACAAAATTGCAAATTAAAAAAATTTAATCTTATAATAGCATATAACCTAAAACCTAGTATACTAACAAATTAAAACAAACGTACCTTCAATTGTAGATTCTTGTTTTGAATTTCTTTTTCACGGACTTATTTTGGACGAACAAAGAGGAAGAAGAAAACCCTTTGTTTCTTAGAAAAGAAAACTCGAAAATCAAAATGCACGTCAGCAAACCAAAGAATAAGAAAATCAAGCCCACATAAGCGACACCTCAGCAGTGGGTTTGATGATGGGTTTAAGAAGTGGGACGAATATAATTATTGGTATTAAAAATAAGTGGGAATGTAATAAATACCCTTCATATTGGTGGGCCTTGGACAAATACCCTTAAGGGGTAAAATAAAAGTCCAAAACAAAACCATATCTCGTTGAATCCCTATTTTAGCCTTTTATCTCTTCTTCTTCATTTATTCAATCCGAGCATCAGAAGAATTATAAGCACCACAGTATCCTCCTCTTCCCTAAACCTACCGCAACCATCACGCTCTTTCCAATCCCACCACCACATCACAAATGAAACATCTAGTTTTCAAATCTTCATCGTCGCCGCCGCCTCCGAATCAGGAACATACAGATCTAGAAATGGATTGATTATCGAAATTCAAGCTACGTCGATTCCTAATTAAATTGATGATGGAGATTAAAGGTGATTTAGGTGATCATATTTCTTCTATTGTTTAAGTTTATGCTGGTAACGGTGGTATTCTAACTAGTTGTTGTTATTGTTGTTGGTGGTGGTGAGAATTGGATGATGAAATTGGTGAGGGAGATAGTGGAGGTTCTGGTTGTTGAGGCGGTAGTGGAGATTTGGTGTGATTTTGGTGGTTGGGAGATGATGGTGGTGAAAGAAGGAGGGTATTCAAATGATGGCGGTTTGTTACTACTTTCCCTATTATTGGCTATGGTGATCTCTATTTTAATTTTGAATAACTTACAGTATCATTTTGAATTTACAGTTCCATTTCACAAATTAGAATAGTTTTTAAAGGATTTGATTTCATGTTTTAGGTAAATTAAGCAGATTTGTTACATTTTTGTGAATGACGACAATTTGCAAGCCAAATTGAATTTAATTGATTCACTTTTGTTTGTGAATTAGGGGCTTTATATGGTAGAGATGATTTCCCATATGAATCAATTGGTCTTTACAAGCATGTGAGTCATTATTCCCTCATTTTCAATGTTAAGTTGTATCATTTTCTTGGCTTGGTGTGAAAAATGTACTACTAAATGTTTGTTCTAGCATTGGCCAATGCTAACTACAAGAAAATTTAACATTCGGTATTATCAAGTTAACGCATTCGCATCGTGCATAATTTTTCTCAGATACGAAAGTGAATTGGTAAATAATTAGGCGGCTTGATTTATGTGCTTATATGAAATTGTATTATCTCTTGATTGGTCACTTTTATTAGCTTTCTGTGAACCAATTGGATGTAAAATGATTCATTTTGTTGATTGGAATTTGGAATCTATCAAAATTTAAGTTATTTCTTCATTTTTATTTTTATTGTAAGTTAAGTGTTTATTAATCATAAATAATTACTTTGTTTTATGTTCATTTTTGTTTGTGAGCTATAATTACTGAGTATCTTTGGTGTCTGCTTCTGTTTTAGTGTTGGAAAATGAATACCGATTGTCCAATATATTTCGTCTTCTTATAGTGTGTATATGTGCTTTTGCAGACAAAATGGCAAGTGTATGTGCTGATTTATCTAGCATTTCCTTTCATTTTATGCTGAATGTAGCTAAATGTTTTTAGATATTTATGCTCGGATGATAGCTCTTAAGACGAACGGAGTATGTGCCCATATATCTAGCATCTCCTTTCATTTTGTTCCTCTCTGATATCACTGACTTGTTTTGGTGTCTGGTTATATATTAGAACGATTATCTTGCTTTTCATAATTTTACTACTTCAAATACCGTAAAACTTATTCTAGCATTTCTTTCTGTGAAGCAAGGCCTCTGTACATATTGGGAGGATAGTGCGGAAAGATTATCTGAAGTCATGAAATGAATGAGGCAACACCGATCAATCAACTTTCTTATCTTTTAGCTATATAATCTTTTTGGCATCCCATTATGCCGATGATACTTGTGCCTTTACCACGTTGCTTGTTCATGACATACATATCCAACAAAATATCGCAATTTTTTCTTGTTATTTTATTTTTGTTGTTATATTGTTAATGAATCTTATGATCCACTAGATTTTCTTTATGCTAGCCTATCGCGGCTTGGTTTACTGCATTTAAGATACACCTTTTGTGGTAAATGTACTTGCCTGTGAAATTATCTTTGTGCATACATCTCAGAGCAGTTGTGTCTCTATTTAAGCTAGAAAACAATGTTTTAATGTTATGTGTATGTTGATGTTGTTGTATGTTACATTTTTTGGCTTCAGATTTTTGGAAACAACCTCATCAAGTTGCTTCCAAATTTGGAAACAACTTGACCAAGTTGCTTCCACTATTGGAGACAATTGGTGCTAGGTGCTTCCTTTTTCTGGAGATAACTTGTATCTATTGTCTTCCTATTGAGTTTCAGTTTCGTTTTTTATTTATGAAAACAATGTTTTAATGTTTTGTGTATGGTGATGTTGCTGTAGGTTACATCTTTTGGCTTCAAATTTTTGGAAACAACCTTATCAAGTTGCTTCCAACTTTGGAAACAACTTGACCAAGTTTCTTTCACTATTGGAGACAACTGGTTCTAGTTGCTTCCTTTAATCTGGAGACAACTTGTATCTACCATCTTCCTATTGAGTTTCAGTTTCGTTTTTTATTTGTTTTAGTTTGTTTTAGAGTTTAAATTTTGCAATTTAGGCATCCTTCATGCATTTATGATTCAATTACCGTTAGGAGTATGCAAAGTGTTGAGTTTATTTTGTCGTGAGAGTCACTACCAAAATGAATGTTGAGTTTGTGTGTTTCTATTGGTTGGGTTTTTTCCAGGTAAAAATGGTTGTTTCAGAGATAACGTAAAAATGGTATACCATAGGTTCATGGACTCCAGTTTTTAGAAACAACTTGACCAAGTTGCTTCTACTTTTGGAGATAACTTGACTAAGTTGCTTCTACATCTGGAGACAACTTGACTAAGTTGCTTCCATTTCTGAAGACAACTTGTGATAACTAAGTTCTTTTTTGTAGCTTTGAACATTTTCAACCACTTATTTTGTATTTATTTTTATTACAGATATTTTTCTAGTTTCAGAGCTGGTCTTGGTGAAAATGGAGATACTTAAAGTTACTGGCCAATACATAGCTTTCCTTGTAGACTAGTCACTCTATGAAAAGGAAGTGTGGTTACTGTGGTGTGCTTGCATATCATAATCTTCAGACATGACGAAGACCCCTATGGGATGCTCGTGCACCAACATGCCGAATGTGGCTTCGTATTTCTAACTTGTGTTGAGTCATGTTCAACGTTTAACATTTCTGAACTTGTTATCTTTGTTTTGATATTTTTATGAAGGTGGCATGTTATGTTTCATTTTTCAGATGTTCAATGTTTCTGAACTTGTTCTCTTTGTTTTGATATTTGTTTTCAGTTTTTCCTTTCCTTTTTTTTTAACTTGTTATGTTGCAATTGTTCTAAACACTGTTCTTTCAGCTTGTTATGAATTGAATCTTTCTTTTTCTTTTTAGTTTTGGCTTGTGTTAAACTGTTTGCTTCAGGCAGGTTTCTCTTCATATTTTGGAGACAACTGGACTAAGTTACTTCTATTTCTGGAGACAACATGAGCAAGTTGCCTTAACGATTTTGAATCTCTTGTTCCTTTTTAAAAAAATCATATACAACTTTTGCTAGTTGCCACCATATTTGGAGACAACTAGCAACAAGTTGATTCCATTTTTAGAGTCAACTTGAGCAAGTTGTTTCCAAACAATAACAAATTGAAACAACTCGAGCAAGTTTCCTCCACATTCTCGCTAGTCGACTCGCAAATTGAATTTACTTATGGAGCCAGTTAGGTTCCTGCACTTTAGACTCCACATTCTCTTTAGTCGACCCGCAAGTTGACTTTACTTATGGAACTAGTTACCTGCTTTCAAGAACCCAGGTTTGATGCTCAACAAAACAAAAAAGATAGAAATAACATCAAGTGAAACACTGGATGGCTGAAAAACTAGAGTTCAAAGGACCAACATCATCTATGTATCATATATAGGAGAGGTACAATTACATTAACATGAAAACATTGAGAAGAAATACCATATATTAGAAATAACAAGGACTCCTATCATGAATCTATCGTACATGGCTTTAGAACTGTAGCATCCTCCCATGACAAAGATGTACTTATTACCAACCAACTTTTTTTTTCTCCATCTTTCTCAAATGTTAGTAGATTTTCAACCTGCAAGAGCTGAACCACCAAAGCCCTGTAATGGTTATCAACCACATTCTGGATTACTTTCTTGTGCTTGAATGGTCCCTTTCTTCAGTACTCACCTCTGTCAATGCTGCTAAAAAGTACAAAGTCATACATCAAGTGGACAGTGGACGGTATATAAATGAATGGATAATAAATAAACTAGACAGATGGACAACAATAGACTACAAATTTATTATTAATTGGATATAAGCCTACATATTCGTACAATATTGACATGGGTCAGGGGATGGATCACCTATGTTTTCTTATGCAGGACTTACGCTGGTACTTGTAGGAGATGCTAGAAAAACCTATGCTACTTGGAGAACCAACTGTGTTGTTACCCTATCTAGCTTGTTATCTGCCTATGCACCATTTGGGAAGATATTGTCAATGCTAAGACCAGAATCATATGCCCCTAACTGGTAATTTCTAGTCGAGTAAGACATTGAAGTTTCTATTTACAGTGGCAATAGACTTGGTACTTGTGAAACTTTTTGTATGGACTATAGGGATGAGACCCTGTTGCGTCCTAGACTGTACATAGATCGGATTTTGTTTTCCCCTTTGCTTTTGAAGCTTTTCTCCATCTTTTCTTAATCTGTTTTGACAAAAGTTAAGAATCAATTTTTTTCAGTTATGAAAATTAGCACAACTTGTATTCAGTACTGTGGCCAACTAGCACAAATTATCTCCAAAACTGGGAACAACTAGCCCAAGTTGTTCCCAAATCTGGAGGCAACTTGTACAGGTTGTTCAACATTTCTTCAAAACTTAGAACTAACAACATAACTACCCAAAAACGTCAACATCACTTTACCAGTTGCAACCTAACTACCAATTAACCTATAGTATATTCAGTTGTGTTACAATTGAATAATAAACTTCAAACTATACAACTAATTCAACACACAAAATGAATAAAAGACAATAAGTAAAACAAAATCATCATGGAATTGAAAAAAAACCAGTAAAACTTTATGTTACCTTTACTGATTTCTTAACACCAACAAAAGCATCCGATTTCTTTTGCACCAACATAACCAGTTAAATTGGTATGAATGGAAATCCACGAGTCAAACAATTTTTTGAAAATAAAACATGTATGAAAACCTAAAAATTCAAAATCAAATGAAATGAAACTCAATTGAGATACAATCGTTGTTTACCTTCGATTTGGTCTTTCCAAAATGTTGTTGTTGAAGGTCCTTAGTAAATCAATTTCTGAAACCTAATTTTCTTCGTTTTTTGTTTGGTGTTTCAGTCAGATTTCATCTTCTATATCATGTAATAGTATGGATCTACTAATTTTTGATCGATTTGGTGTTTGATTTCAAAGCTTTGATCCATTTTTTTTGGTTTTCTTCGACTGCTTTGATTGTTTTCGGTTCTTCGTCTAGGTTGAGTAATAGAGAGAGAAAGAGAGAGAGAGAGAGAAATGAAAATACCGAAGAAATAACGGTGGATATGTTTTTTTAAGGGAGGTTATTTTTGTAATCTAATAATTCGGGTTTTTTATTTTTAAAAACTCAGGGGTATATATTAAGTTGGAAAGGGTATTTTTCAACGAGTATCATACTAGGGGCATATAGATAATGTTCCCTAAAAATAATTAGTTTGTTCCCAGAAAACTTGATAGCTGTTAAAGATAATAGTATATAGTCGTACTGATATTTTTCCAATGCAAAAGCTGTCTGATTAGCTTCTTTCGGTAACTACGGGTTTTCGTCAAATACGTGTTTCCTCTATTAAGGCATTAATTTTAATTAAATAAACAAATTGCTTGTGTTTTTAAAATCTTTAAAAAAAAATTCTTCATTTCTGGTTATAGTTTCCCAGTCCAAAAAAAGTGTTTTCTCCATCAAGGCATTAACTGCTCTGACGGTTTCTCTGCAGCTTCCTTTTACATATATGGTCTTCCTGCCGAGCAAGTTAGTCCAGTTGATTGATTTTATATTTTATTTACCTCGTAATTTCAACAGTGAGTGTCCCGATACAATAACAATTTACTTAATTAAGTAATAATTTTTTTTTACTTTTTTTTAATATTCATAATCTGCAGCATTCCAACTTTGACGTAAAGATGCTTGTGCTAAAAGAAAACCAATGAATTAACATTCAACAAAATTATATAATCTGTGTCGAATCCAAAATACACAAGTTAGTAAGTAAGAATTTCATATATTAATAGATTTGGGACTTTACAAAATTATTAATATATGGAGTTTATTATTATAGCTAGGGGTATATCGATAAAATGATTTTTTTGTTAATTTAAAAATACGTAAATGATAATGGATATGGATGTCTTCCTTAATCATCCAAATGAGCAACAAGTCGTATATGCTATAACTAAAGAAGAAAAATTCATACTAAGAAGCTTTAAACATGCTCGACAATTTAAAAATGTATCAGATTCAATAAAAAGGTGTCAACAGCGATGAGGTCTTATGCATCCGCAAATCAAAAAGTGTAATAACAATCCAAAAAGTTACATCATTTTCTCAAACAACTAAGGATAAGTATTTTATCTCATCTTAAATTTCAATGTAACAAGATCTATAGGTTTCCAATAATGACGATTATATTAATATATAGAGGTAAATTCTTTATGATGGGACTAGATAAATCTATTAATATTAAAATATGGTGGTAATTACTACTTATAACTGGAACAAGTCGGGACTATGATTTTTATTAATATACAGAATTTATATATTAATATATGGAGTTTTTACTGTAGTATCGTATGTTGGGGAAATTGGCACCTTGAGCGAAGCGAAACATGATATCACAAAGGGTAATCGGTGATTTAAACCAAACATGGAGAAATAATAAAAGAGACAAAAGATAAACAACATAAAACACAAGATATACGTGGTTCATATTTACAGGCTACATCCACGGCAAACATTATCTGAAAAACTTCCATTATAATCAAAGAACATTAAATGCTCTTTCAACAACCCAAGATAAGACCCGAAGAATTAACAAGACATATACATACTCGAGAACAACATTGAAGAACCATAGAAATCAACTCTCTGAATCATTCTCCAAACTAGCCCCATGTCTTCTCTTTTACACATTCTTTACAGCTGCTAGTAACAGAAGAGAAACATGGAAGCGCTAGAAACTTGGTTTAGGAAAAATCCATAACCCTTGTTAGTATTATGGGTCGGATTCAGGTTAGATCTTGGATATTTATCTAAAAAATATTTAGTTGATAAAATTACGTTTCATTTATCATTGGAAAATATTATTACACGTGAATATGTTGGAATCCTATTAAGGATTAACTATATCCATTACTTACAGATTGATTGTTTGATGTATCAATGAGATTGATGCATAGGGGATCAATAGAATTAAAGTTATGTAGATGAAAATATTGTTCGCAATTAGTGATGAGTATGGGTAATTGATGTAAGACATCTATTAATTTAGGAATGAATAACTCATCAATTGCTTACCAAGGCTACTTCCACTCACAGGCCACCTGCCAAGAAGAAGAAAGAAAGTATCATCTTGCAATCTTGTAGGAAGAAGCTTGGATATAGTCATTATACAATAGCCATTCGGGTTCTCTCCTCTAATAGCATTGCCCCTTCTACTTCGGATACCTTGTTTGAGTTGAAGAGAAAACACCTTTGCACCACTACTATCAATCCCAATAGATAGCATCTTTTCACCCGCCTTGTCTATCGATGATAAATCAATTTTGGAAGTTGTTAAAATCTTCCCCAAAGATACAGCATGTGGGCGTGACGAACTAAGATCTCAGCATCTCTTAGATACATTGAGTGTATCCGATGCGGCAGTGGATGACAAACTATTACATTCTATTAGAGGCATAGTGAACACATGGCTTGTTGGTTCATGTCATACAGTACTCGGGGAGTTTGTAGCTAGCGTTCCATCAACCCCTTTGTTAAAACTATGTGGGGGTTATGTCCAATTGCAGATGGCACAATATATATGGCGTAGATTATGCTCAAAATTGGCTGCGTACAAGGACATATATGCTTACTGGGGTACTCATAAATTTGGAGTTGGTATCCCATGCTTCAGTGAAGGCATCACGCATGCAACCAACATGTTATTACAATTGAAAGGTACCCATAATACTCATGCAATGATGCAGCTCGATTTCGCTGATGCATTCAACAAAGTCGACATGTCTATGTTAATTAGAGAGGTTTGCACCCACTACCCTAGCATTTCCAAGTGGGTTGAGTTATGTTACTCAAAACCATCCAGATTGTACTACGATCAGTCTGTACTTTCTTCTACTATGGGTGTTAAACAGGGTAATACACTTGGCCCCCTGTTATTCTCTCTCGCACTATACTATCATGTCACTAAGATTGTGCACGAATGCACACTCGATCTGCACGCCTGGTATTTAGACGATGGTACCATTGCAGACGATATGTTGGAAGTGGCTAAAGCATTAAAGATTATCCAAGTTGCACGTCCTAGTCATAAAAATGACAATACCTTTTCTTAGAATATAATAGAGAAAGCTTCATTTCCATTGTACTATATGTCCTTCCTTTTATAGGCTTTCCCAAAAATCTCTCTTCTCCTGACATTATGCCACATCTCGTAGGTCCCTCCTTATTTACCACTATTGTGATTCCTCACAACATAACCTTTTACTTCTCTATTAATTCCTTCCTTATCATTTTCACTCCATGGATGTGTTATTTTGGGCTTGGGATCTAGTCCCCATGTTAGCTAATGGGTTGTCGGCCGCCCGTTGTTTGTTCTTTTTCCACACAACGTATGTCCTTCCTTCTTGAGGTCCTTGTATGATCGAGTTTGTAACTAAGCCTCTTATCATTATTTCCTCCTCGTTTTTTCCGTGTGCGTTTTCTATTGTCACTTCATCGAAATTGACTAGTCGATCGGTTGGTTGGTTCCCAACCTTGCCTGTACTGGTGCATGTTAGGTGTGTCATGATAGACAAGAGACAAGCCTCAGGGTGTGGTCGCCACATATTGAGAGGTAAAGATTATGTTAGTCATACACGTCCTTGTCACAACAATGACTACAACTTTTCCTAGAATAGTATGGGAGAGAGCTTGCTTTCCACTGTACTATATTCCTCATTTTATGGGATTTCCCCAAAATTATTTACCCTCATGACATCATGCCACATCTCACTGAAACCCTTATTTATTATTAGTGTCATTCCTCCTAATACAACCTCTAACTTCTCATTAATCCTTTCCTTATCCTTTTTATATTCATGGACATACCCTATTGGACATGATCCTTAGTCCTCACTTTCCTAATGGGCTTGCCCTATCTTTTAGGGACTCCCTAACCCTTCTAAGAGGTAATTATTTTCAAGTATCAACAATGACGAAGTTGTTCGCATCCCAATCGATAATCATGTTAATTATCGAATGGAGAATGCTCTTCCTCAATTTTCTTGATTGGATAACTGAAGTTGAAAATATTTTCAAATTTTACAAGATTCTTGAGGATCAAGATGTTACTTGTGTCGCTTCTAAATTCAAAAGTGCTACTTCCGTATGGTGGGAACATGTGTAATTTTCTATCTCTCGTGTTGGAAAACAACCTGCTCGTTCCTTGGAAAAATATGGGTCGCTTGTTAAAAGCCCACTTCCTTCACGTTGATTATGATCAAGTTTTATACCGTGAGTACCATAGTTACTCGCAAGGTAATCATATTGTCTCAGTTTATGCAACATAATTTTATCGTTTATCTGATCGTAATAGTTTGCTTGAATCTGTATCCCAACAAGCCGCACGTTTTATCAATAGTTTGCATTATAATATCAAAAAACTCTTAGCCTTACAACCTATCTACACTTTAAATGATGTATATGTTTGGAAATGAAAAGGGAGTCCGTTGTGGATAATTGTTATATTTTGAATAGATTTATAGAATTTATGTTACCTTCCACACTTCCATGATCAATTGCAAGTGCTTAGATGTCATGTAAATTTTTTTTTTGATACCCTAGACTAGTGGTCTCTTGAGTACTTCCAACCTATTTGAATTGGAGTGGATTCTGGTAATCACGGGTTCGAACCCCTACCTCCATGGTGGGAGAGAGCATGAGAACCATCAGACCACTTGATGGTTCTCTTGGTGTCATGTAATCTGGAAAATGAAAATTTTCTACCATAAAACTTGATGTTATTATGCCCCTCCTAAAATAAAATAATTTTACATATAGTTTTTCCTCTTTATATGTTTTTCCTGGCTCCGTCACGGTTATGCGTTCGACCCTCTTTGTAAAACATAAACTTTTAGCATCATCTCAGGTTGTAGTGGGTTAGGTTTGTCAGGCCTTGACAATGATTCCAGGCCCATTAAAAAAATCCAAATAAAAACCTAGAAGACGCCCCTTCCTCGGTTTCTCAGTACTCATTTTTTTCAATTCAAATTCACTCTTCTTCTTTCTTCCCTCCAGTGAAGTTAAGTGAAATCTCATGTACCCTAACATCTCCAGTGACGGACGAGTGAAGGAAGGTATTTTCGATCCACAACTTGAATCTTGATTTCCTTGTTGTTTTGATTTATCGTTTCTTAGAATATTGCGTTCTGATTCAAAAAAACCCTAACATGTCCAAATGAAATCTAGATTTTCTGGAATAGAGACCAGAAGAAACACAATTCTTTGTCTCTCTTATTCATCAGATTAGAATCTAGAAATCACGTTAGGTTAATTAGAGAATTTTTAATCCAAAACCCCCTAATATTTTGTCTGATTAGATGATTGAGCTCTTTAATTTAGTAATTGAAATTATGTTGTTACTCTATTGTTAAACAACCAACTGTTCTTGTTATCATCTTAGTGTTTTGGATTCAAAAATTTAATAATAGGTATAGTTCAAGTGGGAATTGTATTTGATTACAGAATTTCTCATTTAGTTTAATTCTATTATTCTTTTCTTTGTTGTTTTGTATGACTATCAAAGATACTACTGAAGGTGATACATAGTTACATGTCAAATATGCGTGAAGCAGCTGAGGATAGGATCATTAATCTACCAGACCCACTAATTCATCGTATCTTTGATTTTCTACACATTAGCGATTGTGCTCGTGCGAGCATATTATCTTGAAGATGGAACTACATTTGGACTACTGTTCCCTCACTTTATTTTCACAAACGGGATCCTGGAAGTTTACAGTGTCCCTCTCCTGATGAGACTGATAAATTCATTGATATAGGTACTGAATATCGCAAGATACTAGCTTATGAAAATCGCAATGAATGTAAGAGGAAAGAATTACAAAGTGATGCGATGATAGAAGAAGCACGGGGAAGTATGAAGATTTGCGAAGATAGTATAATCTTGCGAAGATGAATTGCGATACTTCGCAATTCATATACAGTTGTACAAATTTCATTATAAATAGGAGTTCAAATGTAAAATTCGAGAGGTGCTTTTAGTGAGTATTAGAAATTATCTTAGGAAAGAGAATAGAGAAAATTGTAACTATTCTAGCTTCATTTAGATACTTCTATGTAATCAATTAAGAGAATTAATAATAAAAAGTGTTATTCATCATCAATAACTTCTTAAATTTTAGCAATTCTACTGAGGGTGTAGTTGTAGGTTATTCTGCAACTACATAATTGGCGCTAGAAACAGGGATTTGAAGAATTCCTGTATCAGAGAAATGGAGAGAAGTAGAAACATATCAGAACCATTAACTGCAGTAATAAGAAGTGTAAGACTCGCAGGAGGAGAAGCAAATATAACAGGAGAACCTAGTGGGAGAGGGAGGAATCGAATAAATCAAACTCAACAAACAATAGATCATGATCAAGTGAGTATACACACTTGGAGGACCGATACACCAGCAGAAGAATATAGAGAACCACAAATAAGAGAAAATGGGAGATTGATGGGAGGAACAATTCTTGGAAGAGAAAGGGAGATGTTAGAAACATTGAGGCAAGGAATTCAAGAAGAACGAAGGTTAGAAGCTGAAGAACGTGCTAATCTAACAAGACGGAATCAAGAATTGAGGATGGAGAATGAGATGTTACAAAGGAGGAAATCTCAAAGTGTTGCAAGATCAAATGCCAGACCAGAAAGAGAAGGGCATAATTCACCAATGATCAATGATGAAAGTACTAAGCAAGGACAAGCACAGACTCAAGTTGAAAGAAATCAAGAGAATCGCTTCATTTTAATACCTAACCATGAACAAAACATGGAGAATTTACGAACTAGGCCAAATCCTAGAGAAAACAATCAGAATGGTGAAGAAAATCAAGAGGAAGAGTCAGCTGAGAGACAAAAAGCAGTACATCAAAACAATTGCGAGAATGAAGTAAGAAGACGTGAAGAAGCTCGTAACAATCGAAATGATGAGTATGAAAGAATTCAAAGAAGAATTGGAAATCAACGAACAGAAATAGCGAGGAATGAACCAAATTTTTGAACTAAAGTGCAGATAAATCAAGAAGAAATAAATCACAGGAGAAGGAGAAATGAAGAAGAATAGATTCCCAATATTCGCATAAGAAGGATGAGAAGAACAGAAAGGGAAGAACAAGAATTTCAAGATGCTCTGCAACAAAACAATTGTGATAATTTAGAAAGAAGATATTTGCAAAATTGTACAAATGAAAACATCAATGAAGAATATGATAGAATGTGAAGGATCGCAAGAGAAGAGACGCAAGAACGTAGAAGAAGAGAGGCTGCATTGAAGAGGCCAATGGATGAGAATTCTGAGGAAAATGCACGGATTCTTCGAGAATTAGCGGAAATGAGAGGGATGATAAACAATAGAAGAGGAGGAGATAGAAGGAAATTAGATGAAGCAATAGAAGAAGCTGCGAGGACCCCGTTTGCTAGGGAAGTACAATTGGGAGGGATTCCACCAAAATGCAGTCTGCCTACACTCACCAGTATCTTTGATGGGACTTCATGTGCTATTCAGCACATTAAAGCATATATAAGATGCATGTTACAATGGGAGAATCACGATGTTGTATTATGCAAGTACTTCGCATCAAGATTAACAGGAGAAGCTTTAAAGTGGTTCGAAGGACTTCCTAAAAACACTATTACATCATTTAATCATTTACAAGCAACTTTCCTTGGAGCATATATCACAAATCATTCCTCACGGCTTGGTATTGAAGATGTGTTTGGTTTAAAACAAATAATTGGTGAAATTTTGAAGCATTTGGTAAGAAGATGGAAGACTATGTGCAGTGATATGGAAGGGAGCGTGGATGAGAGATACTTGATTCAGTCTTTCATAAATGCGATGTTCGCAACCGAACAATTGTATGTTCAAATCTTCAGAAGAAAGAATTCCACAATGATGATAGAATTACGAGAGCTGCAAGAAGAGTACATTACACTAGAAGAAAAGAAAAACAATATGGAGTCATATCCAGTAGCAAACACTAACAATCAAGACACGGGAGCAAATTTACTTCCCAAAATAATCAATATCGTAGCAGGTACTTCTCAAACACCCTCGCAAACTTCTTCGCAAATTTTAGAAGATAAGAAAATCAATAATAGCCAGCCAAAAATAGTAGCAATGGGTAGCAAAGATCAAGAAGAGTATGATAGAGAGAGGAATTTCTATAATCGAGGAGGAAATAATCAGATCCCAAGATTAGATCAACAGCAAGAAAATTATGGGGGACAAATGCAAAATTATTTTGGACAAGGAAACCAGAGACAAAATTATAACAATAGTCAAGGAGGTCAAAGAATGATAAGGGAAGAGATAAAGTTGCCACCTTTGAATACAAGTGTAGAAAAGATATGGCAGGCAATTATCCTAGTAGAGCATATACCAACTCCATGGAACATGGGAAAGGAACCACCAATGGGTCCAAGAAGTCATGAATTTTGTTCATATCATCATTTTCATGGACATTCTACAAATAACTGCAACAATATCAAGAGGATAATCCTGCGAATGATTGATCAAGGAAAACTGAACCACTTTTTACTTAAGAAAACGCAATCGCAACAATTACCACAAGATCCATTCATAACTCGTAGGGATAACACAGTACAAGAAAAGGGAAAAGAAACCCTACATATAGAAGTGGGATCAAAAGCAAGGAATGTTTTCTGTAATTCTATTGTTCACTCATATAAAACCATAGAGGATTTTCATGATAATGTTCTAAGCAGGGTATATGCGAGGGATGGTGAAGGAAAATAAGTAATGAACATCGAAAAAGTTTCACGACTTGAATATTGGCAGAAATGTGAAATTTCTTTTGAAGCTACTGAAATTCCAGAAGGTTGTGAAGCACATGATAATCCATTGGTAGTAAGATTAGCAATTTGCATGAATATGGAAGAGGGCGAAGATGATATGGAGGAAGAATCAATTGGTCTTAATAGAATTTTGATTGATACGGGAAGTTCTGTCAATATCCTGTTCTATTATGCTTACAAAACTATGGGGGGAAAAGACGCAGATTTAATACCTTCTACCTACAGGATTTATGGTTTTAATGGAACTGCTAATAAGCCTAAAGGAGAAGTAAGCATGCGAATTCCATTAAGTGGAATGCAAACTGAAATTCTGTTTTGCGTTTATGATGTTGAATCACCGTATAATGATTTGATAGGAAGACCATGGCTCCATGGAATTCTGGGTGTAGCTTCCACCCTACATCAATGCATAAAATTTCCTCATATGAAAGGTGTTGGAATTATTAAGGGTGATTGGGCTGAAGGAAAGAAATTTTACGAGATAGAGGTAGAAGTTTGCGAAGGAAAAGCTACTGAAAAAGAAAATTGGAGAAAAAGAGCAAAAGCTGTGAAAAGAAGTGAAAATTTAATGGCAGAGGATTAAGACATGAAAGAACAAAGTTACGATGTTAATCATACAGGGAATTTACGATGATAACAAAGAATTGTGACTTACGAAGAAAGAAAAGAGAAGGTAATGAAACAAGAAGGTAATCAATATGTTTGCACGTGAAGTATAACAAGATATACGTTCAGAAAAAAGAAATGGAAATGAGGTATGTTGCAACACAAAAAAAAAAAAAAAATTATGATAAAGTTTACGAATATTGATCACTCGCAGGAAATTTACAGAAATTACGAATTTCAAAATTTTCATTGCGATTAACTTTCATTAAAGAAAGACGCATACATTAACTTGCGAAGAAAAGACCGCAATTTGCGAATAAAAGACCGCAATCTGTGATCAGCTTTCAAAAAAGAAAGAAAGCCGCAGAAATATTACACATGCAAACCTTTGTGGCGTACACCCTAGTTCGCGAAGCAACATTTCGTAAGAGGCAAAGTCCTAAAGCACGTCATTTAAGGGGGTACCTATAACCATGGCTAAGGGTGACCGGAACACCACCAAGGGCCCTTAGTACATGGAACTTTTACGGGGTATAACCCAATAACGGGATACCTATCCGGGTTAGACACCTTGGATTCTCACCTAATCTTGCGACATTACGCAATATTATGCTGTGTAACAAGTTTAGGTTGGGCGACTAAGGCATACTGTCTTTCCCAAGAAGTGCAGAAAACGATCAAGGCGCCGAGGTACACGGTTGAGTCAAGAGTGCCGGGTGGGGTTGAACCACATCTGCCATTTTTGACAAGTCTTGGCAAACGATGCACTTGGCCCAAAGATACCCCATAGGGTGCAACCTCGTAACTATAAGCCCTATAGGCAAAAAGGATAAGAGGTTGCGATCAAAAACTGGTTGTTTGCAGAACCGGATGGGAAGAGCTAACCTTGTATGGTCGATGTACGCTTCCTTGAAGGGGCATCCAAGGGGAAGATAAAGGGCATCACCCTCCATTAGGGAGCTGATACGTTCTATAAGACACAAATGTCACGAGGCTTCTTGTTTGTAAAAACATAAAGGCTTGTCATATTTGTGCACCAACTGAATTTCTGCGAGCATTCTAAAAAAAAAGAAGGGAGAACTCGCAGAACATAACAAAGAAGTTAAGATGAGATCAATGGGTTATTGCATTAAAGTGTAACAACGTCCTGCGATTTCATCGCAAGACGATAATGTCACGAGGTTGTATATTCGCAAGAATGTTTAAACTTGTCATATTATCGCAAATACAAAAATATTATCACAAAAGAGGTGGAAAAATAAGACCTTTACTTAGGAAGGCATGATAAGACCACAGCAATTAATGAAATTTATTTCATCAATATCATTAAAGAATTTTTTTTACAAGAGTACATATCGTGAAATTCTGACAAAGAAGACAACCCTGTCGATATCATTGAAGATTTTTTACAAGAATATATATCATGAAGTTCTAGCAAAGAAGAAACAAAGAAGACAATCCCATTGAAGAAACAAAGAAGACAATCTCATTGAAGAATTTTCACGAAGGCATAACAAAAGATGCGATTTTACTCGCAATCAAATACAGACAATTGATATTCGTTAAATTTTACGAGAATTACATACTTCTTCATATAATGAATACTTCTATACAAATCGAATACTTCTTATAATTCTTCAAGAAAGTCTCATATTTATTATACTTCTTCAACGGATATTTATTATACTTCTTCAAGAATATTTCATATTTATTATACTTCTTCAACGGATGTTTCATTTTGCGAAGATTAAAGTTCTTGTTATACTCCTTCGTACATTGAACAATTCTTCACGAATTGAATAATTCTTATACTTCTTCATATATTGGATAATTATTCATGGATTGAATATTTCTGATACTTCTTATATTTATTCAAAGATATTTTATACTTCTCATACTTCTTAAGAATATTTCATACTTCGTAGGATATTTTATACCTCGTATTTCTTATATTTCAAAGGGAGAATTTCTTAATCACAACAAGCTGAAGTCAAAATAAATTAAATTAAGGCACATATTTTAATACTTCCAACGATATTTGATCATCTGAAGAACAATAATAGGGGGAAAGGGAATACTAAGCTAAGTCTTTAAGATATATTATTTCTCTCCAAATGATCAAGTTATGCGAATAAGGGAAACACGCAATCAAAGAAAGGTCAATTCTTCATCGCAAAATTAAGATATTAATACGAGTTAAGCTTCAAAAAGAAATTGTTGGTTGATCAAAAGTGCAAGAAAGAAGAAAATATTGTACTCAAACAGACAATATGAAAAGAATTAGAACAGATATGTAAAAAAGAAGTGGAGCTATTTTTCAGATGATTTATTTCCATCAAAATGATCTTCTTTTTCTTCTTCGAGAGGTCATCTTCAACTTTTTGTCAATTTCAACTTCACTATCAGAGATTTCCAGATATGGGGTATCTTGAGAATTTCTTGAGAAAGGAGCGTATGGTACTTCTTGAGAGGAATTTGATTATCTTCACAAATCTTACGAGTCATCTTAGCTCGAAAAACGCTTGACATATAAACTATGGTTGTCTTTGGGTAATTAGAATTTGAGATCTTAGGTCAGAAATCTTCTTGTTACGACTGGCAAGAATAGTTTCCAGATCATCATTCATCTTCACATAATTTTCTGTAACAAGAAAAGAAGTTAAAGAATTGGTTAGCAAGTTACGAAAGAAAAGTAATCAAAATGCTTACCACTACGAAGAATTTACCTTTTAATTGCTCCTTATCGTTACGAAGAGAAATATTTTCAAGCTTTAATTGATTATTCTCCTCAAGAAGGGAAGAACCTCCAGCTGCGATACTCGCAGATTGTTGATTATCTCCGCAACGGGAATTTAATTCCGCATTATCAATATTCAAATCCTCTACTTGTTGACGAAGTTTTGAATTCTCAACTTCCAACTTCTTACAACGGCTTAAAGTTTTCTTCTCAGCAATAGAATGACGTCTTTCCCAATCGAAGCAATTTGCAATAACTAATTCTTCCAACCTGAACAAATAAAAAGGGTTAAAAATTGATGAAATAAGGGAAACAAATAAGGAATAGAGAAGAAACTTACCATACTCCCTAAAGCATATAATGTAGCAGGAGAGACGAATCTTGAAATTCCTGTGAGAGAGTTGTTATTGAGTACAGTAGGAACTTTGCAAGCCTTCGCAATAAGCTTGCGAGCATTCGCGGTAGGAGAATTTCCTAACCCACGAGAAGAATGGAGAAAAGCTTCAGATACTCGAACCATTGCTGAATCAAAGGTTTCCGGGATACTATAATCTTCATATTCACCTTCATCATCATCATCATCATCATCATCTCTTTTATCAGAAAGGGTATCAGAATTAGAATCAAAGTCCTTCTCAGGAAATTTATCATCTTCATCACCTTTATCTTCCTCAACATTCTCATTAGAAGAGATTACATGGGAATAAGACTTGGTTGAGGGCTTCTTCTTTTTCTTCCTCTCATAAACAACATCTTCAAGTTTCCTTTTTCCTTTGTGAAAAGCATCATCTTGACAACTAGAAGTTTGGGTATCCTTCGCAGAACGAAGTGTCTTTTGTCTCGCATTTAATCTTTTGGAAGAAGTGGAACTCTTATTCCCACTCACAACAACCTCAGAAAGATCAGAAAGAACCTTCAAATTCAAATAAGGGTAAGAAACAGAGGCAACAATATATTGTTTAAAAAACATAAAAGAATGTTTCTTCCCTCATTTGAAAATAAATAGAAGAGTAACAAGAAGATAAGGAGATGGAGATACATACATTCTTATAAACCCAAGGTTGATAATTGCGGACACGAAGGTTCGCAGGAAGATCTACTATCCCAGAAATATAAGAACCCGATAATGCTAAAGGGTAATTATACCAGTCTTCATCATTAGAACGACGAGGTGTTTTATTATTTCCCGAGGCATAATCAATGTCGTGCATAAGAAGGTCATCTGCTGAGATGTTAGCTTTGCGATGAAGACGAACACCCCAACGTTTATCTTCTTTCTTCGCAGGAATTAATGTATAATTTTTAAAGAAACCCTCAACTGTATAGTTCGCAGCAATAATTTCCATATTTTGAAATCCAGATTTTCTAAGATCAGCTGAATACAAAGATCTTCTAGTAGCAGCCCGAGTTGTGAATTCAACCAGAATGCGAATGCAATCACCAGTCAGTTGATAAACGACACATGAAAAATCGGGGTGGGAAATAATTTCATAGAATAAAGGAAGATTAACATCATAAAGAGGAAGACCTGCGAGGATTTGACCTCATGAGATTAAAACTTTCTGATCATTCCAAATATAGTTAGTAAAGAGCTTCACACAGAGAGAAGATTTATTGTCATAACCATCAATTTCAGAAAGAATGAGGTCCCTATCAGCAAGTTCTGCGTTAATTTGTTCAATAGTTTTCTTCTTTGGAGCCATTGGATATAAGATAGAAAATAGGAAAGAAAAGAGGTGGAAGAGGTAAGAAATTGTAGTAGCAGAAAAAGGGAGTAAATTGCAGAGGCGGAAGTGACGAGGAAGATGAATAGGATAAAAGAATAAAAAGAAAAAACAAAGGGTAATATTTATAAAGAAGAGAGAATTCGATGAAGATAGAAACTCATCAATACGATTAAACGTGAACGATTGAAAAGAAAGGTTACGAAGAAACGTGTCAAAAAGATAATGGAAAATAAAAAATACGTGTTACGAGTTTAATAGGTGGTGATAACTACACTAAATGAACGAGAATACAAGTTCTCATGACATTCCTTCTTCGTAGAATTGACATGAGAAGAGGCAAGATGTAGGAACTGAATATCGCAAGATACTAGCTTATGAACATCGCAATGAATGTAAGAGGAAAGAATTACAAAGTGATGCGATGATAGAAGAAGCACGGGGAAGTATGAAGATTTGCGAAGATAGTATAATCTTGCGAAGATGAATTGCGAAGTATCGCAATTCATATACAGCTGTACAAATTTCATTATAAATAGGAGTTCAAATGTAAAATTCGAGAGGTTCTTTTAGTGAGTATTAGAAATTATCTTAGGAAAGAGAATAGAGAAAATTGTAACTATTCTAGCTTCATTTAGATACTTCTATGTAATCAATTAAGAGAATTAATAATAAAAATTGTTATTCATCATCAAGAACTTCTTAAATTTTAGCAATTCTACTGAGGGTGTAGTTGTAGGTTATTCTGCAACTACAATTGATTTTGTGGATGGAACATTGCAGCGTCGTAATTCTTCAAATGTAGACGAGTTCACTCTCATCTGGAATTGCCAGTTGAGTGAAACTCGGGTTCATTCATGGATCACTTATGTAATTAGGGGTAAAGTTAAAGTGCTCAAGATATACTTAAAACAAGAACAGCCCTTATTTATTCCCCCAGCTCTTTTTATTTGTGAATCACTGACAACGTTGGAGCTAGGAAGTGGAAGTTTTCGCTATACTTTCACCTTTCCTAAACGCATCTCATTTCCAAGACTCAAGTGCCTTAGAGTCTTAGACTTTGGGCAATGAGGTTCAGCGATGAGTGCTGGAATGGAAAACTTTTTTCAAATTTCCCTGTCCTTGAAGAATTGATTCTGCAAAAGTGCGAGTTTCGTTTGAGGAATTTCTGTATTTCAATTCCTACATTGAAGCGATTGAGAATTCATGCTTGGGAACCTGAAGATGGTTTACTAGACTCTGATAAATTTGCAAAAGAAAATGTGATGTCTAGCTTTCCAGCACTGATGGAAGCAGTTGTTCTCTTTTACATTGAAAGAGATGTTGCAGCAATAAATCAGTTACTTGGAGCCATGGCAAATGTAACATATCTAACAGTCGGTGATCTAACCCTAAAGGTAATTTGTTCTTCATTGCTGAAAGTACTTAGTTCCTATGTTTCTTTTTATTTTTATGGTTAATCTCACTGCGCACCTGTGACTGATTTATTTGTTGTTATTACCTTGTGAATAAATAGGCTTTTCGCTCTGCATACGATCCGTCAAACAAAATGCTGATGTTTCACAATGTCAAAACATTGAGCATATTTGAAAATCTAACCACTGATCAAGGCCTAATTGCTTTACTCAATGCAATACCTAATCTGGAGTCACTCGTATTTAATAAGGCAAGTATTCAGAACTGATGATTCTCCACACCCTCGTTGGATGAATAATTTATTCTAAAGATTTGGGCTTGCATTTGTTAACTTGTTGTGTCTGCAGTAGTTAATCATTTGGTATCTTATTATTAATTTCAATTTCGTCTCCAGCCAAATACTATGGAAGAAGACAGCGATACAGAGGATGAAGAAGATAGTGTTGAGGAAGCCAGTGATGAGGATGGCGGGGAAGAGGAATACAGTAGTAAGGAAGACGGTGGTGAGGATGGCAGTGTTGAGGAAGCCAGTGATGAGGATGGCGGGGAAGAGGAATACAGTAGTAAGGAAGACGGTGATGAGGATGGCAGTGTTGAGGAAGCCAGTGATGAGGATGGCGAGGAAGAGGAATACAGTAATGAGGAAGATGGTGATGAGGATGGCAGTGTTGAGGAAGCAAGTGATGAGGATGGCAGGGAAGAGGAATACAGTAATGAGGAAGATGGTGATGAGGATGGCAGTGTTGAGGAAGCCAGTGATGAGGATGGCGGGGAAGAGGAATACAGTAGTAAGGAAGACGGTGGTGAGGATGGCAGTGTTGAGGAAGCCAGTGATGAGGATGGCGGGGAAGAGGAATACAGTAGTAAGGAAGACGGTGATGAGGATGGCAGTGTTGAGGAAGCCAGTGATGAGGATGGCGAGGAAGAGGAATACAGTAATGAGGAAGATGGTGATGAGGATGGCAGTGTTGAGGAAGCCAGTGATGAGGATGGCGGGGAAGAGGAATACAGTAATGAGGATGGCAGTGATGAGGATGGCAGTGATGAGGAAGACAGTGATGATGATAGTTTGATGCTTGATATTGTGACTAATGGATGTTTATTTCCACACCTTAAATCGGTGTCATTCCAGAAATTTGTTGGGGACCCAAGGGGGCTGAGATGGGTGAAATTGATTTTGAAGACGGCTAAAGCTTTGCAAATGGTCACTATTGATTACGAAGCGAAAAGGGAAAAATATTGTGGCAGAGATACTAAGTTTTCCAAGAGCCTCCCCAGGTTGTGTGATTAAGATCTGTCCCTGCTAGCTACATTTACAAACTTTTGTTAAGGTTTCTGTTTCTTGTTTGATAACAAAGTCTATAATTCAAGACCAAACAAATTACCTGTACATTTCTGGCCAACGCGTATCTCATGAATGCATCAAGATACTCGGTCCATTTGCTGTTCTCTTTTTTTGACACGCGCGTTTGATGATCAGTTGCCCACTTCTTTTCCCATAGTGGAGAAACGCATTTGGCCATCCACCTGGCTCAACAAAAGTTTTGATTTGGCCATTACCATAGGAATTTCCCTCATATTATGAGTGTGTCTGCCCAGAGTTATTTAGAAGCCAATCAAGATCTTTAGCTTACATCTGGCCAGCACGGCGGAAGGTTCGTACGCTATAGCACAAGTTTAGCAGGTGGCACTGGGCACTGGCTTCGTAGCCGTCTAGCGCACACACAAGAAATAAAAACCCAAACAAATGCCCTGCTTCTCAATTCTCATTTTCTTCAATTCAGAATTCAAGACTCACACTCTCGAGTTTCCTCCACTGAAGTGAATCCACGAACTGGTGATCGAGTTTAGGTATTTTCGATCTTCTAGCACATACTCAGTAAATTCAACCACATTGAATTCAGTTATTCACACTATGAAGAACACGAACACATTTTCCTTTGAAACATATCTCGGACCAGTAAACGGTTTGATCTGTTTCACCAATAAACATAACTAGAGACGTAACACCTTGGGTTAAATCAACGTTACAAAAGGAAGTTAAAGAAATGTATGGCAAGGACGTTTTTAAACCTTCTCGTGGCTTTGATTTTGATCCTGCCACCAAAGAATATAAATTGGTATGCATGTGGACAGGGCGCAGATGGGAAACTGACAACTCTGTGTTCTGGGAGGTCTTGACAGTTGGCCACAATACATGGAGAACGATAAATGTCATCCCATCCTATACCCACTAGTATAGCACGCATGCGTGATGTGCCTGCCGGTATATTCGTTTCGTAATTCTGTTGTTTTTGTGTAGTAATCAATGGTCAAATTAACACTTGGTCAACGGTCAACGCCAAGTGGTGAAAACTCATTTCATGTTAATGTGCAAAAGTAATCACAACTAAACTTGAATTTTTCATTTAATAATAATTTTTCAATCATAAATGTCCTTTTACATCAATAATTTGTATCTGTAACTCGTATTTTTCTAAGACAGAAAGACTTCTTTATACACAACATTTTTCGTGTACGTTCCCTTCTTCTTTGCAATTGTGCCTTTAGCCACTAATACTTTCGTGTTGCTACTTGATACTCCTCTCGAGAAAGCAACGTACAGTTGACCATGGTTGAACACATGCTCAGGGGAAAAAAAATGTGTTTTCGATCGTTTGCCCCTGCGCCTTGTTGACTGTAAAGGCGAAACACAAACGGATCGGAAACTGTTTACGCTTAAACTTGTATGGGAGCTTCAGATTCTCAGGTGGCTCCAGTGGCATCCTATGAATAAAAACTCGTGTACCTACGTAATTCCCACTAATAATTACAGTGTCAATACAGTTTGGTAAGAACTCTTTAACCTGGTACCATTACATAGACCATTTTTTGCATCAACATTTCGCAACAACATAATAGGAGCACCGATCTTCAATTTTAAAATGTGTGATGGCAAACCCCCAGGAGCAATGTTGTTCAGGTAATCTTGTTGGTAAAGACCGTGAGTATCGTCGTCCACAGAATCAAATGAGTAGAATAGAACCTCTTCTCCAGGAGAGATGTTAAGTACTCGGTCATTAAGCTTCTCGACGTACTCATTCAATGGTGTGATCAATGCCCCATTGACCATGTAGTCTACATCTCTGGAATTTTCCACCAAGTTTGGAAATGTAACATCTATAAGCTGAGACAAAGAAGCATCACTGACCCATGGTATGACCATCTCTTCTGGAACCTTTATCATCTAATTAGAAACGCAAGGTTCATCCCCGTCACCAACACAAATCAAAAACTCAGAATAAGATGCATCCTCGGCTGCACGCATATTCTTCTTCAGACGCAAACCATGTACATTTTCCCATAAATGTGACCTGTTAAGAATGTAATGTAACTCAATATCATTTCGAAACACTAAGTATCACATATCAATATAAAATAACTTTTGTTAGTCTTAAAAGAAAAAGAAAAAAATGCAATGTACCTGCTAAGACATGCATCGACTGTCTGTCCCCTTGTACTCCTTGGAATCACTGGTAGTACCTGGCGGAAATCACCTCTTATGATTAGAATCTTTCCACCAAATGCTTCAGAAATGCCCGTGATATCTCTCATCGTCCGATCAAATGCTTCTAAATAGTAGCGATGCACCATTGTAGCTTCATCCCACATAAGGACGGTAGCATGCCTCAAAAGTTTAGCTTCCTCGGTTTGCTTCTTCGTATGAAACATTAAAGTTGATGTCGGTGTCATCGGAAGCTGAAACCTTGAGTGTGTTATCCTCCCACCAGGTAGCATAGTAGCAGTTATTCCCGACGTGGTTGTTGCTAATGCAATACCACCATTTTTCCTGACAGTCGCCATAATAGCACGATAGAGATAGGTCTTCCCAGTACCTCCCGGACCATCTATGAAGAAGACTTTACTTTCCTTTCTCTCAATTCCTCCCATGATTGTATCGTAGGCCCTAGACTGGTCTTCATTCAACTTTTGGATAGAATATAGGTCTTCGTCGGATATATGAATCGACAACTCCTCTTGAATCAGACTCGAAATCTCAACTTCCTCACCCAATGTGCCAACAATTAGCGGTAGATCATACATGGATATATCTTTATCGTGCTGCTTAAGTATCAAATTCAACTCACGAAGAAGATGATCTGATAAGAATGCCGAGCTTGTATTACTTGAACTCGAGTAATCCTCGACCATGCTGTTGAAAAATCCATCCCATAATTTTCTCACGCCCGTTGGATTACAATAGTGCAAGATGGAAGCGAATTGTCTTCTCAGAGCATACGATATCTTGACTGTTGCTGCTTCAGCCAAAGACGCTCTCGCACTCTGATCATTCTCTAAGAGTCTCATTTTTTGGCATCTCTCTTGAATGTACGACATCTATCTCCATCAACAAACAATAGATCGTCAAAAGAAGTCGGACCTCTAACGTGGTTCAGAATGTGCCTTAAGAACCACACCTCTCATGCACATGAAGGTACTTTATAAACCCTCCCTATCGCCTTTTATGTACTTTTTCTTCTTCTCCACTCTTTTGTTTTTGTATCCCAACAGTAGCATTCAGGAAATTCACGGTATAACAACTTTCTCTCCCTAGGGTCGCGAGCATTTGTCACAAAGAATTCTGTCGAAGTTGTTCTCAAATTCCTTTCATCGTACAAATTTCATCTAACATTTGGTAATCATAGTACCTGACGCTTTGTTGGTTGGGAAGGTGTATTTGTAATCTCACTACTGAAGGATATACCTTGTAAAGAGGAAAGCTAAAGATCTTCCACATTGCCTCTTGGGCACAAACCCATCTTGCATTAATCTACCTTGTTATCTCGTCATGATCTACTGGCTGCACTCCAAAAGATACATAATCCAGACCCTTGTACACATACTTGTAAATATACTTAACACTCTCCACACTACTACAAATTTCTACGTTTATATGACAATCATACTTCTGTAATAACCATGGGTTATAAGGTACAACCATTATATTATCCACTTCAAAACGTTCACTCTTGTGTATGCGTCGTCCATCATTACGTCTCCTGTAAACAAGGTATGCATATTTTCCTTGCACTGTACACTCAGAAAACTCTTTTGGAAAGTTTCTCTTACATCTACCATCTCTCATGCACTTACTACCACATGGACCGTGAATCATCCATTTTTTCACACATTCGTGTAGTTCTGGCTCTTCCTCAGAGTTAGGTATTTCTGCTCTCACTATCTTGTCATAATCATCGGGACCTTGTAATTTTTCCTCGTCCCTCAATATAATTAACATATGAACATGAGGAAGACCCCTTTTCTGAAACTCAACAACATGCACATGGGTAGCTACTCTACCAAATATTGACTTGGTAAAAAGATCTTCCTTCAGCTCTTCAAGCTTTGCACGGAACACCCTTGTAGTCAGATCGGGCCTATCCGATGCAGATTGACCCGGTCCTAGGTTGGACACGATTTCATCCTAAAGTGGGTTGCAAGTCATTGTAATGATCAAATCGGGCTTACCGTACTTTTGCACCAGTGTCATTGCATCCTGATACCGCTGGTACATGTCACGGGGATGCCCATGCATGAGGAAGGAAGCACTTTCCTTTGACCAAGATTCTCTGTAATGCAAAAAAAAAAAAAAAAAAAAATCAAATTTCAAGGAAGTACTTCCCTTTTAACTATTTGTCGTCATCCTATAACATTTCGCAGTAAATATCTAAAGATAAAGAATAAAATGAATGTATCTAAGCTTAATTGGCACCCGGTCCAAAAAAGAAAGTGATTAGCAATTAACTTACTTGCACTGGTTTCTCCCGCCATTCTTGCATCTTGTAGACATTGATGCAACTCAGCTCTTATCTCCTCTTGATGATTAGATAACCATCTAAGTCCAGACGAATCAATCTTCACCCAGTTATCCATAGCATATTGTTGTAGTAGTCTTCCACCTCGAAGAAGAAGCGACGCGTCATTACTTCGAATTTGTCAAACAATAGCGACAACAAGTATATAAATGATTTATATTATTTGTGTCAACATAATATGTGTAAGTTCAATTGTAAAGTGTAGTTATTAAACATTTATATTATATATACCTGTAGCATGTAGGAGTAGTACTCAAGACATGTAAATTGTCTGTCGTTCTCATCCATACTATTCTGATCCCATCCATAACTCCCATATGGTAGTAAAAGTGGATATTGGAGAGGATCATAACAACCCGATATTCATTGATAAATAACATCTTTCCTTCCGTTGTTCGGACTACAATGTCTCGCTCTCCAGTTTTGCTAAACCCATCTCCTTCAACTACAATTGCGGTGACTTGTGAGGCAGTTGGAAGCGTGTACTTCTTCTCGGTCACAGGTTGTTCTTTAATGACCAATCTCATCTTTGGATATCTTCTCATTGTGCAAGCGGCCTGATTACATGCACGAACCTATTATGTGTATCCAAAATTATCCTCAACTTCTCCATCACCTCCCTGTTTAGATCGGCACCGCCTTCTTACATCCTCCAATCAATCTCGTTATCTGTATCATAAATATACATCTGTATATATCTTGGACGAACTGTTATTGGAGGGTATGTTTTATTTTCAACCACGAGAGGTAAAAGACTGCCTATTTGATGGTAGATATCACCTTGAACACGAAATGTATATACACCTTCTCTATTATCAGCTAATTCTCTATCATATTTCACCCCAATTGATGTTAATGAGAAACACTGATTATAGCGTCGTATGTACCTCCGAAAGTGTACCCCTACTTCCGTTTGATCATCAAACAACTCCAAAAGTTCAATCGGTGGGTCAACAAATGGTAAAACAACTTTCCCATCTGAACAACAAAAGCCTTTCGGTTCCCGAAAAAAAATCATCGCATGGCATTTTGGACACATCCTTGATGGAGGCAAATGGAACTTCTGGAATCCAACTTGATAGGTGGTCCCTCTCGCACAATTCAGGAATGAGGATCTTCCTGCAACACTTTGACGTGGATGACCTCTCCCTCTTACGACTTGAACTACTTGTGGATTTGCTGCACATTAACGCAAACATGTCAAAATCTATATATATCTTTGATTGCAGTGACTAACCAAACCAAACACTCACAATGAAAACAGTGGGAATATGAATGTGATACACTAACTCCCACTTCTGACTTATAAATGTCCATGAGTTATGATACATGCATGAGGGGACTTGTGACGGTGTATGGCTAACATACTTTCTCTATCTTTATGTCTCCCCATAAGTAAGAATATTATTATTCAGCTGGCAGAGTAAGAATACTATAAGTCGAGCCGAATCGCAATCTCTCTACCGCTATAATTATTCCTTCTTTACAGCCTGGCCACTAATAGCTCTAAAGTTACTATTCAAATTGTCTAATAGCATACATGCCTGCACAACTGCAAAAATATATACCCATAACCATTTCGAAAAAAGAAAAAAAAACTTACGTATTATATTTTGCGCATACTGAGATTCCCGAGATTGAGCCTGCTCCATGAGTCGAGTACTTCTACGAATGTGTAGATTGGATGCAAGATTGTCATTTGTTGTTGGATAAATTCAGTTAGTGTAAGTAGTCATCAGGTTATCAGGAAAAAGAAGAAGAAAAACTACGAACATAAAAAATATATGCTAAGTCGAAATATATATTTGTAGATAGCGAGATAAAAAAGATAAAACTATACCGGTTGCATTATAAGTGCAGGTTCACCAGGTTGAGGCTGTTGACTAAATCTTGGACTTCTATGAAGTGGTAATTGGGTGGCCCGATGAAAAATGTCTTCTTGAAAAAATATAAGTTATAAGATACTGATGGTATACATATACTTTAAAAAAAGTTAAAAACAGAAAAGAAAAGAAAATAAAGTTCTGATATGGTCAAAGACTATACCTTGGGAAGTGGAAGTTGTCGATGTCGAGGCACCAATAGTACTTCGTCTTGGTTGAGTTATAGCATTTTTGGCAACAGCTCCTGCATTAACTTGCTCATAAGTCTCGCAGTATTCCTCATCATCAGATTTGTTTGTTTAATAGTGGTTGTTGGTCTCTCTAGTAGAACCAATAACAGTCCCCCCCCCACCATGTTTATATCAGGAATGTAGCTGGCGTTTGCTCGACATCGTCTCTATTACAGTTAAAACGTGGACAATGGGTTATCAGGTGATACAAAAGTTCTGGTTATGAAAAATAACACAAAAATTTATAATCAATGTAACCTCAAAAGCCTGAAATTCATATTCATTTTTTATTTATCCTAAAAGTGAAGGGGAAAGAGAACCATTTTGGTATGTCAAATGAGGAGTCTGCCCACTACAAACTTCTCATTAAGAAACTGAACTGCATCTATTGCTATTGAGTATTGACACTACCATGGGAAGAACATATTTATAAGCATGCAAGAAACAGTAGCCCATCTAAATAAAAAAATTCAGAAACATGTCTGGTACGTCACGATAGACTTTCCATTTTTCTTTCAGGATGCCTCTGCGGCCTCCTCATCTCGAGGCTGAAATTGCCCAATAAATTGGGGGCTTCGGCGTAGAACTGTTGCATTATCTTGAGTCTGAAAATTATTCTGTCTTACCATAAGAATGTACATTTTTACTTTATTAACAGTAATTGGCAACAAAGAGAATTGCGAGATAAAAAAAACAATAAAAGTATCCTTAGAGTAAGCTTACCTGTGCCACTACAGTTTGTGTTTGAATTTTGATTTAGTGGATTTGATGATTCTTGACGTTGAGCCTGATCTATCAACCAGGGGCTTCTACAGAGGTTAATTATAGGAGCCTCATTGCGATCTAATGCCAAAAAAGAAATTATTAAACATTAAATAGTACAAAAACTGACATAAAAAATTATGTATAAAAAAGGTAACTTAACTAAACAATGCAGTTATCTATCATAAACCTACCAGTGCTTGTTTGTGCTTCCTGAACCTCTCCGTTTTTAGTTCCAAGCCTAGTTGTGTTCGTATGATCAGCAATACAATGTCTTTCATGGGTTATTTCTATTTAATTTTCTCTCATTGAACTTCTTTTTGCTTTGTCCGAAACACGTCATTCCTGCAATCCAAGTTCTCTCTGTTCTAGGTTGATTTTCATGGCGGCACTTCTTGCTTCTTTTATTTTCGATAGCTGTCAATTCCTCGTCAATTTCAGATTGACGCTTCTTGGCTCTTTCAATCAAAGTACCTGTCAATTGTTAAAAATGAGCTCCACATATTTTAGAAATGATAAATAATTATTTCTTCATAAGAAATGATAAGTAAATCATTAATTATTTTTTTCAGATAATTAGAACCTACCTTGATCAACTCGTGGAAAATCAATACCTAGAAGTTTTCAAAAAAAAATTTTGTCTCGCCACTGCATTTAATCAATTACAAACTAAAACATTCGCAGTGACTTAGATGTTATCTTTATCTTCAAAAGTGATGATCAAATCTTTATTTGATTGTCTTCTTTTGGTTTACTTGTATTTTATCTATACAGATTCATTTAGGTCTGTCCATAGGGGAGTCCTACCAGATGGCCAGTCGGTTGTTGTCAAGCAACAAAAATTAGCTAGTTCCCAAGGGGATTAGGAATTTTTTTCAGAAGTTGAGGTTCTAAGTTGTGCACAACACTGAAATGTTGTCATTCTGATTAGGTTTTGTGTAGAGGAGAAAAAGAGGTTGATAATATATGGATATATTTGCAATGGATTATTGGATTCTCATCGTTGTGGTACTCTCGTATGCCAGCAAATCTATAAATTTTTAACTGCACACAACTTTTTTGATACGGAGTATACTTTAGTTTTGGGGTTGGGAGACTACTATAACCTTACGCCTGAGTAAACTATAAGTTCATCTGTGATAGTTGGTGCAAGATTTTATGAGACTATAACATCAAGTTATTTGGTAGTTTCAGCATGTAGGACTAAAAACAAAAATCAACAAAAGTATGTAAATGCGTTCCTTACCAATATTCATTCCTACGACCTGGTCACTACTGCCTTCACTTGCAGTTGTACTTCTTCGTTTCAGATACGTAATACATTTGTATTCACGGATTTTTTCCTTCTCGGCTTTAGTTAACAAATTTTTTCTTATATGGTACCTGATACGGCGTTCCTGTAATTGAATTTCTATTTGCTTCATGTCCATTTCAAGTTTCTTGTTTGCATCATTGTCAGCACTAACCGCTTCCTGTTGCTGTTTTTGGTCAAGGAACCTAGGGCTTCGGCGAGGGATAAACTGATTTGCGGCAAGAATAAGTTCATGTGCTGCATAAAAGCATTAACGTTCTGGTAATTTGAACAGATAAAAGCATAACCGTTCTCTGTAATTTGAATACATAAAAGCATGTGCAACAAAAGTATGATAAAATACAATTCCCTTACCGCTACTTGTTTCTGCTTTATCTCCATTGTTATTTCCCTGCCCACGCTTAAGTGTCCGCAAACGATAATCATTCCTATGTTTTTCAAGTAGCGCGTCTTTTTCCTGTTTGCTCATTGAATCCCGTTTTTCTTTTACTAAGGTACGATTTTTTAGCAATTGAACCTCTCTATGTCGTTGTTGTTCATTCTCATGTTCCGCACGTAGTCGATCTAGCTCAGTGAGTCTAGGACTATGATGAACTTCTCCTTCCATTTTTCTTACTGTTTTAATACCAAAGGATGCTGGGTTAGGAAGTTAAATTGACATTCAATTAATCAGCACAAAATTATATAAAATTAAATGACTGGGTAATGAATCCAAATTGGAAATTTCCAACAGCTCATTTGTAATCGTAGGCATGGAAAGTTAACACCAAGACTAAGAGTATTTCAGTTACAGATTGTGTATATATATTCAGAAGCACCACTACTACTAATAATATGAAATCCTTAGTATAACCAATTAAATCAGTAATACATCTAGGATATCGGCATTGGACGTGGCGACTTAGATTGGATACTTTAATGCCCTGCATTGCTGCATTTTTTTCAATTTTAGTTTTTTTTCTTCAACTTTACTACATTTTCAGTTCTTTTCATTTCACGAGTCTCCTCTATTTTGTGAGAAAACGATAAAAATCTAATTTAGCTAACACAAATAGGCCACTTTAAGCTTGAAATATATGAAAGGAGTTGTCCATAAACGTAGCCAATCGTACTAAAAGTTCACAACTTTGTTCATCCTGAATAAGCATATGTTCTTCTTCTATCTAATGCAAAACAAACTTTTTAAAATAATGAAAAAGATTGAGATATGCAAAGCATACTTTATCTGCATAATCATTTATATTTACACAAATAAGACGTTCGCATATGCAATAAACTAAACTATAATATACCTTCTGCAGTCCATCTACTATTGCATCAGCAAGCCTATTGCTATGAATGGTATCGTTACCTGATTTGACAGAGAGAGGGAGGAAAAAATGAAGGTCCAAGCATTCAGGCCATTACCTGATTCGACAATGAAAGGACACAAAATTCCACTTATAGAGATACGAAATGTGTATCTTCCATCTGTTGTACACATTCCAGTATGAAAATAAGTTAGCAAACAGTTGAACTTCAAATATTTGAAAAATAAAATTAACGCTACAATGGGTTCATGGAAAGCAAAACCTGAAACTTGAAACCCAAGTATAAAACATACACCCCAAAAGAACATTGAAGCCAAAAAGTTATAGTTTTCAGATTAACTATACACATCAGCTTCAACATGAATTACACTATAACTATACTTCACCATCAGCTGAGTTGATCTCAACGGAGCACACCCATTAGCTGAGTTAAGTTCAACGGAGCACACCATCATTATAGTATTTGTAAACACCATAATACACCATCTATTTTACTTCTTTTAAGAGATTCTTCCCTGTAATAACCTAACATTCATCTAAACTCCATTCATTTTAAGATTCAAATAAAAATTTCCATCTTTTCCTCCTCCATGTGATTAAACATAAACCTAAACTACAGTACAACTTCATTTTATACCAAATTCAATCACAGTGTCATTCACAAACATATAAACTCAACATTTCAAGAATTTCAACTTCAAATAATGAAACTTAAACAACATGGGGACTTACCCAAACATTAACCTTCTCTGAATTTTCACGTATAAACTCAACAGTTCAAAGAATTTGAACTTCAAATAATGAAAATTAAACAACAGGGAATTACCCAAACATTACCAAAACCCTCGAAATCATAATCGTGATCATATTCAGGAATCATAGCTAGTAAACTTGGTGAAATTGAAGTCGTTGCTTGATAAAGAGATTGGTTTATCAAATTGGGAAAAATTATATGAAACACTAAACCCTGATTTGACATACAAAAAATACAATAAATTGGGGGTTTCATAATTAAAATCATACCTTTAAATAATCAGAAGAAGTCTTGAGTTTTAAATCAACATTCACGCGTCTCACTTTATCTTGTTCTTCGAGAAACCCAATATTTAAAACCTTGGGTTTTTTCAAGTTGCAGGAGAATATTTGTATAGGGTTATTTCAAGCTGCATAGAATGAAGAGTGTAAGGAGTAAAAATTGTTGGAGGTTCTTTGATCACAATTTTACTTAGTATCGCCTCTTTGAGAATTTAAGTTTAGTTTCCATTACTTTTCTACGGAGTGAAACAATGAACGAAGAAGAGGAGGAGAAGTTGGAAACTGAAAGAGAAAGGAAAACTTAAATGTGAAATCGCAAACTTGGGTTCAGATGGGTTCGATCTCGGATCCTTTTTTTTGTTTTTTTACATGTATAGCCTTCCGGGTTTAGTTATATGCGAGTGATAATTTGGATATTTCCATGGTGTGGCACCAAAACCACCCAAAAATACCTATTTTCTTTATATTAATATAAGATAAGATAGGCTTATTGATTCTAGTGTTTATGTATATGGTTCTATTTATTGGTGTACATGGAAGCAAAATGGTGACGATGATTTCATAGTGGCATTTGATGTTGGATGTGAGAAGTTGAGAACAATTCAGATTCCTAATTTTATCCTTCACCAGCCTTTGGAGCTTGATCCTGTGTATAAACGCTTTTTTCAGGTATTAGAAGTGGATGGGCGTAGTATAGCTATACTACACAAAATGAGTGCTTACACTATCAAGGTATGGATTTATGAAGATGGTGACAAAGAAAGGAGTATATCTACAAGCACAAATACTTGTGAGAACTGGTGGGATGAAAAATCTATTATCTTACCTGTTAAGTGGCTTCAGAGGCGATATCTTTACTTTCATACTGCAGTTGGATCTGGCTAAATGATCTTGGAAATTCATCGTAAAAGTTTTACTGAATTTCTTTATTCCTATGATTGGAAGAGAAACACTTTCAAATAGATTATAATTACAGGAATCCCCTCGATTGAGGTTCAGCGGTTGGAGAAATTGTTTGCATCCTACACTGAAAGCATGTTTTCCGTTTCACCAGCCGAAAAGAAGTGATTGTTTAACCTTCAACAATTGGGAATTGAATTGGTGAGAATTACTTTCAGATGTTGGGGTGTCTAGGAAACAAAGAAATCAATCGGAAAGCTACCGACAGCCAGGATTCGATATAAAAGGTACAAATCAGTAGCAGGTTTGCTTGATGCTGAGTGAAGTGTGTAACCTCCATAGCTAGTCGCGTGCTTGTTTAGCAGGTTATTCTAGGTTTGGATAGCTTAGTTTTCAATATGATTTTGGCTACGGATCTTTTGTTGCACCGCTTCCACTACTTTAGTCCATCACTTCTATTAGTTTTTTTATTCCGCAAATAGGAAAATGTTATGTTCATAGGCTCCTAGGTACCTTACCTCCTTTGAAAATTTGATGGACATTTCTATGAATCGGTTTTAATAACTGGTTGTACTGAGTTAGACTCGAACTTGATTTTTACCTTGTTGAAGAGTCTAACTATAACTATAACTGTACCTTTTCTTGAAATAATAAATATTGTTGAGGTTTGCTCTAATTCTAATAACTACTGCATTTTCACAATATCGGTGTTATATCTTTTCAAAATAAAATAAAATAAATAAATGTGACCTCTGATATTGGGTTTTCACAAGAGTGTAAAAGAGTTACTTTATTGGCAGAGAGTTTCATGGTCTATATTATTATTAAAATGCAGGAAAATGAAATGATGTCAAAAAGAGTGTGGAAAGAGTGTGGAGAAGGATAAAAGATGCATGTTGATAAGTCAAATCAACATGCATCTTTTATCCTTCTCCACACTCTTTTTGATATCATTTCAATTTTCTTCATTTTAATAATAATATAGACTATGAAACTCTCTGCTAATAAAGTAACTCTTTTATATTCTTACGAAAACCCAAAATCCAAGGTCACATTTATTTATTTTATTTTATTTTTAAAATATATAAAACCGATATTGTGAAAATGTAGTAGTTATTAGAATTAGAGCAAACCTCAACAATATTTGTCATTTCAAGAAAAGGTACGGTTATAGTTAGACTCTGCAACAAGGTGATAATCATGTGTGAGTCTAACTCAGTACAACCCGCTGAGTTATCAAAACCGATTCATAGAAATTTCCATCAAATTTTCAAAGGAGGTAAGGGACCTAGGAGCCTATGAACATAACACTTTCCTATTTGCGGACTAAAAAAACTAATAGACGTGATGGACTAAAGTAGTGGAAGCGGTGCAATATATATTCTGCCCCCTTAAACCGTCCCTCTCGGACTCTCCTTTTCTCCCTTCATCTTGCTTTGTAGAAGAAGGTATAAAACCACCGACGAATTTTGGAAGGAGGACAGATACATTTGGGCTTTGGTGGACTAATTGACTTGAACACATGGACTAACTTAATAGACCTAGTGGACTACCTCATTTTTTTCTTCCTTTAATCGGCTCTATCAGTGTTTGGTTTTGGTCATTCGTGGGTTAACATCATAATGCAGTACATTTCTACCATATTATTTTCTATCCTTCTAAATGGATCTCCGGGTCCAAAATTTTCCACTTCTAGAGGCCTAAGACAGGATGATCCGCTTTCACCGTACTTATTCTTAATATGCATGGAGATTCTTTCTAGACTCCTAGAAATAGCAGTTTCTGAAAAGAAAATTTCGGGTCTCAAGGTAAATAAAGATGCCCCGAATATTTCACACCTTTTCTTCGCAGATGGCTGCTTTTTGTTCACAAAAGCTGTCCTAGGAGAGGCAAAAAACTTGTTAGATATCCTATCAAGATTTGGCGAGACAACTGGTCAGATGGTAAACCTCCATAAATACGGTATCTATTTCGGTCCTAGAATTCACCCGAAACATGGGAAAATCATCGTGAGGATCCTAAAAGTTCCTTTAATGACAAAAAATGATAGATATCTAGGAACCCCTCTTTTCTTTGATAAAAATAGAAAGAAAACTTCAAACCTCTTCTACAAGAATACTATGCCACTCTTCAAGGTTGGAAATCTAAGTTACTCTCTCAAGCTGGTAGAACAATTCTAATAAAGTCCATCCTTCAAGGCTTTCCAACCTACCAGATGCATGTGCTTTCTCTCCATAAAGAAACGCTAGATCAAATAGACAGAATCCAAAGAGACTTTTGGTGGAATAAAAATAAACCCAAGAGTAGAGGAGGCTATATAAAGGCCTAGATACGCATATGCAAGACTATTTCTCAAGGGGGTCTAGGTATCAAGAATCCACACAAATTTAACATATATCTCCTTACTAAACTAGCCAGTCGTCTCATTTCAGACCAATATCAACTTTGGGCTCAACTTCTCAAAGCTAAATATTTCCCAAAATCTCATCCTCTGGAATTCTCTAGGTCTTCTAAATTATCATGGATTTGGACTAGCATTAAAAAGGGGCTGGAGCTCATTAAAGGTAATTTTGTCTGTCAAGTAAAAAATGGAACTTCTACCAAAATTTGGGAAGATAAATGGGTGCCTAATACAAATATTATTCAAAAACCCATAAATATTCAAGATCATGTTCCGCGGAGGGTAAATGATTTGATGACTCCTGAAGATACTTGGGATCAAGACAAGCTCAATAGCTACTTTGAACCAGATCTAAAAGCTAAGATTCTAGCCATTTCTCCGAAAAGACAAGAACAAGACAAAATAAGATAGCAACATCACCCCTCAGGAATCTTCTCGGCAAAAAATGTATTTAACTTTATCATAAATCAAAACCAAGAAGATAATAGCCTAAATACCTTTCCATGCAAAAAATATGGAAGATACAAGTAATTCTGAGAATCAGATTATTTGTCTGGAAATTAGCTCAAAAATCCTCCCAACGAATTTTAGACTCGGATCTCATAATACGGACATAAACACAGAGTGACCAATGTGTGATTCACAGGAGCAAGAATCAGAACAACACTTATTTCGATTTTTCCCATTTGCAAGAGCCATTTGGTTTGGTATTTCTCTAGAAACAGTGAATACGACAATTTGTTCGGACTCCATAGTTAATTGGATAAATGAGTGGATCACGGATCAAGAATTCTTACAATGGTCCGATAAAATCGCAACTATATATTGATTTATTTGGAAGTACAAATGTTCAGTGGTTTTCGAAAAATTCATTCCAAATCCGAATCAACTCATAGAGCAAATCAATAAATTCCTGCACCAGAATTCTCAAGGAAAGATCCAACAAAAAATGAAGAACAAAGAAAGAAATATCCCCAACGAAAAATAGTCTAACTTAAATACAGACTGGATAGTCTTTATTGATGCGGTTTTTAAAAAAGAAGATTCAACGATGGGATATGCCTTTCTACTATACTCAGTGGACAACAAATCTTTCGTGCACATTTCAGCGGGATCGGAGTGAGCCTCCTCGGCTTTTCATGCAAAATCAAGTGCACATGTCTTCCAATATTCAACAAAAAGTTTTAAAATATAGTGTTATTTCCAATGTTTTTGTCAAAAATGAGGTTATAAATCTCTCGTACTTTGTTATATGATTAATAAATTTGCCTTTTCATAAAAAAAAAACAAGTAAAGTGTGACTTCATTTCGACAACGTTATAAATAAAAAATGACGATCAAAGATGCTTTAACTTTTCTTAAGTGAGGACAACATTGACTGAATTCCATGACAAGAGAATTAAATGTCATGTACCATTGTGGTGAGCAGAGGATGTCCCCATATCATATCTTTGTTAGTATTTAGTAAATACAATTAGTAGATAATTATCTTAATTAGTAGTAACTCTAATTAGTACTGATGGTTGAGATGTAACCATCTGGAGTGCTGGTAGCCGTTAGATAGTTGTGGAAATACCTAGCTATATAAGGCAGGTCTGTAATGAGAAAATCTAATCCAATTTTAATCAAGTAATCTTTTATTCAATTTCTAGGTTGTTGATCGCTGTCGTATGCGTCAAAAATAATTTCACTTTCTCACTTAATTAAATATAAATGAAGTACACGGTAAAAAAGGGTTCGGTCCCACAAAGAGGCTTTTGTTGTTATAAAATTTCAGTTTCTAATGTAACCAAAGGGGATTTTGATTTTATCAAAGCAATAAAATAATGAAAGTAATCAATAAGGAAAAAATATTGGTCACGGGATAGTATCATTCACAAACATGTATTTTCATCAATGAATATAATTGGTATTTTAATCTCTCATTTACTAAAAATCATAGGATACCTTGATCACAAGTTTATCCAGCTAATTCCCTGATTTCATCACAACCACATTAAAAGATGTATATATGAATTCTTCCTAGAAAGCAACCTAAAGTGTAAAAGCACTAAGCTCTATGGAATAAGTCTAATCAAGGCAATCAAACGTGTAAAAGTACTAATTTGATTTAACCAAGGTTATAATTCATATGTGATTAAAAAGATGTACAAGTAATAACCCCACTATGCTACTTAGAATCAGGGATAAACAACTTTTTCATATTGAAAACCCTAATATAGCTTTTGATATAAAGACAAATCAGATTGGTTCCGGACTCAACCAAACAAGTAATCAAATCATATGACAACATAAATAATGAATCATGAACAATAAAATATTGAGGCTAAACTAATTTATTGAATCAAATAGCATGTTGAGAAATCAACTTTATCCCATAACCAATAATATGTGTTTAGCTACTCATGTTAATGGAGTTCATCATAATAATAATTGGAATAAAGAACATTAAAAATAATGAAAACAAACCCTAGTAATAGTTCTCTCCAAAAGCTCCGAGTATAATAGAAAAATACTGATCTCCAAATTGTAGAAGTTTTTTCTCTTATAGCTCTCTTTGTTTCCAAAAGTAGGTCTAGTCTTCAAAGTCCATCACCAAAAATCCACAAAGCCCACATAAGAGAAATACCCATGTAAAAATTCTGCCAAAAATATGTTGATGGAGAACCAAAAAAGTAGCCGGAAAATAATCGGAAACCCATCTCAGTTGATCCGGAAAGTCAATCTGGTTGCCGGTCAAACGAGTTACCCTGAAGAGTCAACTGAGTCAACTCGGTCAACCCCGAGTCAGGTAGTCAGTCAGGCGAGCTAATTAGGCCGACTGGTCTGATTTGATCAAGCCAAGGCCGTTTTGCACAGGCCAGAGCTACTGTTGCGACATCTTGATCCATTGCTCAGGTCACTGATGGTGCAACACTGCTTTCTTGGCAATTCTTTGCAGCAACGCCTTCTCGTTTGTATCTTCTCAGCCGCAAATCCCATTTGTAACCCATATAAAATCTCACGCCAAGTCTGTAGCAGCATCAACATTCTCAAACCAAACTCCCTAGCTTGTTCATTACAGTAGCAGTAGTCCAGATTTGCGATTCCCATTAACATCAGCTTAATCACCTGTATTGCAGTCTCATCACCTGCAACTCGGTTTACTGCACCAGCCACTTCTTAGCTCAAACCATTATACATAGCTCATTTCAGTTCATCACCGCTGCCATCTTCTGCTGTAATATTCCTATCCATCTTTTATTTGCGACAGCTTCTTCTCATATTGAACCATCAGCAAAACCAATCAATTCCATTGGCCCTAACTGCATACCCTTCATCTGAGCCTCTTCCATCTCATGTCCTAACATACATCTATGCCATTCCTGCAATTTGGAACTTATACGGATTACAATGACACAGAGATGTATAGAACGATGTGTAATCACGAACTAATACGATACTATTATTGTATACAACTAAAGGACGATCGTGAGTTCTAAACACATGCTCTAGATGCCAACTATAAGTTTTAATTTATAGATACATAATTTAGGATCGTTGAACTTCATGATAATCACACAATAAAATATGCAAGAATTCATAGATACCTGGTAGCGCTAATCCGTGTTACGATACCGATCATCTTTGTAGCATCGGTAATACCTTGTGGAGGTCATGGTTTCTCTCTCTTGACCTTAGCTGTAATGAGTAAATGCTTAGATACACCCTTTCATAAGTAGAGAGAGGATCAAGTTCCTAGGATTTTAGTATACGGACTTTAGATCTCGACCGTGCATCAAGGAAAAAATAATAATAGGAACCTAACTCCTTAACTAAACCTAGTATATGTTTAGCAATATCTAGATTAGCCCAAAATCATCACATGTCCCAATGCAGTAGTTCCATGTTATGGTAAATATCTTACACCATATAGGGGTGAGCATGGGCCGATATGAACCGGTTTTTACCTCGTCCGCATCCAATCCAATTCACTACGGATTTCAAATATGGCATATGCATCCAATCCAACATCCAACGGATTTGCATCCAATGGATGCACGGATGAACGGATTGGGTGCGGATAATCCAATGGATTTGTGTTAGTTAAAATTTATAATGAAAAAATAAAACCAATATAGATGACTTCTTATAGAACCTACACATTTTATATATGTATATAAATTTAGAAGTGCTATGGACAACAATTCAAGCAAACAACTTAAAAATTCCAAAATTATCTATATATTTTCTAGAAACTATATAAATGCCCTTAATCTAACGGATATGGATGTCCAACGGATTTTCAAGGTTGCATCTGATCCCAATCCGTAATCTGTTGGATTTCAAAAATCTCATCCGCATCCAACCCATTAGCGAACGGTCCGGCCATCCATCCGCAAAAATACGGTTGGTCCCGGTTAAATCCGCGGATTACGGATAAAATGTTCACCCCTAAGTCACCGTAGAACGACAAACAGCACACCAAACTCATATAAGTCTAAGATCTAATGGGCCTGGCATAAAGAAAACCATAGAAGAAACTTTGTTTGAGACCAAAATAAAATAAAAAAATACTCACCAAAGAGATGATAAGAGGAATTTGAAGATGAAACAGGCAATTAGGAAACTGTAATATGAATTGATGAATCAAAAGTAATAATAAAGATAAAAATGAAGAAATGAATTTACAACAAATATCATTATGGTAATGGTAATAGTAACCTTCTTTTCTATTTCTTGCAACAACTGAAAACCACCGCCACCTTTTCTTCTTATCCCTTGTATGCTGCTGCTGACAACCATAACCAGCTGCATTATAATCCCAACAACAGCAAAAACAACTGGGAGGAGGACAACTAATAACATATCTTACAGAACAACTAGCACCACTTGGGATAACGGAACAGCTTGAATGTCCCAAATTTACCCTTTCGGTTTCTTCCACTTGACTGGAATATTCCGGAATTGTCCTTATCTTCACCTCCTCCTCTGTCGTGCTTATCACATTAGATAATACCGAATCTGCCCCTACCGTTTTATATTCTTCTGTTTCTGTTCTGTCGCAAACAAAACCAGACCTCACCACCTCCCAATCATCACACGATTCCCAAAATACCCTTCTAACACTAGCTAATTTACTGATCCTGTCTTTAGCCGATGAGATTGCAGGATTTTGATCAGAACCGGAATTGTTTTCTTCGATATCATCGTCGCCGAATTCTGAATTGGCCCAGTCGAGTACACACCGGGGAGAATTTTCGTTGTCGGAATCGACATCATCGGTGGACAAGAACGCGTGTTGTAATAACTGCTCGCAGTTCCATCGCGAATCGGGGTCTCTTCGCAAGCATTTCTCGAGAAAATCACGACACGAATCCGAAATGTTGTCGGGAAATTCAGGGATTTCATCAGTGTACCCAATTGTATACACCATTGTAGGCTTGGAATCTTTCCATGGTGCCTTACCAGTGATCATTTCAATAACTGTACAACCCAATGACCAAACATCAGATTCTGGACCTTGTTTTACTTGTTGGATTACTTCTGGCGCCATCCAGAGCGGAGTCCCTCTTGCCATTATCGAACCTCCGAAATTCCGGTAACTGGAGATTTTCTTCGCAGAGCCGAAATCTGCTAGCTTAGCAACACCAGGTATAGAACTCACCAAAACATTCTTCCCCTTGACATCACAATGCACGTACCCTGCAGAATGTATGTATTGCAATGCCGACACGATACATCGAGTGTACGACCGTAACGTTTGTTCATTGCCGCTGTAAATTTGTCCAGACAACTCGGAAACTGTACCATTGCACATATACTCCATATGTAAATTCCTGTACACAGAACCGGAAGATTGAATTTCGGTATCATTGCTCAAGTATTTGACAATATAAGGTGAAGATAGAGATTGGAGAATCTGGATTTCGTTTTCAAGAGATTGAATGTGTGTTGGGTGACATGAATTCGTATCGACAGACTTTACGGCGAACGTGTATCCTTTGGATCGGTTAACGGCGAGATTTACAGTGCCAAATGAACCCTTTCCTATGCATTTTCCTCTAACCCAGTTAAGAGAATGTTGTTGTTGTTGGGTTTCGCTTCCCATTTTTTTTTTTTTTTGAGAAAGTTTTGAAGTTATGAATGTTTTGTGTGTGGCAATGAAGTATTTATATGAGTAGTAGGGATAAAAATAGGAAATTGAGAATTTTATCTTGTAAGGGAAACGGTTTGGTGATGTCACTAACAAAAGTTATGAGATAGAATCAAGTTGGGAGATGGATAAAAATAGAGTAATTATTAGTCAGACAGAGAGTGAGGGAAGGGTGTTTGATCCTTATCTAGGACCAAGATGAGATTTGTGAGACCTCTCAAGTAACTGAAAGGGTCAGGCCTAAAAATGTTCTTTTGCTTGGCAGAGATTTTGATTGGTTGGCCAAGAAGAGCTTTTATTAAATTTTGAAGGTATGAAGGAATTTTGGAAGTCTTTGTCATTTTATTTTTTTTGTGGCTCTTGAAAATCTTCATTTACCAAGCAAGTGTAACATGTGATGTGGCTATCGACATGGACATGAAAATTAAAGTGAGTTCTCGGTGGTGATTTTTTTTTTTTTTTGTTTGCTCTCACATCAAAATTAAAATATGAGAATCCAAAATATCTTTTAAAGTAAGTAAGTTAGTAGAGATGAATCAAGTGACTAGGAGCTTGCAAAATATCTGGTTAATCCTCTATGGATTTTAACACATTATCCAAATCAACTATGTAAAATTCTTTTTGCATTTATCAACATACACCTGATTGTATAATTTCCGTAGATTTATGTGTTAAAAAGCTCTAAAGACATTTTTTTCCCGAGTGATGCTAGACTCACTTTGCTTTTTCACTTCGATTTTTCCCGAGAGGGGATCCGACGGACTAAATGTTTCCTTCTCAACATCGTGATCAGAAAGGGTGGAAGTGGGTCCCTTGTTCTGTCTCGTGGGTCCCTTTTTCTGTGTCACGCGGTGACGACTTTGGTGATAATCCGAAATCAATCTAGAGTTATCGTTTTTTCCCTACACTTGGTGCAAAATAAGTAAATAATTAAACACAACCTATAAATATTGAATGGATACACATGAAGCCCCTTCAATATTGGCATTCTAGTTTAGACATAGTGTATTTGTGTTTTCCAAAACCAATACTATCAAAATAGACTAAAATAAATAAATGATAATATTTTTCTCTTTTTACTGTTTTTTTTTACCTATCTCTCTACGCCTCGGGTAGTATTGACATTTCCACGATAGGGTGAAAGAGAGATTAAAGAGAGATTTTGCTAAACGAAAGAATTATCACCAATTTTATAATTTTGTCTAATTAGATGGATGACATTTTTATGCTAGTTACCACTGTTGGTCTTGTAAAAAGGCAATGCATGCAAAATAATTTTTCAATCGTATAATTTTTTTTCCTTTTTGGTTTTATTTTTGAGTATAAATTTGATTTTTTGAGTATAAATTGGAAAAGGGAGGGAAAGAAAAGAAGGGATGGGGGTGTAGGTCAAGTTGGGATTGAAACGGCGTGGCTCTTTAGTTATCACGTGGGGCGTGAGAGACATCAGAAGTGGTTCTGTTGGAGCCGGATTATACGAAAAAAGTCATGTGGGACCAAAAAGTATGATCTTAGCCGACGTGTTCACATAGTATTGGTTAAAGTAGTGGCTACGAATTAAACAGATTTCCTTGAATTCATTCCTAGATATCGCGCTTGGCACGATACTTGTGTCTGGACTCTGGAATGGATGATATTTTTATTGACGTGCACAAACCATCTCCATGAAAACCTTGGAAAGCGACAACCCAATCACAGATCTCATATTTTGTTTTTTATTTCATTTTTCGGTTTACGTTTTCGAACACTTTTCAGTTGATGTGGTTGGGGAGTGTAGGGCTTTGATTTTAATAACTTCCATTGATATCAAATCGACCTTCGTTCGTTCTTCCGTGACATTAAGAAAGAAATCAAAATTTTGCTTCTTTTGACCATCAGACCTTTTTACTCTAATATCGCCGAACTTAAGTTGTGCTGAAATTTTTTGGGTGGTCTGTCTTAGTTCTCCGGACTAATTTTACATGACAGCTGATAGGAGTATTAAAGCATCGGGGAGAGTATAAAAATTTATGTAAAACAATTTGGAATATGTTTGTTATATTCTGTTCGCTTCTAGAAAAATGATACTAGTACAATCGTTGTCACGGTGGGAGGGCCGATTAAAAAAAAAATCTGAAGATGTGTCCGCGACTACTTTTTCATTCCGTTTCAGAAAAAATGATATTTTCTCCCCGTTTCGGAAAAAGTGATATTTTCACCTCGCTTCTGAAAAAGTGACATTTTCGCCTCGTCTCAGAAAAATTGATACTTTTGCCCAGTTCCAGAAAAAATGATGCTTTCGCTTTTCCCTAAATGGGGCGAAAGTATCACTTTTCCTGAAACAGAGCGAAAGTATCACTTTTTCCCGAAACGGGGAGAAAGGATCACTTTTCCTAAAACGGAATGTGAAAGTATTATTTTTTTCTGAAACGGAAAATTAGTCGATCCATAAGCCAAAATATGGTTGCATTATGTGTTTGCAGCCTGTGTGGTGGTTTGCATAATAGCATGCATTCAATTTTCGTGAATTGCACCTAAAACGAAAGTATCACTTTTCTTGAAACGTAGGGAGTAGTTTTATTAGTTGCAACAGAAAATTAGTTGATGCATAAACCAAAATATGGTAACATAAAGTATTTTGTATCCTTTGTGTTGGTTTGCATAATGGATGTGCATTTAATTTTCTAAAATTATGCCTAAAATGATAAATACCTCCGAATTTTTCTAAAAAACTCTAAATTTGACACTGTTGTTTATACTCATTGCATATATTTTTTTTATTACCTTTCTAACGAGATAAAATTTGTAAAATTCCAATACATGGATTTTTAGATATGTTATATTAAAGTTTGTTTTCCAATTATACCCTTAAAAAACATGATATATGAGGAGTTATAGTAATTGGACTAAAAGGGAGGGATAATTGTGTCAAGTGAAAAGACCAACCATGGACACCAAATCCAATCTTTTTGTATCAATTGATGACTTATGATTTACAAAAAAAATGAACATATAAAGGTCCTTCCTCGCTTCGCTCGGTCGGCCCAAAAATTGGAAAAGTGATAAAATCTTTTTTCAGAAAGCAGAGGGAGTATGAGATAAATTTGGGATAATTTACCTTCCTAAATTGGGGCATGTAACTAGATGAAAAAAAGGTCACTAGAAATCACTTCACACCACCCCTTATCAAAATAATTACCAAACTACCTATTTTACCCCTGATTAATTAGCACTAATTAATCATATTATGGGTTAATTTTGTTTTGGATGTGTGATTAACTAATGTTAGAGAGTTCATCAAAGCATCAACATTTCGAAAAAAAATTCGTAAAAATTACACAGAATCGGTTTACGTTCATTCACTTGTAAACTGATTCTAGATTGGTGTACCAGAGGACATTCAGAATCGGTTTATTTTGACATGTTGTATAATCCGATAATTAAAATCGGATTTTGTTTATGACATATATAAAACGATTGTTTTCTTTCATTACCAATTATCATTCATCGCATTATTATTGTAGGATACATTTAGCACATGCATCAAGCCTTTAAACCCCTAGGCGACCCTAGTGAACAAGTTATAGACTCGTGAGGGTTTACATAGAGGTCTACCCACAAAACCTTTATAAAAACTTCTAAAGCCATCAATCTTCCTCCGACGAAGACGATACCGCATCCAAGTAGTCCGGGTTATCCTCCGGGATTCTTTCTGCCAAGAAGTGGTAGCTTGCATCGAATGCGAATGCTTCCCCCTTTACTTCCAAGTAGCGCGCTTTCACGACTTCGTGCTACAAAAACACAAAAACAAACTTACATTTGTTAGTGGTGTTTCGTTGGGGATAAAACAACATGGGTTACGTAAAAAAAAATCACAAAATTACTTACAAATTGTGCAATGGACAAGGTGAAGGGGCTAGTGTTAAAAAATACCGAGGTTGGAGGGCTAAAAGAACAAGTATTGCATTTTCGATTGCTAGGTGCCTAGTGTGGACTTGTTCAACACTTCTTGCATTAGGATTCCCAAACTCGCCGCTAAATGTGTTGTGTACCCTAGCCCAAAAGGTTTTGTAATCCTCCCTTTCGAATGATTGACGTCTAAGTCGATCTTCCGCGTACCAAGCTTTGGTGATTACAAAATCTTCCGCGTAGTCAAACGATGCCATTTCTTATATGTATATGTATGAAATGAGTAGTTGTGGAGTATATGGAGTGAGGGGGGGGGGGGTGTAAAATGAACAATTTTGGGGCAAATGTGGTCCAAGGGTGAGGTCTCTATTTATAGAGAAAGTCCCTAACGACTATTTTTTTTTTTTTAGAAAACGTGAAATAATTTGCTATAATCGGTCATTTAGAAGGACTATAAAATCCTATTGTGTTTATATGCCACAAGGAATCGGTCTTTCTTGCGTCCAAAGTAAACCGATTAAAGTCATTTTAAATTTTGAATTTTCACCGCCACTAATCGGTTTATATATTTCCATATGTGATCTGATTCTATAACATCCAGAAAGATTGTCCTGCATAATCGGTTTATAAGTACATAACGAGTAAACCGATTAAAGTCATTTTAAATTTTGAATTTTCACCGCCATTAATCGGTTTATATATTTCCATATGTGATCCGATTATATAACATCCAGAAATATTGGCATGCATAATCGGTTTATAATGACATAACGAGTAAACCGATTCCTGACATGTCAAGCTAAGATTATAGAGCAACACATAATTATAATTAAAGCTTCAAATTCATCAAGTTCAACACAGATATCATCCAAAATAAGAACCTTAAAAGAGTTTTAACAACTTAAAATAACCACAAGTCTTGTAAACTTAAACTTTTAATATCTAAAACTTAAACATAAGAACTTAAGCAGCAGGAGCACCGGCACCAGCATCACCACCATCAGCAGGAGCACCAACACTAGCATCACCACCATCACCAGCATCAACACCATCAGCAGCAACAACTTCTTCTTAAGCCATTAGTTCCCACATATCTTGCATTTCTGCATGTACCTCCCTCCCATATGCAATCATGTTTCTCCTCATCCCGGCGAAGATGATGACCTCAATAAGCTCTTCAAGTGAAAGCTTATCAATCAAAGCCAGGGCTTGTTCAAGCCGGGTTTCAGCTCCGAATGCAAACTTGTATAAGCTCCTCAGTGGCACTCTTTGTGGTTGCCTCAAGATATCCTCCACGGTTAAATCGCGATTGTAGAATGGTAGGTGACCGAAGTCCATTCTACACAAAAATTTAGTAAAAAATCGGTACATATAGAAACGAAAGTAATCCGATTCTCAAGAAACTACAAGAATCGGGTTATGTGGTTGTTGATGGTGGTTTTTAGACAAAGGGTAAAATTGTAAAAACCCCGAATAACCTAATGTCGCCGGTGACACATTTATTAGAACACTTAATGCATATAGTCAGTAATTAATGGGGGTATTTTTTCAAATTAGGGTTACAAACGAGCGAAACCCTAATTCCCCTCCGTGCCAATGGCAAATCGTGCCAGCCACACCTAGCCCAAGCTAGTCGCGCCATGCCAAACGTACTCTGCCTTGGCTCTAGCTATGCTAGTCACACCAACCGCACCAAAGCATGCCAACCATGCTAGCCGCACCCCGGTGCCAACGGAAAATCATGCCAGCCACACCAAACGCGCCAAAGCATGGCAACCATGCTAGCCGCACCTCCGTGCCAATGCCAAATCATGCCAGCCACACCTAGCCCAAGCTAGCCGCGCCATGCCAAACACACTCTGCCTTGGCCCTAGATATGCTAGTCACACCAACCGCGCCAAAGCATGCCCACCATGCTAGCCGCACCTCCGTGCCAATGGAAAATCATGCCAGCCACACCAAACGCGCCAAAACATGCCAACCATGCTAGCCGCACCTCTGTTCCAATGGAAAATCATGTCAGCCACACCTAGCCCAAGATAGCCGCGCCATGCCAAACACACTCTGCCTTAGCCCTATCTATGCTAGTCACACCGACCGCTCCAAAGCATGCCAACCATGCTAGCCGCACCTCCGTGCCAATGGCAAATCATGCAAGCCACACCTAGCCCAAGCTAGCCGCGCCATTCCAAACGCACTCTGCCTTGGCCCTAGCTATGCTAGTCACACCAACCGCGCTAAAGCATGCTAACCATGCTAGCCTCACCTCCGTGCCAATGGCACATCATGCCAGCCACACCTAGGCCAAGTTAGTCGCGCCATGCCAAACGCACTCTGCCTTTGCCCTAGATATGCTAGTCACACCAAACGCGCCAAAGCATGCTAACCATGCTAGCCGCACCTCCGTGCCAATGGAAAATCATGTCATCCACACTTAGCCCAAGCTAGCCGTGCCATGCCAAACGCACTATGCCTTGGCCCTAGCTATGCTAGCCACTTTCCTTACCAAGCCGCTATGCCATTGGCACATGCCAAAGTAGCGCCCGCGCCCTAGGCTTGCAAACCGTGCAACCTAGGCTAATATGGCCGTGCGTGCCATTGTCACATGCCAACACGCACCGTTAGCCATTTTCCAAGCCGTTATGCCATTGGCACATGCCAAAGTAACGCCCGCGCCCTAGGCTTGCAAACCGTGCAACCTAGGCTAATATGGCCCTGCGTGCCATTGGCACATGCCAACACGCACCGCTAGCCACTTTCCAAGCCGTTATGCCATTGGCACATGCCAAAGTAGCGCCCGCGCCCTAGGCTTGCGAACCGTGCAACCTAGGCTAATATGGTCGTGCGTGCCATTGGCACATGCCAACACACACCACAAGCAGATTCCCTTACCAAGCCGCTATGCCATCGGCACATGCCACACGCTCCCCTTGCAGCTTTGGCATTTCCACTTGCACTCAAAGTGCAATCCGCGACCAAGGGATTCCGCACATGCCATTGGCACATGCCATTGGCACATGCCACACGCTCCCCTATCAGCTTTGGCATTGCCACTTACACTCAAAGTGTAACTTGCGGTCAAGGCATTCCGCACATGCCACACGCGCCACTAGCAGCTTTGGCGTGGCCACTTGCACTCAACGTGCAACCTACCACCAAGGCATTCCGCACATGCCATTGGCACATGCCACATGCGCCACTAGCATCTTTGGCATGGCCACTTGCAGTCAACGTGCAACCTACCACCAAGGCATTCTGCACATGCCACACGCACCACTAGCTGCTTTGGCATGGCCACTTGCACTCAAGGTGCAACCAAAACTCGAGACATCAACACAAACTGGGGGATGCTTTCTCAAGGTTTTGGTTTGGCGGTCACAACATGCAGCGTACACTACACTCGTATTAAGAAAGCGTGAAAAGGAATAGAAGCGGTCAATTAAATGGGGAAATAAAAGTGAAAAACGTTTTCACTCTTAAACACGCCGGTTACCACCTCCTCCCATTTAACTACCTTTTATTTCCTTCCATAATGAGGCCAGGGTACGTTTCAATCTTAACTTGTATAAATAGGTCTCACCTATTTTCTACCAGACAACAAGTCTTGGTCAGGAGAAAAATACAACACTATCAGAAAGCAACTTTTGCAAGCACACCCAAAAGGCTTCCATCTCTTGCAAGCTTCCTAAGCTTCTACTTTTCTGATACAAGTCGAAACACTACCCAACCAGAACTCTCTGGTCTCATCACCTTTCTTCGCTATCCTCCCCAAATCAACCCTTCTCCTCCACTTTGTGACCGAAGCAAGTCTGGAACGGCCATTTCTTGGTTTAGGCCGGACTTGTACAGATTGATCTGTCGAATCTAGAAAGTGCTCACGTGCATCACATTTGTTTGGGGTTTAAACCAGTTTCTCACTCACCTACCGAATTTACCAAAATCGGCAGAAACGATTTTTACCCATAAACAGTGGTACACGTATAAAACCCGATTGTGGAAAGGAAGATGAAAAGACTATCTAATCGGATTATACATATTACATATATAAACCGTTTTTGGGGATGTATTTTCATATTTCATTCTAACACAAAATCGGTTGATGTTAATCATCATGTAAACCGATTACTGTGCATGCTCTCCATGGCCGAAAACAAAACACAGAATCGGTTTATTCGATAGGTCAATAAAAACCGATTATGGGTGTATTCAGAGTCTTAATTTGTCAAAAACGATGATTTAAAGATGTAAATCAATAAGATAATAAGATGGGTTGATGGAGATTTACCTTCTTCTTGGTTGGATCGAAGATCGTCGGAGTAAAGGATGAAAAAAAAAATTGATTAGGGTTTTGAGAATTTGAAACGTTTATGATAGAAAAGGAAAGATTTTTTTAGGTTTAGGTTTTTTTAATTTTGGATTTACTGAAAATAGAAAGATTAGAATTTATATGAGTGAGTTTTAGAAATTAATGTGGGGGTAAATTAGTATTTTTATAAGGTTTGGGTGCCTAGAGTAATTTGGGGTGTAAGAAAGAAAAACCTATAGGACCCATTTAAGTGGTAAGGCTTCAATTTAAGAAGGATAATTTAATAGATAGTTGTGGGTCGCAATGAAGCGATAAACTCGATTACAAAATTAACATAGTTGTGGAAATACATGTGATTACAAAATTAACATAGTTGTGGAAATACATGTTACTGCTGGTCCGAGACAAAAAGAAAAACACAATTAAGTGTAAATCCTAAACATGCTAGTTTGGGGTTGAATAAGTCTCAATCTCGCATTGATGATTGCCTTACCTATCTAGTTTTGCTTTTGCATTTTGATGTGAATCCACCACATAAATGCGTTTGGATGGAACAACAAAAGTACTTGTATGACCAAAACGGATAACGAACTACTTGAACTAACTGCTATTCTCCTCTCACATTGAAGCCAAAAGAAGGCCATAGAGAATGACAGTTCTTTCTTCCTCTCCACATAAAAAGTGTCAGTTTGGTTTTGTCACGTTTTTCGTGGTCCTATTCATATATCTCCCACACCAAATCCTAGCACAAAATAAAATAAAATAAAAAAAAAAAAAAAAGGTTAAATTGAATGGTTTTAAAGTGAATGCAAATCATAAATCTTTAGGAAAAATAAAATAAAATAAAATAAAAAACTTTTCTAAAATTAAATTTGTTAAGGCGAAACAAAAGAAAATGTAGCAAGGGATGTGGTGGGGGGTGAATGCGGGCCTGTGTTAGGGGAGAGCAAGACAAAGAAGCTTTAACATCTAATGTACAATCCGACAATCAAACGTGCATACAAAATTCAGGAAACAAGTAGTAATATTTTCTTTTTGTTAGACATGACTAGTAGTTTGGGCAGCCGGGATTGAGGAGATTTAAGCATCCTATGCACCGCATGGTTTACTAGTCCTGACATGCAAGCCTCACTCTCCCCCACTTTCTTAATTACTTCATGTTCATATTCGGTGCTAAATGCAAAACAGACAAAGGGCCGAGAGTCTGAAAAGGCAGAGGTAAACTGAAGATGGCTCCATATCTGTGAATTTTCTTACATACCATTATTAGTTTAAACCGAATCGGAATCTGATTATAGCTCGACATCTGATTTGGATCGAACAAGATGATATATTTTTTTTTCGGAAAATAAGTCATTCGGCGAAATATTTTTAAAACATAATTTTAATGGACGAGTAAAAATTAGTATGAGTGAAATCGACACCAAAAAAATACCAAGGATGACATTGGATTTATCCTGTCTTAAATTTAAAAAAGAGCGAGGATGAAACTGGGTACATTCTGATGTAAATTAAAAATAAGAAAAAATATTTGAAAATGGGTAGGATGAAACTATTTACATCTCGTCCATTTGAACAGTATCAAAATTCACATGTCTTTTTCATCTAGGAATTGTCGTTATTGGGTTAATTGACCAATTTTGTGTATATTTTTCTCCTAAATTTTTAAAATTTGACTGCATGACTCGAAGGTATTTAGGTCGTTTAATACATAGCAGATGAGATTTCAAAGTTCACATGAGCCAGCGTAAGTTCAGATGATTCAGTTGAGTTAGGGAAAAAAAAATTTGATTCTTGTGAAGGCTGTCAAAATTTGCAATGAGTTTTGGACATATAAGTAGGATCGGCTATAAATAAAACCTTCCATTATGGGTGGGTGCTTTTATTGGAGTGTAGATTGATGTGTGTCGGGTTTTATAAACTAGCGTATCTCAAAGACGTGAGTTAGTCAAATAATGGTGTTCATGCATGCTCACCACAACTCCCTACTTGATAAAAATGTCCTATATCCATCTACCAAAAAGATTCCCCAAAAATAATAAGTTAGTGCTAAATATTTCATGGAATATGAGCATAACCAAAGATTCCCAAAAATGACTACAAAATATATATAGCTTCTTGAGTAGCAAGCAGCAACATGATAGATCATGAGATCAGAGTGCAATGATGTAATGTTTCATATTCTGAAAGGTTGTTGTATACATTTGAAAAACCTAAAAGACATGCAACATGATGGGTCCCTAGTACAACCCCATTAATCAACTTGGATTGGATCCGCCTGGCTATCCCTACAGAAAGCAGCAGCAGCAGCTAATGAATATGTTGCAATAACGTGATGTGGGTGGGTAAGTCTACTCTAGCATTCAATTTTGCAAGACTATGAGAATATATATTGATATTTAAATTGATTTGGTCTTGATACTAAGTACGATCTTTAAGTAAGCTCCAAATTTAGGAAGTAAGCTTTCTGTTTCCATTTTTTTTTTTTTTGTTGATCGGTAAAGAATTTTTGGTGCTAGCGAGTTTCGAAAATTAGCTCTCTGATATCATCACTCAGTGACTTTACCATTGTACTACAATGTCACCGGCGTTTTCATTCTTCTTTCTTTATAGCGCGTTTGGATACAGATCCAGAAGTAGTTTGGGTGTAGAATTTCAGAACGATTTCTAGAAGCAGAAAAATCGACTTTTTGTGAAGCAAAATATCTGGACTTCTGACTTCTGCTTCTGAAAGTTAGAAGCAAAATTGTATCCAAACTCGCTATTAGTGCTTCATTATTATTATTATTATTATTTTGGCTAATATATTTTTTTTTTTTTTGTCATGGGGGCTTTAAGGAGCCGCATTATTTGTCTGTGGCATGATAAAATATCGCAAGAAAACAAACTAAAATTTAAGGTATTAATTTAGATGTAAGTAACTGATCATGCAAGTGGGCTCGGGGTACTACTAAACTGGTCAACAACTAACAATCTTTGAAGATATTATGCCTTTTTTCTGTGTCCACCCAAGCATCTAGACGGTATTATGGAGTATGGGTAGCTGTAAGTGTCTAAACTAAGCTAAACTGCAAGGTTTCTAGACAAGTAGACTTCTTCACGTCAACCAACTTCACAACCCATCTTGGTGGGTTAGAGCTAGATGCTTATTCGGTAAAGTTGTCGACGGCAAATTTGGTCCGAAACTGCCGCACAACCTGATTGTCATTGTCATAATATGCACAACTCCGATGGCGATCATGGTCGAAAACCTATCTAGAACCTAGTAATATGCATGATTCACCACTGAAATGTCGTCTGCATGAAAAGTTTGTCAGACCGCACCTAATTCGTTTGGATCTGACTGGCGATCTGAATCCAACTAGGCTCAAGTCGGATGTTAAATTGTTTGCTTTTTCATTTTTCTAATTTCTGACTCTGAACCATTGGGTGTATTTTTTTTTTACCCGGCTCGTTCGGTACAAATCTCACTGATTTTTTAGTAAGATATAAAGAGTCAAATGCAGATGTAATGAGTAGGGTTCAAATGCAGATGTAATGAGTAGGGTTCAAATGAGTCAGAAAAGACCAACATCCTATTAGATTTAGATGACCATCGACAACATAAACAACTAGTAAAGAGCTTCCAGGCAAATACTGTTTAGACTTCATCAACTGAAGGTAATTTCGATCTCCAGAGGACATAAGCGTTTTCAGTAAGAACAGATAGCTAGAATTCGGCCAAATCCCATGCCATTGGAATGGTATCAGAAAGGGACGAACATGCAGCGACCTTGACATAATATAAGTTTCTGAACCCAGTTGTAAACGTGATAACAATATGTATTACTATAATATCTACACAAAGAGACATGAAGTTGATATGATGATATGGGGTAGAACGAGCCTTTTGTAACGATATGATCTCATTTACGAACAAAAAGCTGCAGATCCACATATACATTTTTATAAAGAATGTTTGTTGGGTCGGTGGAGCGGTGCGATTGGTCTATTAGATACCAGCCAAAAGATTTGATTCCTGAGAAATTGGATAGTAGCATGCATGAAATATGTTATTGTAGGATGCAAAGACAACTAATTTATCCCCAGAAGTACAATTGACAGAAATAAAAACTCTCTGCAGCGGATCAGGAAAGAGACGGACACCAAGCCAAATAAAATTTTATAATACTAAATGTGTATATGAACAGATCAGCCAAGGGTTTAGATAGTGAGTCTCCCTGTACATCCAGCAACAGTATTACTGCATTACTGCCTGTAAATGGAGATATCTACTAAGAGAAGCATTTTCAAAAGACTCAATTTGTAGAAGAGAACTGTGCCAACTATTCAGCTAAATCCCAAACTCTTAATCTGCTACCACAGTTAAGTCAGACTTGATTGTGCACTATATATATGAACATAAACAAATGTTCAGAGAAAATACAACTAGACTAACGGACAGGTCCTTGATCAAGCTTATGTGCTTAAAGCTTTATCAGCTTTAAGCAGATTGGAAGCAACGAAATTTATCTGTAAGTTCCACAACTGGGTATCATTTTGTTCTATACAAACAAGAACTGGCATCCACATTTATACGCAACCTAGTCTCTTCTAAATGGCTACTTCCCTCAAGGTTGAATCATGTGCCGGATTAATTTAGCTGAACAGAAAGCTAATAAAAGATTTTAAAAGAAAAAAAGTCCTATTTCAGAGATTGACAGTAAGTTAAGAGCCAGAAAAGAAACAAGAAAAGCAGATGTGTTCTTGATGAGGACTTACAAGGGAGCATGCTAGTTGTATCTCCTCATAAAAGCCAGTCACTTGGTCAGCCACGGTCCACATGATGGCCTGACCAGGAGGAATCCTCATGAGCCGAGGCAGCAACCCCTTTCCACAGAGCACACAAACCTTCTTCTTGAAATCTGGTTCTGATGGCATGGACCATACGTGTATACTTCACATCATTTCCAGAACGACTCCGAGCCATCAGCTTCGTTTTCATGACATGAAGTGTCCAGTGCATACAGGACCCACTGTTCCAGTTAAGAACCCTGATACCATGGACTGCCATGGCTGGATTACCTTTCCATAAAACCACATCTACAGTGTTCTTGGCTGTAAACATGGCTGCCTGTTTTTTTCCATTTTGCAGAACAAATGGTGCAGCCCGTGCCCAGAGCTCAAGGATGCCTTCCTGACGAACGATAGTAGTTGCACGGTGTATGGGTCCGTTGTACTTGAGGAGCTCAGGACTTAGTCCTTTCTCTGCTGCAATCTAATCTTCACCACCTGCAAGCAATGACTAAGCACTTATTTTTTGTATCTTACCTTTCAAAATCAAAGATAACAATGTAATCACGTGCCGTGAATGTCATGTGACTGGTATAAGAGAACATTACAGGAAGAGGAGCAGAGCATACAACAACATAAGAAAGTTCACGAGATACAGGACACAAACTTTTCATGAATAGGATTTTCCATGAATTCTATACTCCCGGAATCGCACCGACCAGGTCTTAATATTAACAGAATAAAAGTAGCTATGGGTCCAGTGTCTCGGGAGAAACGATTGTTGATGTTTTCAGTTCTTAACATTTCTGAACAGGTTAGACAACAAGGTATGGTATGCCGCAAATAGCTTAAGCAGCTGCTTGTCCAGATATATCTTACAGGCTAGAACTGTATGGTGCCACAACTACACTGACAACAAACAGTCTACACTCCACTATGTTTTCACTTAATACCCTGGTCAGTGTTAGTTTAGGTTGTGAGATTAATTAACCCTAGAGATATCCTGTGTGCCATTTCTAAATTGTCCGTTATACTTAGAATGACAATACTGTGTGGCATTGATATAGGTCACAAGTATAGACGACGACTGTAATTGAGGATTACCCTACCAATGTAAATAGACCCTACCAACGAGAAACAAGTACAGCGCTGCTATGTTTTGCTAACAATATGGTATCAGTATCTTTGCCATTAACTCATATAACAAGAGCCTCGTATACATAAACATACCATGTCCTTCATTTAATGTTTTTGGAAGGTCAGTGAAGTCCTCGATGACATGTGCACACGAAGGAGGAATTGAACCTCGTTTTAAATTACAGACACAACATCCTAGGCTAGCTCACATTTGCAGTGACCTAAATGTTTGTCATGATAAGAAAAACACAAGCAATTATCTGGTGGTAGTTGTTCAATTCATAGAAAGAAAAAAAAGCTAGAAACAATGAGATTTCATCAAACTAACAAGAACTTTGTATACATACACATACCATTTCCTTTCTTTAATGTTTTTGGAAGTCTTTGATGATATGTTTAAACTCTAACACCAAGGGGGAATTGAACCCGGTTCCAAATTACAGAAACAACATTCTAGGCTAGCTCACATTTGCAATGAACTGAACATTCGTCATGATAAAAGATACACGAGCAATTGTCTGGTGGTAGTTGTTCAATTCGTAGAAAACGAGCTAGAAACAATGATACTTCATCAAACCCTCACAAAAATTTGAACTTTATAGATACTGTGACAAAAATAAATCCAATTCACTAACAAGTTCACCATTTTCATGTCCAAACAGAGATCACATGGTGTTCACTATCCGGGTTGAGACTTTTAATTTGATTATTACACTTCTAGAGATTAATATACTTGCATTATCTAAGGTCTTACAGTTACAGTATCATCTCACAGTCTAAAGCAATGAGGTTCGCAAATTATTAAACAAACAAGACAAAACTCCAACTCTTTACCCCAAAGTTCACAAAAACGAAGCTAAATATCAATGATGCATCAGAAAGAGAAAGGGTTTATGATTCAAAATCTTACAGAAAAAAAGAACTTTTAAGAAATATGTGAATACTGAGAGAATACTAACACAAGCAGGCTGAGAAGGACGCAGTGACACTTGACCAAATTTACTGTTTGCTCAAACGATTAATGCGCAGACTTTTACCGCTCTGAATTTTCCCCAAACGCCGAATTGCTAACTTGACAATCCTAACTAAACCTAAACCTAACCAATTAGAGCAGCAGAGCTAATTTGCACCTACCGTGGGGATTTCCCAATACTCCTCCGCGGCTCCGCCCCAACTCTTTCATACACTACTTTAGGGGGAGAAGTGGTTGGAAATAGACAATACACGAGGGATTGTCTGCCGTGTGAAAAAAAAAGGCCTACACGGTTAACAGTCTGCTATGGGGTTAAAAAATTGTCCTACACATGATTGTCTGCTGTTTAGCCAAAAAATGTCTTGGATGGCAGATAGTTGGCATTTTTGTTTTAAATTCTTTTTCTGGAAGGCAAATAGTCTGCCGAATAATCTTGTTTTCCTCCTTCCCCATAGTGGGAACACTCCTTCGATTGATAAGTGTTCCTTCAAAATAAAAGAGTTTCTCATTTGGAGACTACCCATAGCCCATCTCTTACAATTACTCATAATAAATTTATATTTCCATGATGTATATTTAAGAAATTTAGATTCAACTAGATTTTGTGCGGGCATCTTTTTCTTTTATCCATATTTCTGACTTGGTAAAGCTCGGCTTCAGCTTTGCCTCGCCCCGTCCCGTCCGGATTTAATTTGGTGTGGCTCGGCTTCGCCTCACCCCGATTTGAGAAGAACATATGAATATGGTTAGAGCACTGCTCGGTCGAACTCGCAAGCGTTGATATCTCAAGCTTGTTTGTCAAGTTTAGTTGTCAAAACTATAAGTCTTGATTTCTAATATACTTATAGCTATGTCTCGGATTATGATAGAATGTGTAGTTGAACTTTAGACTTCACGGCGTTCATCGATTAAAGACGAAGAACTACTAAGGGGAGCTTGTGGAACTTCATCAACAAAAGGGAACTCATCTATCACTCATAAGTCTATTATATTCTATCTCCTATTGAGACAAAATTCATGTAGCTATATAGACTTTACATTATACACATTTGATATTTCGAGTTGAGTTTAACTCGCTTATATCTTTCTCGAAATATGTGTTGGAAAGCTTTTTGCTTTAACTACGTTAATCATTATTCTTGACGAAAGTCAAAAGATGATCGTGTGAAAATCTCCTGGTAACATCTTACATGATTTGCGTGAGACAGTCATTTGATGTAGACTCGAAATGTTTCATATTGATCATTCGATCACTTGAAAATTGCTTAAAAGCTAATAGTTTGTGTGAGACAGCTACTGTTGTCTTCTAAGAATGTTTCAATGATTGAAATGGGAGTTAAGAGATAAAACCCATGTCTGGATACATTACGGTTTGTGTACTTAGTGTGAGAACTTTTTTATTGGAATCAGGACCGAAAATTAAGTTTGCGTACCCGTCCGCAAACTTACTCACTTGTTAAGTCAGGGTACTTAAGTTTGCATACCCATTCGCATACTGACTTAACTGTTGAAGCCCAGGAACCAAGTTTACCTACCCATTCGCAAATGGTTTCAACTGAGTTTGGTCCGGAGCTAACGTTTGTGTACCCATTTGCAAACTGTCGGCTTGTGACCAATGTCCGGAACTTAAGTTTGTGTACCCGTTTGCAAACTTAAGTGGTTCAAGTTCTTAAATCTGTTAAGTATGATTTCATACTCATGAAAAAATACATTTATATATTAAGGAATGCCGTCTTTGCAAACCGTGGCTAAATTGTTCATGAACTGATTCTTTTGAATCAATCCTAATTTGATTCAATTGTGTCTTGTATACTTCTATGAGAATATAAACAATTGTACAACTCTATGAGTAATACAATTAGATTCATTTGATTATTAAATAATTTAAAAGTGTTGAGATGAACATGGTTAAGACAAAAGTGTTCATATGGCTAACTTCGGTTAACTGTTATTGAGCCAACTCAATATACACGTTTAGGTACGGTTAGACCATCTGTTAGAGCACTACTCGGTCGAACTCCAAAGCATTTCCATCTCAAGCTTGTTTGTAAATGTTAGTGATCAAAACTATAAGTCTTGATTTCTAGTTTACTTATAGATGTCTCGTACTAGGATATATTGTGTAGTTGAGCATTATACTTCACGGCGTTTATCAATTGAAGACGAAGAACTACTAAGGAGAGCGTGTGGAATTTCATCAACAAAAGGTATGTGGAGACTGAAACTCATTTATCACTTGTAAAGTCTATTTTTATTCTATCTCCTATATTGAGACATAAGTCGTGTTACGATATAGTTTTCTATTATACACATTTGAGATTTCGAGCTGAGTTTAACCCGCTTACATATTTCTCGGAATATGTGTTGGTAAGATTTCGTTTCAACCATGTTCATCTTGATCATGTGAAAATCGTCGAGCAACATCTTACATGGTTTGTGTGTGTTTGAGGGTGAAAATAGTTTCTGCTGATTTCGGTAATTTCGGGTGTATGGGTGAGAAACGAATTTAAACCCTAAACAATGTACTGCAAGGGAGTACTTTAGATTTGAGAGATTAATCTGTACAAGTCCTTCCTAAACCAAGAAATGGTCGTTCCAGACTTGCCTCGGTCACAAAGTGAAGGAGAATGGGTTGGTTTTGGGGAGGGAAGCAAGGAAAGTGATGAGACCAGAATAGTTGATTTCTGGAAGAGTAGTTATTCTCTACGACTTGTATCAGAAAGTGGGAAGCTAACAAATGGAAAGCTAACAAATATTTTATGAGTGTTGTATGCTCCTGACTGAACTTCTTGTTCGGTGGAAATAGGTAAGACCTATTTATACAAGTCGAAGTGAAACGTACTCTGGTCTCATTAAGGAATGGAAAAACGGGTGAGTAAATAGGAGGAGGTGGCAACCGTTAACGCATGGAATTGATGTTCCATAAAAAGAACATTTCACCATTAACTCCATGTATTTACTAATCGCCTCATCCTTATGACACTTCCTTATGACAGGCGTAGTGTACGCCGCACGCTGTAAACCGCCAAACCAATACCAAAAGATGATCCCCTAGTTTGTGATATATGTTGATGTCTCGAATTTTTTTGTGGAAAAAATGTAGCATGTTGTTGTTGCCTGGCAAGTCGAGTTTGGGAGACTTGCTAGCTTGGTGACCTTCGACGGTCAAGATTTTGCATCTTAAAATGAAAGGTATCCGTTGATCGTCGCACGCTTTTGTTTTGGTGGAAGGCCAGTATGGTGGCGCGGAAAGGTTGGCATGTCGATGGCATGAAATTCCTTGGCGCGGTTTGGCATGGCCAAACTAGGGTTTCGAGCTAAAGGTTACCATGCGTTTTCTGGTAACCTTGGACGGCTAGGATTTTCTCCTGGGATTGAAGGGAGACCGTTGATTGTCGCACGCCTTCGTTTTGGTAGCCGCATAAGGAAGGACATCATGGTGGCGCAGCAAGGTTGGCATGCCGTTGGCATGGCATGCCATGGAGCGGTTTGGCATGGCCAAACTAGGGTTTCGGGCCAAAGGTTACCATGTGTTGTCTGGTAACCTTGGACGGCTAGGGTTTGCTTCTGGGATTGAAGGGTGACCGTTGATTGTCGCACGCCTTTGTTTTGGTATCCGCATAGGGAAGGCCAGTATGGTGGCACGGCTGGGTTGGAATGGTGGGTCCAAAGGCTTGGCATGTCGTTTGGCAGATGGTGCGGCTAGCATGCCAAGGCAAGGTGTGTTTGGCTTGCCATGGTGGGGCCAAGGGTTTGGCATGTTGTTGGCACATGGTGCGGCTAGCATGGCTAGGTCCAAGGAAAGGTGTGTTTGGCTTGGCATGGTGGGGCCAAGGCAAAGTGCGTTTGGCTTGGCATAGCGGGGCCAAGGGCTTGGCATGCCGTTTGGAACATTGTGCGACTAGCATGGCTAGGGCCAAGGCAAGGTGCGTTTGGCTTGGAATGGTGGGTCCAAGGGTTTGGCATGCGATTGGCACATGGTGCGGCTAGCATGGCTAGGGCCAAGGCAAGGTGCATTTGGCTTGGCATGGTGGGGTCAAGGGTTTGGCATGCCGTTGGCACATGGTTTGGATAGCATGGCTAGAGCCAAGGAAAGGTGTTTTTGGCTTGGCATGGCGAGGCCAAGGGTTTGGCATGCCGTTGGCACATGGTGCGGCTAGCACGGCTAGGGTTTTGGTGTGACCAAGCTAGGGTTTTTGCATGACCAAGCTAGGATTTTGGCGTGACCAAGCTAGGATTTTTCCGTTGTGTCAAAGGTTAGCTAGAGGTTTTGGACGTCTAAGATCTGCATCTCAGGTGGAAGGGTGGTCGTTGATTGTCGCATCCCTTTGTTTTGGAAGCCAGCGTTGTGCATGGCATGTTGGGACGGCTAGCATGGTTGGCACGCCTTAGCGTGGAGATGTGGCTGGCACGGCTTTCCATTGGCATAATAGTGCGGCTAGCATAGTTGGCATGCCTTTGGTGCGTAGGTGTGGCTGACACGGATTGCTATTGGCACAGTGGTGCGGCTGGCATGCCTTTGTAGCGCAGGTGTGGCTGACACGGCTTGCCATTGGCATAGTGGTGCGGCTAGCATAGTTGGCATGCCTTTGGCATATAGGTGTGGCTTACACGGCTTGCTATTGGCACAGTGGTATGGCTGGCATGGTTGGCATGCCTTTGGTGCGGTAGGTGTGGCTGACACGGGTTGCCATTGGCACAGTGGTGTGGGAATTAGGGTTTGGCTTATCGAAACCCTAATTAGTATTTTTAAAAAAAAAGTTACCCTGGTAATTTTCTCGCAGACACATTAAAAGGGTTCTATAAATGTGCCTAGTAGAGACATTATTACTTAAATTCTGTGACGTCACTATCTGACTGGAGTTTTACGATTTTAACCCTAAGCTAAAAATCACCATCAACATTAAGTCCCCTGATTATCTCGGAACAAAGGCATTGTTGCAAGGTAAGCATATGATGGTGACAGACAAGGACGGAATCGAAACGTAAGTCATGCAAGACGGCCAGGAAAGTCTGACTAACCTTTTTTGAGAGGTAAGGAGAGTTCACGATCCCGCGTTTGGAAGCCTTGCATAGATTCTATTTATAGTGTATATCGTGAAGTGGTGAGATGAGGATCGTCGATTTGGTCAGGATACGCATCATCTTGACTGGGTTAGGGAATATCATAACGTTGGCTTGGAGAGTAGGTGTTGGCGTGGTAAGTAATGGCACGAACATCTTGGCATGATGGGGCCACGATAATAGAATAAACTACTCGGCATGGTGCGGTCATGGTGAGGCGCTGTTTGGTAAGGCAAGGCGTACACAAACGGCTTGGAGTGGGATATGCAGGTGTTGTGCAGCTTAAAATGGAGCCTCCAGTGTAGCATTGGTTTGGGATGGAGACGTGTCCTATTGACACCGTGAAGCTGGCCATTATATGCCTGGTTGCCTCCCTTGTGTAGACTGAATTATAAAATCTTTCTCTTTCTTCAAAATCCGAGGGTGTTATGCCTATAAAAAAGGGCGTTACTTCTTCTTCTCAGGTTACGTTGCCGGTTTTGCTTGCGAATCCCAGTGCTGTCGGCAGAAAAGAAAAACACGAGCCAGCATGTCTCAAACATGTACTTCCACATTTTTTTTACCAAACCTTAATTATTTTGCACATCCAGGCATGAAACTTTCCCTTACATTAGCTGGTAGAATAGGGTTTAATTAAGACCGGATGTCACACCTTAATTCACGGCTTAGTAGAAAGCTTTCCTTTTCGGGACTGTATTGTTTTGCTAAACATAAGAGATGATTTCGAATCCTTTATTCGCATAGTTCGTCCGGAAGTCATGCCCACCCTCCTTACAAGTATCGTCTCGTTTTTTCTTCTGGTTTTTATCTTCTTTCTTATGTATGTTGCTGACGTAGATTGGGTGAAAAACTTGCCTTCTTTCTCTAGTTTTGTAGTGCATAATGGGATCTTCCAGAGGTAGCCGTACCTCTAACTCTTCGGAGAAAAACTTTGGAATTGGTGAAAACCAGTTTTCTTCTCATGAGGAGGCATTAGATAGAATTGAATCTCTATTCCATGAAGTTTAAAGAATCATTCAGGGCCTACCTTCCATCCATCTAGGTGAAGTGCGGGTGCGTGTTCAGACCTTCTTGGGTTCGGTGAACATGGAAGAGGAATTATAAAGTGACGAAGCGCCCCGGTGCGTTGATAGGTGTAGTTGCAGGAATTCCTACAACACACCCCATATCAAATCTTGATAACAATTCCTAGATCTAAATATAAAAATGATGATAAAAATACTAAAATTATAAATAAACACCAAGATTTTTACGTGGTTCGATCAATGTGACCTACATCCACGGATCTCCACTATAATAATTTGTAACTACATTAATTTACGTCTACAATCTCCATTAATGGAGTTCTTGGAAGAATTATAGATCTAGTTTTGGGGAAGAAGATGATAAAGAAATTACATTTTCTCTCTCTGAAAATCTCTCTCTACAAAAGAACTTTCTCTCTCTTCCTAAAATTATCCCCCCCTTTCTCTCTCCTGCTCTCTTCTTTATATAGGCAGTTACATAGTGGATGACAGCTCATGACAACTCATTTACAGCTAAGCTTTCCCTTAATTTAGGATCTAAGTTCTGCGGTAGTATCTTTCGCAAGCTTTCTTCATTTCTCTCGAACTCCGCTTCATTTCTCTCAAGTTTCTCCATGTCTCGCAGGATTTTTCCTTCTTGCTAAATTTTTTGCGAACTATCACTTTATTCTTGCGAGTAATGATAAAATCTTCACATATTTCGTCATTTCTTATAACTATTTGCGACACTTGCCATGTGTGGCAGAAATCCTTGCAAGAGCGTTGTTGTTGCGAGATTCTGCTCCTACATTTTGCCTCTTTTTTCTTGAATATTGCTTGAAGAGCAATCTTTAAGAAAAAATTTGTTGTTGTAGTAGTCTCTGATCTTTGTTGACGAAGGAACTAGCGAAAGAATACCAAACTTAAAAAAGTATATACTTGCCTCTATTCTTTTGCGAATTTCTGAAGCTTTGAGAAATAATTAGAAGTATCATCTTTTGAAGTACACGAAGTATAAAGAATGAAGTATGCGAAGTATCCTTGAAGAAGTATAAGAAGTACTCAATCCTCGAATTATAAGAAGTATCCGCTCTTGAATGAAAAATATTTCCTCTATTCATGCGAAATTATTTCTACATTTTTGGTGAGAATTCTTGCCCATTTTGGAAATGATTCTTGCCGAGAAGATAAAGAACATAAAATATTTTCTTGGTAATCCCTAACTGCCTCTGTTCTTTATCTATGAAGGAGAATCCTTGAGAAAATGTTGAATGATTAAATTGTTTCTTTATTCTTATCTTGCTTCTGCCTCAAGTGGTAACCACTTTTAAGAAAATAATCACATTCTGCGAAATTCTAGATATATATCTTCGAGTTTATGAATTAGTCTGCGTGATTATGAATAACCCTGCCAATTTCTAAATATTTCTGTGAATTTCTGAACATTTCTGCGAATTATGAATAGTGCTCAAATAGTACTGCGAATAGTGTCGCAAATAGTGCTGCGAATTATGAATAGTCCTGCGAATAGTGTCGCAAATAGTGCTATGAATAGTGCTGCGAATTATGAATAGTAATTTCCATTCTATGCATTCCCATACTTGCCTCTTGTTATTGATCTGCAATATGATAAATGAAATAAGACTAATATAAAGTCATTAGCAATCTGTTATACGCTTGTAGGTATAACCTCTCTTGTGGTCTTATTTTGCCTTCCTAGTTAAAGGTCTTATTATGCCACTTTTATGCGACAAGATCGCAGGACATTCTTACTTTTATATGTAATAATCCATTGATCTTGTCTTATCATTTATTTTGATCTCTGCGACAATATGATAAGTCTAAGCCATCTTGTGAGATTAATCTCTCTTTGCTTTTTAAGACTTATGACATTGCCGTCTTTGCGATTTATATCCTCTTATTATTGATTTCATTTATCTCATCTTTTGATCTTATCGCAAAAACCCATTGATCTCATCTTAACATTTATCTTTAGGCTTTTTTTCCAGTCACGCGGCAATATGACGGGCCTAAATATTCTTGCGAATATAAAGTCCCATGACATTGCTGTCTCTGTCACGCGACAATATGACGGGCCTAAATATTCTTGCGATTATAAAGCCCCATGACATTGCCGTCTTTTTTGATACACAGCTCCCTAATGGAGGGTATCGCCCTTATATCTCCCCCCGGTTTCCCCTTCAAGGATTATACATCGGCCATACAAGACTAGCACTTTCCCATCCGGTTATGCCAACAACCAGTTGTTTTAGCATCCTTGTCATTTATGCCTTATATGGCTTATAGTTACAAGACTGCACCCTAAGTGGGGTTTTCTTCGGGCCGAACACATCGTAAGCCAAGACTTGCCGTGGATGGCCAGGGTAGGTTCATCCATCCCGGGCACCCACAGCTCAACCGTGTACCTCGGCGCCTTGATCATACGTTGCATTCCTTAGGAGAAACTCTCGGGCGCCCAACCAGGGTATAACCTTATATAATTGGGAATCCAAGTTATCTCTCCCGGATGGATTTTCTATAATCCCAAATCTCCATGACTAGGTTCCAGCAGCGGTATAGCCTTTCCCATAGCCATGCAAAGAGATAACCCCCTTATGACGCACTTTAAGGACATTGCCTCTTACGGAATAGAATCCGCGAACTAAGGTGTACGCCATAAAAGTTCGTCCCGTTCTTATGATAATTGAAAGTAAAGAGATACCCCCCTTATGACGCACTTTAAGGACATTGCCTCTTACGGAATAGAATCCGCGAACTAAGGTGTACGCCATAAAAGTTCGTCCTGTTCTTATATGTTTTTAGGCGATTTGCGCCCGTCTTATGCATATTTGCATTTCTCTCTTGCGAAATTTTATTCGCGTCTCTTGCGATAATTTCACATTTCTTTATTCTTTCATTTCTTGTGATAATTCCGCCATCTTATGCAATTGCATTTCTCTCTTGCGAAATTTTATTCGCGTTTCTTGCGATAATTTCGCATTTCTTTATTCATTCTTTCTTTCATTCTCATAATATCATTTTTGAAGTAAATTCTCTGTAAAATATTTTGAAATCTTAGAAATCCTCTTTGAAACCTTGCGATTATATCGCGTCTTTAAATCAAAAATGTTCTATAGAAATATATAAATTTAATTTTCTCTGTTTTTTGTAACGTTGAAATCTTTGAAATTTTTTGAGATATTTAAATTTTTGTGATGAATTCTTTATTGTAATATTTTGAAAAATTTTGAATCTTGCGATTGTATCGCTTTTTTCCAATTTAATAAAAAATCTCTGGAATGTTTTGAAATCTTAAAAATCTTAGAAATCTTGCAATTGTATCGCTTTTGTTAAATATAATCAAAAATCTTTCTCGCAAAAGTCATAGATAAAAATATTCAAGGAAATGGTACTTATCTTTTGCGGCTTGCTCTTGTCTTTTGGGAAGTATATGATTTGCTTGAAGATTGAGAAGAAATGAGAAATGAAGTCTTGCAAAATTAACTCTTGATCTGCCTCTTGTATAATGTTGCGCCATATCAACTGTTCTAACTATTTTTTCCGAAATATGTCTGCGAAATAATCTCCCGTTTCTTTATTCACGTTTCTTTATGCTTTCATATCTGTTTTCATTCTCATAATATCATATCATCTGAAGTAAATATTCAAGAAAAATTCTAACATATTGTAATTCTGAAATTTTGTAATTGTAAAATTTTTGTAATTCTGCGATTGTATCGCTCTTTGTAAATCAAATCAAAATATTTGAAATCTTAGAAATCTTTGCGATAATTTAACTTTTTGTAGTCTTTGAAATTTGTAACTTTTTGCGATAATTTGCAGACATTTTTATGATCTTTTGAAATCAAAATCTTTGAAATGTTTTGAAATCTTAAGAATTTTAAAAATCTTGCGATTATATCGCATTTTGGAAATTAAATAAAAAATCTTTTGTTTGTTGTAAGTAAAATATTCTAAGAAAAGGTACTTAGCTCTTATGTGAATTATCACGAACATCTCATGACAAAAATAATTGTGAAGAGTGAGACTTGAACCCTTGATCTACTTCCTGCATTTTCTCACACCATACCAACTGTGCTAACCTTCTCTTGCGAAATAATGAAAGATCTTGCGAAGTAATCAAAGTCTAACTGTTCTAGAGACAATTCTCGCAAAACAAAAATAAACATGCGTGAGATGAGGATTGATCCTGCGACCTATTGCTTGCATTCATGCCTCTCAACCAACTGTGCTAGCTCTCTTGCTTGCGAAATTTATCTGTGAAATAATCAAAGTCTAACTTACGAAATAACCAAAATAAACTTGCGTGAAGTAAGAATTGATCCCGCGACCTATTGCTTGCGACATATCACGCTGAACCATCTGTGCTAACCCTTCTCTGCGAGATTATCATTTACTATCTTCTGCGTGAAATACACTTGCGAAATTATCAAATATTGCGTGAAAAAATATGTATGTGTTGGGACTTGAACTTGCGACCATAAACTCATTAACTTCGCAGATTACCAACTGTACTAGCTCTTGTTTGAGAGATAATGAAACAATCTTTGAAATTATCTATTTTTTCACCCTTTGTAAAAAAGAAGAAAATTATGCTTGCAGGGAAAATTTGAACTGTGACCACAAACTCACATACTGTTCTCTGGACCAACTGTTCAAGAATCTCTTTGCGACATTTAACGCAGAACTTTTTTACTTATTCTTTTATTCTCCGCTGAAAATGAGAAGAAAATGAAAAATATGTGTTTTTGCGAGATTTGAACCCTTGACCTATTTGTTATTCTCGCAGACTTGAACCATCTGTGCAAACTTGTGCTTGTGATTAAAATTGTAGCGTCTACCTCTTATCTTCTTTTCGTCCTCCCTTAATTTCTTTCACAATTTGCCTCTTGTTTTCTCTCCTGATCAATAAATCTTCCACTAAAACCTTAGTTTTCTTTCTTAAATTCACCACAACAACTAATTTTTTCTCTCTCTTAGTCTTCTCATGTCTTTAAATTGTTGATGATGATTACTCTCTGAAAATGTAATTTCTTCCATGAAATTTCCATTTTAACCCTAATTTTTTTTTTTTTTTAGATCTAAAAATATACATGAACAGTAGCTAATCTTTCTTGGAATTTTCTTGAAAAATCATCCTTTTTACATAGTTTTGCATCTTCGTCATTTTCTTTTATGCTCTTTCACTGTGTTGTCGGTGTTTGCTTGAAGACACAATCTTTCCGTTAGATAATTTCCTCTCAAAAAATTTAGATCTCACAAATTCTAACTCCTCATAGACAATTTCTTTGAATCTTCTTCAATCTATCAAATAGTAGTCCCTATTTCTAGCGCCAAAATGTAGTTGCAGGAATTCCTACAACACACCCCATATCAAATCTTGATAACAATTCCTAGATCTAAATATAAAAATGATGATAAAAATACTAAAATTATAAATAAACACCAAGATTTTTACGTGGTTCGATCAATGTGACCTACATCCACGGATCTCCACTATAATAATTTGTAACTACATTAATTTACGTCTACAATCTCCATTAATGGAGTTCTTGGAAGAATTCTAGATCTAGTTTTGGGGAAGAAGATGATAAAGAAATTACATTTTCTCTCTCTGAAAATCTCTCTCTACAAAAGAACTTTCTCTCTCTTCCTAAAATTATCCCCCCCTTTCTCTCTCCTGCTCTCTTCTTTATATAGGCAGTTACATAGTGGATGACAGCTCATGACAGCTCATTTACAGCTAAGCTTTCCCTTAATTTCGGATCTAAGTTCTGCGGTAATATCTTTCGCAAGCTTTCTTCATTTCTCTCGAACTCCGCTTCATTTCTCTCAAGTTTCTCCATGTCTCGCAGGATTTTTCCTTCTTTCTAAATTTCTTGCGAACTATCACTTTATTCTTGCGAGTAATGATAAAATCTTCACATATTTCGTCATTTCTTATAACTATTTGCGACACTTGCCATGTGTGGCAGAAATCCTTGCAAGAGCGTTGTTGTTGCGAGATTCTGCTCCTACAAGAGGCTTCAGTACAGTAAAACTTCTTCAAGGCTCGGTGCTAGAGCGTAACAGCCCGCTTTTAGGTTGAAATGACGGAAAACTGAGTCCGTGAAACTTTTAGGGGAAAGCCAACGTAACTTCTTTGTTCAGGATGGCGTTGTAATTCTCGACTTTGATGCGGATGAACCAGGAAATTCTCCTCGAAAGGTCACTAAGAAAACCTTTGAGAAAGACAATGCGTTTGATGGGACTGAAGCAGCCTTCAGAGTAGGCGCCGAAACTGTTGTCGGCGACATTAGGCGGGCCATGGTGGCACATGCTGGATTGGTTGTTGAAGCAGGTGTTGGGAAGGAGAAGGGTGTTGTGGCTACTGAGGAGGCTTCAAGGTGGGATGTTGAGGTTACTACTGCTGATGCGGCCGTCGGATGGAACCTTTGCTACCCGAGCGATTGTTGGGGAAAATGCTTGAAAAGAGTTCTGACCGAGGCGGCCCGCGCTCCATCTTTCGATAACTAGCTTCTCCTTTTTATCGTTTCTATTTGTTGTGTAGTCGTCCCGATATTTTGTAGACTCATCTTTACCTTCTTTGTATTTGTGGCAAAGTTGGGGTTTCGCCAATTAGCACCCCGTTTGCGATTTCTCATTTTTTGAATAATTGAATAAAGTATTTATGACACGATTTTGGCTTTATGGTCGTGATATGATGGTTAATGGCTTCTCAATGATTTTGGATTAGTTTGGTGTATTTTTCTGATATTTAGAAAACCCATTCGGGAAGAAATGTATGTGTTTTTTTAATGAAAATGAAACTCCGGAGAAGAATACAAACGGTGTATCCATCTTGGGGAAATAAAAATATCAAGAGAAATTGTTGAAGGAAATACAAAAGGGAGAGTGGATGGAAAAGGGTAGTACAACGCTTTAGGGATTGAAAAGCTTAAGCCATCGCGAGTGAACTATCACGCCTCCTGGATTTTCCGTGTTGATGAGCTTGCAGTGTCCTCCTAAAAGAACGTCTTCCCCCAGATACGACTCATCTTCTTTTTCCTTAGGTGAACCAATCTGAAAAGATATCTTTATAGTCATCTTTCCAACTTGAAACGAGTTCACTTTGACCACTATATCTCCGATTGAAAACTGGTTCGGTTGTCGCATAACCATTTGAATCTTGGTCTTGTCAGTTTCGATGACGGCTTCCAAATTCTTTGTGAAGCCTTTGAATGGCCCGACGCTCCATTCACATCTCTTGACAACGTTTGCTCCAGTAGTCACGCTGAGTCCCCATGACGGAATAGGAGAATAAATGACTGGTTGTAGAGAAGATCGTTCGGCCAAACTTACTTGTGTTTGGAATCCATGAGTCAGCGCCAATAGGTCACCTCCATGTGTCTGAGTTTCATCAGTAACTTGTCGATGCGGCAACAAGTGGGACGGCTTGTTGGATATTCTTTCGGGTGTTGACATTGGTAGAGGGGATGTTCCTAATTTTTCTTTGTTATCGAGTACCCACAAGCTCCCCAATATCATGTCATAACCCAGTTCTTTGACAATGTGGAATTTGCCATGCGTTATAGTGTCTCCTATCTTGACCTCAAGGTTAATGTAGCCATGCGCGTTCAAGGCTTCTCCTCCCGAGTTCTCAATCATGGATGGGGATCGAGTAGCCTCTTGTTTCGTAAATCCCGTAGATTTCAGAGTCTTGAAGGTAACAATGTTGAAGTCAGAGGCCGTGTCGATGAGCATGTTGTTGAATTCAATACCTATTAAATAGGACATGGTCAGTAGTCCCAAGTTGTCCTTTTCGATTCTGCCCGCTGGGAGAGGTTGGGCTCTTGGCGTGGCTTCCATGGAGGGAAAAAGTTGTTTGCCCGACACGACGCGATTGAGAGTCGTGAAAATATCTTGGCGCTGCACCTTGGAAAGGTAGATAATTTCGCATACGTGTTGCATCATGGATTGCAAAGTCTCATGAACGGAGTCCCCAGAGACCCCACAATTCCTCACCGGAAGTGGGTCTCGATGTACTCCCTCATTTCCTAGTTGAAGTTCCCCTGTTTCTATCTTTTATTTGTAGATATGGTTCAGTATATTACAATCACTGGTTGGGTGGTGAACAAATCTGTGGTAGTGGAAGTATTTGGGGTTTGCCATTTCGGCCTCATTCGGTGGGCGTCTGGGAGCTGGTGGTATGATCATATCATCTTGAATCCACGCCTCTAAGAGATCGATTACCTCCTAAATGGGGAATGGGAAATCCAGAGTATTTCCTTCATCTTCATGATGCCGCATGTGAGCTTTAGCGGAGGCCTTCCGTGGCAGAGTTGCTCATCGTGCTGGTGATTTGCGCTTAGGATGCTGGTCTGCAGCTGGGGCCTTCCTTTTTCCTCCCTCGTTTACTATGTTCACAGAGGAGAAGCCAGCGTTGTACTTCTTGTTGATGAGACGTCTATTCCCACAAGTTTCGTGCACGTATTCGGCTCTGGTTGGTCTAGTTCTTTCTAATAATGCCGGTGCTGTCATTGTTGATCGCCTGGCAGCTTCATGGAGCTCGGAGAATGTCTGGAAATGCAGATTCTCTAGTAAGGCGCGGTAAATAGGAGTCATACTATTAATGCATGAATTCACCAGTTATTTCTCGGTCATGTTTGGGTCATGATAGTCTAGTGTTTGAACCCTGAATCTTTTAAAAAAAATCATTTGGATGTTCGTTGTCCCGTTGGTACATCCTTCCTAGGTCCTAGAAGGTAACTTGTTCAGACACAAAGAAGTACTTTTTGTAAAATGCGGTAACCATGCCTCCCCAGTTGGGGATGTTGTTTGGCGCAATGTTGTTGTACCATGTGTACGCTCTTCCGGTAAGAGATTTCGAAAACTCCCTCAGAAGAAGAACGTGATTGTATTCATGTTCGCCTAGGGACTCCAAAAAGCGAGAGACATGCTCACATGCGTTTACAGTGCCATCATACATGGTGAATTGAGGAAAGGAGTATCCTCTTGGAAGAGGAATTTTTTGTATTTCAGATGGGTAAGGAGGTTGATGCTGATGCATATCTATTTCATCATTTTTTATTCGATTTAGGATAAATTGCTTCAGATCCTCTCATGTGACAAAATTGGATGGCTGACTTCTTTCCAATGGGGGTCTGGCGCGAATCTCCTCGTCCGTGGAGACGTGTTCCGCCGAGGTGCTACCGTCGGGGTATTGCCTACATTTCTAAATGGCTCTGGAGGGCATGACTCACGCGGCAGCCTCTCTGTCATGGCTTTGAGAAATACGAGTACTTATTTCTGTGTCGAAACCATATCCATCTGCGCTCTAGCGAGAACCTCCTGCCGTTCTATCAAATCAGTGATGGTGATATAGGGTCGGCTTCCTCTGGCTCCTTCGGTTTCTCGTCCCGTTGGTGGGGTAGTTTGAGTCTTAGTGGAGGTTGGAGGCGCCATACTTGAAGAAGCATTAGGAGCGGTAGCGGCAGCTCTGGCCCTGGTGACTGGTGGCCTCACACCTGAAGGAGCACTTTCAGTACTTCCAGGATTAGCAAGTTGCGCAAGGACATTAGAGGCGGCAGCCGCTCTAGCCCTGGTGATCGGCGGCGTTACACCTAAAGGAGTGCTTTCGGTATTAATGGGGTTAGTAGACGACGTAGTGATGTTGTTGGAAGTAGCTTTAACGCCAGGGACGGATTCTTCATTGGTGTTCTCAGCAGCTGATCCGGGTCTGAGTTCCACCATGTTGGAGTTGTAAGTGAAAGGTGATATCGGAAATTTGAAAATAGATATTGCAACCGATAGATTGATCTCCCACTGTAGTCGCCAATTGTTTGAGGTTGAAAATGGTTTCTGCTGATTTCGGTAATTTCGGGTGTATGGGTGAGAAACAAATTTAAACGCTAAACAATGTCTGACGAGATATTGGAAAAGACTTAAACAAAAATTAATTTGAATTAAAATATGCAATTAAATCAAGTACTTTAGATTCGGGTATTCAAATCCACCACTAACCTATGATTAATTCAACTTGTAATATTATTCTTGTCCAAGTCTACCGTATATTTAAGGTGGCCTAAATTTCTCCAAAGAAATGGCCGTTCCAATATTTGGACTTGCCTCGGTCACAAAGTGCAAGATGGAGAATAAGTTGGTTTTTGAGGGATGAAATTAGGAAGCAAAATTGAAAGGAAAGTGATCAACACAACAAGACACTTGGAATAGTTGATTTCTGGAAGAGTAATTATTTTCTACGACTTGTATCAGAAAGTGGAAGATAACAAGTGGAAAGCTAGAAAATGTTTTCTGAGTGTTGTATGCTCCTGACTGAACTTCTTGTTCGGTGGAAATAAGTAAGACCTATTTATACAAGTCGAAGTGAAACGTACTCTGGTCTTATTAAGGAATGGAAAAATGGGTGAGTAAATGGGAGGAGGTGGTAACAGTTAACGCATGGAATTGATGTTCCATAAAAGAACGTTTCACCATTAACTCCCTGTATTTACTAAACGCCTCATCCTTATGACACTTCCTTATGACGGGCGTAGTGTACGCCGCACGCTGTAAACCGCCAAACCAATACCTAAAGATGATCCCCCAGTTTGTGATATGTGTTGATGTCTCGAATGTTTTTTTCGAAAAACATGTAGCATGTTGTTGTTGCCTGGAAAGTCGAGTTTGGGAGACTTGCTAGATTGGTGACCTTCCACGATCGAGATTTTGCATCTTAAGACGAAAGGTAGTCGTTGATCGTCGCAAGCTTTCGTTTTGGTGGAAGGTCAGCATGGTGGCGCGACAAGGTTGGCATGGCATGCCTTGGCGCGGTTTGGCGTGGCCAAACTAGGGTTTCGGGCCAAAGGTTACCATATGTTGTTTGGTAACCTTGGACGGCTAGGATTTGATCATGGGATTAAAGGGCGACCGTTGATTGTCGCACTCCTTCGTTTTGGTAGTCGTATAGGGAAGGCTAGCATGGTGGCGCGGCTGGGTCCAAAGGATTGACATGTCGTTTGGCACATGGTGCGGCTAGCATGGCTATGGCCAAGGCAAGGTGCGTTTGTCTTGGCATGGTGGGACCAAGGATTTGGCATGATGTTGGCACATGGTGCGGCTAGCATGGTTAGGGCCAAGGCAAGGTGCGTTTGGCTTGGCATGGTGGGGCCAAGGGTTTGGCATGCCACTGGCACATGGTGCGGCTAGCATGGTTAGGGACAAGGCAATGTGCGTTTGGCTTGGCATGGCGGGGCCAAGGGATTGGCATGCCGTTTGGCACATGGTGCGGCTAGCATGGCTAGGGCCAAGGCAAGTTGTGTTTGGATTGGCATGGTGGGTCCAAGGGTTTAGCATGTTGTTGGCACATGGTGCGGCTAGCATGGTTAGGGCCAAGGCAAGGTACGTTTGGCTTGGCATGGTGGGGCCAAGGTTTTGGCATGCCATTGGCACATAGTGCGGATAGCATGGCTAAGGCCAAGGCAAGGTGCATTTGGCTTGGCATGCCATTGGCGCATGGTGCGGATAGCACGGTTAGGGTTTTGGTGTGACCAAGATAGGGTTTTGGCGTGACCAAGCTAGGATTTTTGCGTGACCAAGCTAGGATTTTGGCGTTGGGCCAAAGGTTAGCTGGTGGTTTTGGACGGCTAAGATCTGCATCTCAGGTGGAAGGGTGGCCGTTGATTGTCGCATCCCTTTGTTTTGGAAGCCAGTGTTGTGTATGGCATGTTGGGACGGCTAGCATGGTTGGCTCGCCTTAGCGTGGAGATGTGGCTGGCACGGCTTTCCATTGGAATATTGGTGCGGCTGGCATGGTTGTCATGCCTTTGGCGCGTAGGTATGTCTGGCACGGCTTGCCATTGGCACTGTGGTGCGGATGGCATGGTTGGCATGCCTTTGGTGCGTAGGTGTGTCTGGAACGGCTTGCCATTGGAACAGTGGTGCGGCTGGCATGGTTGGCATTCCTTTGGCGCAGTAGGTGTGGCTGGTACAGCTTGTCAGTGGCACAGTGGCGTGGGAATTAGGGTTTGGCTTATCGAAACCCTAATTAGTATTTTAAAAAAAAAGATACCCTGGTAATTTTCTCGCATACACATTAAAAGGGTTCAATAAATGTGCCTAGTAGAGACATTATTACTTAAATTCTGTGTTATCACTGTCTGGCTGGAGTTTTACGATTTTAACCCTAAGCTAAAAACCACCATCAACAGTGTGATACAAGCATATGGTGTAGACTTGGAATATTTTGTTATGATTATTTCAATAACTTGAAAATCGCTTTGATGCTAATAGTGTGTGAAAACGGCTATTGTCATCATCTAAGAAAGTTTCAATGATTGAAATAAGAGTTTAGAATACTTAACCATCATTGGATTATAAACATATTGTGCATTCTTGCATGTATGTGATCCATGACCGGAACTAAAGTATGCATACCCATATGCGTATTTGAAGTTGTGAATATTGTGACTCTCTGGGGATTATTTAACAATACTCTCCACCCATTAGCCTACAAGTTAATGGAGTTGCAGAAAGAAATAATATAAACATTCAGGAAATGGCAAGAGTAATGCTCCATAACAAAAACTTACCATTGAAGTTTTGGGGAGAGGCGATTTTTACAGCTTGCTACTTGATCAATCGTTTTTACTTACGGTCAAAGACCTTAAACACTCCCTATGAGTAGTGGTATAATAAGAAACCAAATTTATACTATCTTAGAGTGTTCGGCATTAAGTGCTGCATTCCTAAAGACCGTGAACAGAAAGGGAAATTTGACTCGAAAAGCGACGAAGGTATTTTTCTTGGATATGCTTCTGATAGTCGTGGTTTCCGAGTCTTTAATATGAGAACCCAAGTCATGATGGAATCTGCAAATGTTATCATTGATGATCTAAGCAATTTTCGTCATGATGATTCTCCTGCTGAATTGCATCTTACCGAGATAATTGAGAAAATCAAAGAAATCCCAAAATCAGTAGAAGTTATTCCAACAGTTACTGATCCTGATATTTCTAGTGATGAGGAGAAGATCCCTAGTCAGACTGTTCCTGTTGAACAAGAACGTGCCCCTCCACAATATCTCTGGGTTCAAAGAAATCATGATACTAACATTATTATTGGTGGGAGGAATTCTACAGCTAAGACGAGAGGACAACTTCAAAATATTTGTAATTTTGGATGTGATCTACCGTAATTAGAACCTAGAAATATTGATGAAGCTCTTAGCGATCCCTTCTGGGTGAATACAATGCATGTAGAGTTAAATAAGTTCCAAAGACAAGATGTATGGAAGCTCGTACCTTGTCCCCCCCCCCATATCAATATTGTTGGTACTAAACGGATATTCAAGAAAAAGTCTAATGAATTTGGCACCATTTTCATAAACAAAGCTAGACTTGTCACTCAAGGATATTCACATATTGAAAGAATCGACTTTGACGAAACTTTTTCTCATGTGGCATGCCTTGAGTCCATTCAGTTATTATTAGATCATGCTTGTTTTCTTAAGTTTAAGCTATTTCAAATGGACATTAAATTCGCTTTCCTAAATGGAAATTTAAAGGAAGAGGTCTATGCACGCTTTCCTAAATGGAAATTTAAAGGAAGAGGTCTATGTCGCTCAACCTAAGGGATTCGAAAACCCTGATTTCTCAGATCATGTCCTTAAACTTAATAAGGTATTATATGGGCTAAAATAAGCACCTCGTGCCTGGTTCGAAAAACTGACTACTTTTCTTCTTAGGAAAGGTTTTTCGAGAGGTGGAGATGATAAAACGTTGTTTACCAAATTGAGTGGGAAAGATGTTGTTATTGCTCAAGTCTATGTAGATGATGTAGTTGCAGAATATCCTACAACTACACCCTCAGTAGAATTAGTAAACTTAAGAAGTTCATGATGATGAATTACAATTTTCTTATTAATGCTCTCAATTGATCACAAGAAATATCTAAATGGAACTAGAATAGTTACAACTTTCTCTATTCTCTTTCCTATAATATTTTTTCACACTCACTAAAAGAACCTCTCAAATTTAACATTTGAACTACTATTTATAGTGAAATCTTTACAACTGTAATATCCTGCGAGGCATCATAATTTATGATCGCAAGTTTATTTTATACTCGCAAACTTTTCATTTTTCTCCCGCGTTTCTTCTATCATCGTGTTATTTCTTGACACTTCCTCTTATAGTCGTTGCTATATTCGCAACCCAAACTCTTGCGATATTCGGTACCTACATCTTGCCTCTTCTCATGTCATTTTTGCGAAGAAGTAATGATCGTGAGAATATAACCATTACTTATTCTTTTTATTTGGACATCTCTTTTGTAACCGTTCTTTTCTAACTATTTCCTTATATATAAACTCCTTTTATTCCCTTCCTTATCTTTCTCTCACTTTCCCTTTTCACTTCTGTAACTCCATCTTATTATTACACTTTCAGTTATCATTCTATCTTCTTGTTTTACCTCATCATGAGTTCTCCAAGGTAATTTTCTTCTATCTCTCGCGTCTTTCACTTGTTTATCTCTTTGATTTCCGTCTAATTTATTGTTTGATTTTGATTTATCTTAGCAAAATTATTCCTCAGGAGAAACCTTCAACCAAAAACTCAAGTCCTAATCTCCGAAGAAGAAAATCCGAGAATCAAAAGGTAGTTAAAATACTCTGTTTTCCTTTTTAATCAATATATTGTTGCCTCAGTTTTTAATCCACCTTTTGATTCGTAGGTTGGTGAAAAATCAAAACCCAATAAGAGATCTCGAATAACTAAACCCACACCATTAATTTCAATCGATGACTTCCTTCCTGAGGTTGATGAAGAATTTCCCTCTCCCCCTCGTGGAAATACTTCTTCGCAAACTCCTGCCTCTACTCCATTACCCAGTTTTCAATCTCCCACCAATGTCAATTTATCAACACTTCTTCGAGATCAACCTTCGCAAGATACTTCCTCAACTTCGTCTCCCAAAAAACCTATTTTTACCCCTAATCCCTTGAATGCTGTTGCTCCAAGCAATTTACAACTTGCTCTAATTCCTTCAAATTCTTCTCCTCTTTCTCAAGAAGCTCGAGATGGAATTTATTCAACTTTCCAAATGTTATCCGAGGTCTTAAGTAGTACTGCGAAGTCTTCAAACGTTCGTTCGCAATCTGAATTTTGTGAAGTGCTCAATAATTTTATCAATCCTGATATTTCTATTTCACGCCAATCTTTGGAAAAAGAAGTTGAATTGCTTCGCCAATCTCAGGAATCCTTGAAAGCGGAATGTGAGAGTCTTCGTAAAGTGAATCATCAACTTTAGAATGATTCTCTAGATTGTGCGATCCTTCGCAAGAGGAATGATGCATTAAAAGGTATTATTATTATCTCTATATTTTCTTTCCCTTTGTTTACTTCTATTCCTCACATGCTTGAAACACCCATTTAAACCCATTCCCCTTTATAGAATCTTTCCAGAAATGTAGAATGTTGGTACTTCATCATGAATCAGACGCACAAGAATCTCAAGCCAAACATTCAAGTCTTTTGAATCAATTCTCCTACTTCTCTAATCTTCATTCATGTGCTCTTGATAATTTTGATGCCCTTTTCCAAGAGAATACTCAATTAATTTACGATCAGAAATTTTTGAATGATGAAATATCTCAGCTTAATTCTTCTTTAACTAAATCCGATTTAAGGATAGAATCCCTAGTAGAAGAGAATGAAACCTTATCAAAAGAACGATGTATGTACTTGAATACAATGAACGCTTCTTCGCAACAATTAAATATTCTTCAGAGTAAATGTTGCGATCAAGAAAATCTCCTTTATTTGTTAAAAGGTGAACTTGAAGAATTGAAAAGGTCTTCAGATGCCGAAAGAAGTTCATTTGCTGCCGAGAAGAAATCCCTTCTTAATAAGAATATGATATTAAGCACTAAGAGAAATAAACTTAAAGAAGATTACTCTCAACTAGAAATTCTTAATGCCAAACTTGCGAAGGATAAAAATTATCTTCTTTCCAAAGATCAAAAGCTTCAATCTAGACTTAAAGGATTAGTTGGCGATGGTTTTGACAATGCGTTGGATCAGATGAAGAGTTGTTATCTATCTTTAGCTCAATTTCTTTCTTCACAAAGAGAAGGTAGTCATTAAAATTTGACTGCCTTTGGTATACCTTTCAATTTTGTTATACTCGCTAAACTGATTCTTTAAATTTTGTTTCACTCATGAGAATCTGAGAACAACCTCAAGAGTGCTAAAGTTGGACTAGAAGCCTCTTGTTCTGAGCTTCGCAAGAAAAACGCTCTGCTTTCTACTCGTTTGATCAACTCTCGTGATCGTGCCACTCGAAGATTCAACTATCTTGCTTACGCCAAAGATATCGAAGATACCAACCATCATAAGGCTATACTTTGTGAAAGTCATCTGAAAGCTCAAGTCTTTGCGAATAACATTCTCTTATCAAGGTCCTTGCCTCTCATGAGAATTACACCTCTGAAAATATCTTATGATGAGGTTGCTCGTGATCCTGATAGTGATTTTGATTACGAGAGTGACGATGAAGGACTTGATTTGGAAAAAGAATCTATCCCTCAAGGAGATGTTCCCGTTGATGGTCCTACCCCTCCTAAAGATATAGTACAAAACGTTGATGAGGAGCTTTAAACATGATGGATTATTCTACTGTTATTCTTCTTTTTAACAACTTTGTTTTCCTTTCTTTTGAATTCTTTCTCTTGGTTACTGTTGATTCTCTTTTCTATGAACGATCCTGCTTACTGCTTGTTTTCCTTAAGAAGCATACTTTGTACTTTGCGATACTACTTTGATCTTTCTCTAGATTTGTATGACTTGATCATATGAAGAGAAATACTATGTCTTGAAGACTTAACTTAGTATTCCCTTTCCCCTTATTATTGCACTTCAGATGATCAATTATTGTTGTAGATATTAAAATACCCGCCTCAGTCTAAGTTGCGAAGTTTCAATTTATTGCGAATTAAATAATAAATTTCCCCTTTGAAGTATAAGAAGTATGAAATCTCCGTGAAGAATTACGAAACATCCTTGAAAAAGTATAAGAAGTATGAAATATTCTTAAAGAAGCATAAGAAGTATGAAACATCCTTAAAGAAGTATACGAAGTATGAGGCACCCTTGAAGAAGTATAAAAATTTTCAATTCATGAAGAAACATTCACTGTTTGAAGAAATATAAGAAGTATTGAATCTCTTAAAAAGTAAAAGAAGTATTGAATCTTTGAAGAAGTATAAGAAGTATTCAACCCTTATGAATATGATTGCGAACAAAATTGCTTCTATGCTTATGAATTCTTTATATATATTCTCGTAAAAATTTTCCAATAATATTGATGGAATTGATTTCAGTAATTGTTGTGGTCTTATCATGCCTTCCTAAGTAAAGGTCTTATTTTTCCACCTCTTTTTGTGATGATATTTTTGCGATAATATGACAAGTCTGAACATTCTTGCGAATATACAACCTCATGACATTATCGTCTTGCGATGAAATCGTAGGACGTTATCACACTTTCATGTAATAACCCATTGATCTCATCTTAACTTCATTGTATGTGTAACTAATGTATATATAATATGTATATATATATATATATATATATATATATTTTTTTTTTTTAATATTCGCAGAAATATGATTGTTGCACAAATATGACAAGTCTTTATGTTCTTGCGAACAAGAAGCCTCATGACATTTGCGTCTTATAGCACGTATCAGCTCCCTAATGGAGGGTGCTGCCCTTTATCTTCCCCTTGGTTGCCCCTTCAAGGAAGCGTACATCGACCATACAAGGTTAGCTCTTCCCATCCGGTTTTGAAAACAACCAGCTTTTGATCGCAACCTCTTATCCTTTTTGCCTATAGGGCTTATAGTTACGAGGTTGCACCCTATGGGGTATCTTTGGGCCAAGTGTATCATTTGCCAAGACTTTTCAAGAATGGAAGATGTGCTTCAAACCCATCCGGCACTATTGAATCAACCGTGTACCTCGGCGCCTTGATCGCTTTCTACACTTCTTGAGAAAGACAGTATGCCTTAGTTGCCCAACCTATATCCTGGTACATCGCAAGATTAGGTTGAGAATCCAAGGTGTCTAACCCGGATAGGTACCCCGCTTTTGGGTTGTACCCCGTAATGTCCATGTACTCAAGTTCCTTGGTGGTGTTCCGGTTTCCCTGAGCCATGCTTATAGGTACCCCCTTAAATGACATACTTTAGGACTTTGCCTCTTACGAAATGTTTCTTCGCGAACTAGGGTGTACGCCACAAAGGTTTGCCTGTGTAAAATTTCTGCGGCTCTCTTTCTTTTTTGAAAGCTAATCATAGTTTGCGGTCTTTTATTCGCAAGTAATTTTTGCGTCTCTCTTTAATGAAAGCTAATCGCAATAAGAGTTAAAAATTCGTAAATTAAGCTTCGCGCGAGCAAACCATATTCGCAAAATGTTTCATGAGGTTTATGGATAATACCTTTTTAAATACAATCTATTCCAGGGTCGACCAAGTCTTAAACCCATGTCTCTCCCTTCTGGATCCATCAGCCGATAAGCTCCACTTCCCACAACCTCTTTGATGACATATGGTCCATCCCATTTTGGTGCTAATTTTCCTCCATTTTCTTTCTGGTATGGAGGTGTTTCTCGCATAACCAAATCCCCTGGCTTGAACTCACGTTCGATAACTCTCTTGTTATATTCTCGAGCTAATCTTTCTTGATAAACTTTCATATATCGCAACACCTTTTCTCTTTTTTCTTCTAAATCATCCAATTCACTTAATATCACCCCTGCGCTTAAATTTCTTTCCCAGGCTTCTTTCTTTGTAGTCGGAATTATAACCTCTGTTGGAAATACAGCTTCTACCCCATATGTTAAGCAATAAGGATACATTCCAGTTGCCTCTCTTCTAGTTGTATTGTATGCCCAAACTGCGCTAGGTACTTGTTCGCACCACCCTTTGAGATGTCCTTCTAATTTCTTTTTGATCGTGTCTGCGATTATTTTATTTGTTGCCTCTGCCTGTCCATTAGCTTGTGGATATAATGGAGTTGATTTCCCACATTTTATCCTAAAAGCACTGAGTAACATCTCTATATTCTTCCCTTCAAATTGTTTCCCATTGTCAGATACTAATTGTGCTAGAACTCCATACCTACAAATGATATTCTCGAATATGAATGTAAAAACATCCTTATCACGAATATGTTGTACTACTTTTACTTCTGCGAGCTTCGTGAAATAATATGTTGTGACTATTAAAAATCTTCTTCTCATTTCGATCCAGGTAAGAATGGGCCAACAATGTCCAATCCCCATTTCCCAAAAGGCCAGCAGCTTGTTGAAGAGGTTAATGTTGCTCCTGGTGCGTGAGTTCTTTTCCCATGTCGTTGGCATTCTTTACATCGTCTTACCAACAATTTTGCGTCTGTGTGCATATAAGGCCAGTAATATCCTTGTATTTTTTCCCTGTATGCCAGAGATCGTCCCCCACTATGATTTCCAGCTTCTCCTCCGTGTAACATCTTCAATATTTTTTCTCCTTCTTCACGAGTTAAACATCTTAGAGGTGGTCCACTGAAAGATTTTCTGTATAAAATCCCTTCTCGTAGTTCATAATTTGTTGCACGACTCTTTAATTTATGTGCTTCTTGTCTGTTCCTGGGTACTTCTCCTGTTGTGAGATATGCATGAATTTCCTTTCTCCAATCTGCGATGTTATCTAGTAGTTCCCTTTCTACTTCCATCGCAATTGCTTCTTCAATTTCTTCTTCCTCTTTATTTACTGATGGGTGTTGAATTGTTTGGATTTTGATATTTCTTGCATTAGGGTTTGTCATCATACTTGGAATGAATGCAAAAGCATCTGCGAGTCGATTGTATTTCCTTGTGATATGCCTCCATTTTAGCTTTGGTATCTTCTCAGATAATTCATCAACGAGTTTCTTGTATTTCTTCAAGGAAAACTCATTCGTGGTATATTCCCCTTTAATTTGACAAATTACCAACTGAGAATCACTTGTTATTCTTATACTTTCAACCTTCTTTTCTATTGCGATCTTCAATGCATGCACTACAGCTTCGTACTCTGTTTCATTATTCGTAGATGCAAATTCCAGTCTGAATGAAAATGTTGTTCTTTCTCCTTCTGGTGAAATGAACACAACTCCTACTCCATTCCCCTCACTGTTGGATGATCCATCTACTAGAATTTCCCATCTATTTGGTTCTGTTAACAAATCTTTTGGATTCCCAAATTCTTCTTCAACATCCATCATCTCTTCTACTGCCTCGTCTTCTTCCAAAGGAAATTCTGCCAAAAAATCTGCGACAACTTGTGATTTTTGCGATGATAATACTTCGTACTTTATCTTGTAATGGTTTATTTGTGCATTCCATCTTTCTATTCTTCCTGATCTTTTTGTGTTCTTCATGACTGACTCAATTGGAACTTTGGTAACCACTTTTATCACATGTGCTTGAAAGTATATTCTCAATTTGAATGATGCATAAACCAGAGCTAAAATTAACTTCTCCATTTTAGAATAATTCCTCTCTTTGTATTAAAAGTTTTTCTGATGTAGTAAATGGGCCTTTCTACTCCTGCGTCCATTCGTAACAAAACTGCACTTAAAGCGTATTGAGTTGTTGCGAGGTATATCAATAATTCTTCATCTTTCTCTGGTTTCTGTAATATGGATGTATTCATGAGATACTCCTTGATCCCTTGAAAATCTTTTTCACATTCATTAGTCCACCTGAATTTTGCTCCCTTCTTAAGTATGTTGAAGAAATGTTTGCACTTATCTGACATTCGCGAAATAAACCTTCCAAGTGAAGCTAAGAGTCCATTCAGCTTTTGCACTTCTTTTACTATTACAGGTGTTGGCATGTCACGAACTGCTTGTACTTTTTCTGGATCAACTTGTATTCCCTCCTTTGATACTATGTATCCCAAGAATTTTCCTGACGCAACTCCAATTATACATTTTTCGGGATTTAATTTGATGTTGAATTTTCTCATTTGTTCAAATATTTCCTTCAAGTCCCGCACATGGTCTTTGGATTCTTTACTTTTTATCAACATATCGTCTACATATACCTCTAAGGTTTTATGTATCCACTTTGCGAACACCTTTTCAACCATTCGTTGATAAGTAGCACCCGCATTTCGTAAACCAAATGGCATCTTCACATAGCAATATAAACCTCTTGGAGCAAAAAATGCAGTATGTTCTTGGTCTTCTTCTCCGAGTGATATTTGATTGTACCCTTTATACCCATCAAGTGAAGTGACTCTGTCATGTCCTGCAGCTGATTCCACCATTTGTGGTATATCTGGCAATGGAAAACTATCTTTTAGACAGGCTTTGTTTAGATCAGTGAAATCTATGCAAATCCTTATCCCTTTATTCTTCTTCGGAACAATGACCATATTCGCAATCCATTCTGGATATTTTGCTTCTCTTATGATTCCCGCATCCAACATATTTTGCAATTCTTCTTCTATTTGTGTATGGTAATTTTGCGAAATCTTTCTTATTCTTTTCTTAAATGGTCTCACACTTTTATCTATGTTCAATCTATGACACGCCACTGATGGATCAATTCCTGGTATTTCATCTACACCTCCTGCGAATATATCTTTGTATTCTCGTAAAAGATCAATAGTTATTTTTTCTTCTTCTTCGTCCATCTTAGTTCCAATTCGCAAGATTAAAGGCTCCTCTTTACTTCCAATATTTATTTCTTTGGTTGGTTCTGCTGCGACATAACTAGGATTTTGCTCTCCCATAGGTGTTGGCTCTTTTATTACTTTCATTGGCTCTCCTTATTTTTCTGGGATCTCACTTGGTATTCCTCTTCCTTCTTTTGCTCTTATTGTGTACACCCTAAACTCTTCTTCCTTTTTTGCTTCTCTCGCAAGTTTTCTGCGGAACTGTTTCTTTCTGGCTCTTCCTCCACAGTGTTTTACTTCAGTCTAATAACAAAATTTTGCACTATCAAGATCTCCTTTTATCTCTTGTATTCCGCTTGGTGTAGGAAAATTAATTTATTGATGTAATGTCGAAACAACAGCTTTAATCGCATGAATCCATGGTCTTCCTATCAGCATATTATATGGAGATTCCATATCTATTACACATAAAACTATGTGTGTTTCAATTTCTCCTAGCGATACTCGTAACATTATTTCCCCTTTGGATTTTGTTGCAGATTTTCCCAATCCATAGATAAGATATTCTGAATTTGTAATTTCTTCATCTTTGATCCCCATCCCCTTAAGTGCATGATAGAATATAATATCAACAGAACTCCCTGTATCAATCAAAACTCGGTTTAATTTCCATTTTTCTATAGATTTTGTAGTTTTCCTCTCTTCTCGCATGATCGGGATTGTGACTACTAATGGTGAAGTGTGGTTCAAGTCTTCATTTGGAATTTCTGCTACTGAAAACGTGATTTTATGCTTTTCCCATTCTTTCAAAGTTGTTATCTTCTCCACCTCCATGATCTTTCTTCCTCTACAATCTCGTTTGTGTATTTTTCCCTTTATGTTGTTATGAAATTCATCAATCATTGTCTTTGTGATCATATTTCATTCTTCTTTTTTACAACCTTCATCTGCTGATTCCATTTGATCTTCAAATTTCCAAAATTCCTTCAAATTTCTGCTATGATGATCAACAGTTTCCCTGTTTCTAGCGCCAATTATGTAGTTGCAGAATATCCTACAACTACACCCTCAATAGAATTAGTAAACTTAAGAAGTTCATGATGATGAATTACAATTTTCTTATTAATGCTCTCAATTGATCACAAGAAATATCTAAATGGAACTAGAATAGTTACAACTTTCTCTATTCTCTTTCCTATAATATTTTTTCACACTCACTAAAAGAACCTCTCAAATTTAACATTTGAACTACTATTTATAGTGAAATCTTTACAACTGTAATATCCTGCGAGGCATCATAATTTATGATCGCAAGTTTATTTTATACTCGCAAACTTTTCATTTTTCTCCCGCGTTTCTTCTATCATCGTGTTATTTCTTGACACTTCCTCTTATAGTCGTTGATATATTCGCAACCCAAACTCTTGCGATATTCGGTACCTACAGATGATATACTCTATGGGTCAACATCTAAGAAACTTGCAAGAGATTTTCAAGTCTCTCTTGGCAAGGAGTTTGAAATGAGCAATGTTGGTGAATTAAAATTCTTTTTGAGTTTACAAGTTCAACAACACAAGGATGAAATTTACTTATCTCAAGAAAAATATGCAAGAGATCTTGTCACGAGATTTGGTCTTGATAAGTCAACTCCAAAACTGACTCATATGCCTACCACGGGTAAACATCGAGATGAGAAAGGTGTAAATATGGATCAAAAACTCTATCGATCTATCATTGGAAGTCTTTTATATGTTACAGATACTAGACCTGATATTGATTTTATTGTTGGTTGATGTGCTAGGTTTCATGAAAATCCAAAGGAATCTCATCTTGCAGCTGCGAAAAGGATCATACGATATGTAAATCACACGGTCGGGTATGGTCTATCTTACATTTTTGATATTAATACTGATCTTTCTGCATATTCAGATGTTGATTGGGTAGGATGTGTGGAAGACATAAAAAGCACATCAGGGGGTTTCTACTACGTAGGATTGAATCTTGCGGCTTGGCATAGCAAGAAACAAAATTCATAATCCCTGTCTACATGTGAGGAAGAATATATTGTTGCAGGCTCATGTTGTAATCAACTTCTCTAGATGAAACAAATGATTGTTGATTATGGAATTGATACTGGAATAATGAAGATCTTTTGTGACAATTCTAGCGTGATTCGAACCACTGAGAATCCCATTGAGCACTCAAGAACTAAGCATATTGATATAAGGTACCATTTTATTCGAGATCTATATGAAAATGGTATCATAAATATGAAATTTGTGCCTTCCGAACAACAATTGGTTGATATTCTCACCAAACCATTAGATATTTCTACATTTCAATACTTGTGACAGTCTATTGGTGTTGTTTTGGTTCATTAGTAGTTACTAAACTCTTTCCCCTACATTTATCTTGATCTGTTGGGAAATTGAGTTTGGAACTCCAGTAAGTGTTACTTCAATTATGCATTTGTTTCAGTAGTTCAATTTTTGTTGAGTATCTTAGTGTTTGTCCAAAGAAATCCTTATTTTCTTATAAAAGTAAGGTTACTCTTGTTGTTCTTTCAGGAATGACATTTTATGGGGGAGAGTTCTTAATTGAACTTGTGCTTAATTGCCAAATATTTGTGTAGAGTGCGGCTGTAGAATATTTTAGGGGTTATCTTGTATCTTTTTAAACTCCTTGATGAATGCATTTAGCTTCGGCTATATGATTGCATCTAAATTTGTTGGTATGTTAATACAACTTTGGTCATGAAGTATCTCTGTTGAAATTTCATGAGATCCCACTAGTTTTCGTACCTTTGTTAATTTATATTGACAAAAAGGGGGAGAATTAATGTGTAGTTCAAACTACAAATACATATGGTTTACGGATCATTATGTAAGGGGGGGAGTGGTTTTCATGTTGAGATGAAGTATTGAATAAGGGGGATTGATACATATCATCATAGTATTGTTGTCAAAGTTGTGATATAATTGGACTTTGATGCTGTATAATAATACTATGACACTGTATAACAATGATTGAGAACATTTGTTTTCTCATTGTTATAGATACAGATCTTCAACAACAATGATGAAAAATTGAACTCATTTGGAATCATTGGAGTACTTGGAAGCGACGAAGATTTCGAGTAATGTTGAAGAACCAAGGTGATCAAGCATTTGAATGAGAGGCTATAAAGTTTATTTATTTTGTAATCCATATGTATTGATAGTTTTGTCACTAAAATTGACAAAGGGGGATATTGTTAGAGCACTACTCAGTCGAACTCGCAAGCATTTCTATCTCAAGCTTGTTTGTCAATGTTAGTGATCAAAACTATAAGTCTTGATTTCTAGTCTACTTATAGATGTCTCGGACTAGGATAAATTGTGTAATTAAGCATTAGACTTCACGGAGTTCATTAATTGAAGACAAAGAACTACTAAGGAGAGCTTGTGGAACTTCATTAACAAAAGGTAGACTGAAACTCATCTATCACTTGGAAAGTCTATTTCTACTATATCCCCTATATTGAGACATAAGTCGTGTTACAGTATAGTTTTCTATTATACACATTTGAGATTTTGAGCTGAGTTTAACTCGCTTACATATTTCTCGTAATATGTGTTGGTAAGATTTCTCTTCAACCAAGTTCATCTTGATCATGTGAAAATCTTCGAATAATATCTTACACGGTATGTGTGATACAATCATTTGGTGTAGACTTGGAATGTTCGTTATGATTATCTCAATAACTTGAAAATCGCTTTGATACTAATAGTGTGTGAAAACGGCTATTGTCATCCTCTAAGAAAGTTTCAATGATTGAAATAAGAGTTTAGAATAATTAACCATCATTGGATTATAAACATATTGTGCATTCTTGCATGTATGTGATCCATGACCGGAACTAAAGTATGCATACCCGTATAGTACTTGAAGTTGTGAAATTTCGTGTACCAAGTACACATATAGGTACACATACTTGCGTAAGGTATAGGTCCGGGACTTTCTACTGGGTTTTGGAAGTGTACTAAGTATGCGTACCCATTTGCATACTGGCGAACACAAACCCAGACCGGCTACTTAAGTATGCGTACCCATTTGCATACTTGAGTGGTTAAAGTTCTAAAATCGGTTGGCTCATGAACTGAAAAAGCGGGGGTCTAACAACTACACCCAATATTTCGTTTGGCAATCTGTATGTAACAAACTTCAATATAATCTCAAGAATAAAAACTCAATTGAGAAATAATATTAAAGAGATTTATCTCCTTCTCAACACAATCAATAGTTAAACAAAAGCAAATCTGTAAACCTGATTTTAGTGTGAGTTTCTTGAAACAAGATTTTGTGTTAATCACAACCTATTCAATATCCACCATGTATAAACCTCTTTAAGCAACAATCACTAAAGGAATATTTCAACACGGTGTCCACTTGAAACAGGGTTAGTCCGGACTGGTCTAACAATGTGAAAATAACAAAAACAATTGTTCAAGATCAATCAAGTCTTATCCAACAAACAAGGTCGGATTTAACAACTGTGACTAATTAACGTACAACCTGTATTATTTCAATTATATAAATAAAATATAATGTGGAAAAGAAATAACACAGACACCAGAAATTTTGTTAACGAGTAAACCGCAAATGTAGAGAAACCCCGGGACCTAGTCCAGAATAAACACACATTGATTATAAGCTATTACACCAATTTCAAACTACCTATTCGGACTAGATGTAATACCTTCTTCAGATGTATTCTTATAGAACTCCTAGCAGGACACCGATTCTCTTTAGGAATTCTTCACACAAATCTTCTAGCAGAACCCAAGGTTCTCTTTAGAAGATACAACAACACGATTGATACAATTCGATATTTGTTTGCACAAAACACCGGTTTGATTTCCCTTTAGATATAAATCAAGGTTTTGGAAATCTTGTATATTAGGGTTTTAACTTACAATCAGTATGCGTACTCACAAGAAGTCCGTGAACCTGATTTTTGTAAGTGAACTTGGGTGATTCCAAAGATCAATTTCCAAGTTAAGAAAACCATAATAATTCTACAACAAGAACAACTAGAATAAATCAAGAGATATCTTGTTTAAAACTTCTCAAGGATTTTTATGAGATGCCTCAATAGAAGTTTTTCTTTCTAGTCTCCGATTTCGACTAACAAGTGTTGGTATACGATCGGAAAGTGAAATCTATCAAAACCTAGGGTTTATGATCAACAACTCTTGAATGGTTTTATATCAGAATAGAAAACCATAGAATAGACAAGAGGTGAAAAACCTAGATTACAAGTTGTATAATCAATCACGAAGATTTAATTCAACTTGGCTTTGTGATCCCCAATACAAATACTTTTATCTCACTCTTGTTCACGAAGAACAGAAGACGTGGAAAACAACCTGTAGAGCTTACGCCAATTTTCCAAAGGGGATGAAAAATGTGTAAACTCACGAACTCAATATTTATAGTGAAACATAGATTGAAAACTAAGCAAAGCTATTTTCCTTTTTCAAGACTCTCCTAATTTTGGGAGTCTTTCCTAAGTTACAACTCTTGCCAAAATAATTAAATAAATAATTAATTAGAAAATATTGTATTTATGTGAATAAATCACAAATTAAATTAGGAAGGAATCACAAACACTTTAATAAGGTAATCAAAGATGTTTGGAGTAATAGCTAACTTACCTAGATAAGGAAACATCACCAATTTGGCCAAAAATGCCTTTTAGTCACGTAATTGGTCCCAAGTCCGCGAACTGTTACAAACAGTACATGGATTGTTTCCTACTACCGAACTATAACAATTACAACAACACCTATAATTGTTACTTTAATAAATCACTAGTAACTTCATCGTTATAACTCGGAATTAAGTGATTCTTGGCTCGTTGAATTCACAAGATCATTCACTATGATATGAGATCCTCTATAGAGATAAAGGTTATTGTCTCCAAGGCCATGAATCAAATAACCTCAAGTATATATACATAAGTGTACATTTACAATCATAGGAATTGGTCCATAGAGTGAGCATTTATCTCGATAGATTAGAAAGGTAGAATTGAAAAATGAATCCAAATGAAATCAATCACATACCTTTGCTTATGAAGTACTTGTTGATGTCTTCTCGTAGTCTTCAATCTTCAATCTTCATCCTTTAAGGATAGCTTCGATTCAACTTCATAGACCTAATCTAGTCCGAAACTATCTTTAGTATGCTAAATCAAGAATGTATTTTGGAAAATAAAATTGACAACTAACTTGACATACCAACGCTAGTTGGTTCAACTGAGCTATGCTCTAACATGAACTAATACATTTATATATTAAGGAATGCATTCTTTGAAAACCGTGGCTATAATGTTCATGAATTAATTCGAGTGAATCAAACCAATTTTTCTTCGATTGTGTTCTTGTATACTTCTATGAGAATATATCAATTGAAAAACTCTTTAATTAGCTTCATTTGAGTCATTTGAACTAGTTATGGTTAAGATGAATAAGGTTGATATGAGAATGTTCATATAGATAACCTCGGTTAACTACGGTTGAGCCAACATGGTGTACATGTTTAGGTACGGTTACTAAACCTAAATAAGGGTATATTTCATTTGTGTATAACAAGCTAAGTTTGATCTAACGGTTGAAAGATATTATCTTGAATCTAATCATGTTTTCATCTAATGGTGAATATTGAATGCTTTGTTACCAAGTGTTGATGGGGTAAAACATGGGAAGGAGGAAATAGCCCTAATCACAAAAAGTACTCCCAAGGTGTAGAGGGGTTTATGAGAAGTAATGGTGAATTAATGATGATCCCTAAGTATGCCTTCTTTCCCCTTTTATATAATGACCTCCTTATGGATAAACACCCATAAGATTAATATATTACTAAACTACCATTTCCCTTTCCTTAAGTTATTATCAAACCCTAAGAGGCTTTCTTCTTAGACCAAATCCCAGCTAGTCTAATATACTCTTGGGTGGGATAGAACTAACCCATGAAGGCCTAGTCCCCTAGTCTTTCTATCCTAAAAAGACCCTTGATAGGTTAAAGGGCAACCTATTTTAGGATTGGTCATTTTCATGTATCAAAATTAGTCCCTTGACTATTTACTGGGATGCTGCAATCATACATTGATATGCCGGTTCGACGGTTACGACTTATGGATTTGAGCGGTTTGAATTCACGACTCTTGGGATGCTGTAGTTACTGACTTCTCCAGTAAATGCTCTTTCTCTTACCTCTCTATAAATAGAGGATACCTCGCCTTTCATTCCTCACTCCTTTTACTGCATCTTTTCCCTTTCTTTGACTTTTATTCTCTCTCGTTATGTCTAATGAATCACCTGAGCACGACGCACCTCTCAGGTCAGATCCTTACACAATAAAAGAGATAAGGAGAAACCCTCGTCTTAAAGAACCCCTTCGGACACCTGTTGCGGATGATATCTCCACTCTTTTTTCGGTTGATGACAATTGGATCTCACGCATGCTAAACCACCATCTATTTCCTCCATCCGCTTCCGCAGGTTGGATCATCCGCCCTCAAGCAGAAGTGCCTCCAATTCCTGCTTCTAAGGAGATGCCCCATTTAGCAGTTCATAGGGGAGATTATATTTTTTCTTCGATCAACATGCGTTCATCTGATGAAACTCTAGCCGCCTGATACCCATGGGTGGATTATATTCATTCCAATCCGAACCATAAAATAATTATCCAATCTTTAGGCATAGAAGCTGCTACAAACGCTTCGAAGTTTAGATACGTCCGAAGAGATCATGATAGCTTGGTATTCTTATCCGCACACTGTGGAATCAACCCTCATACATTTCTATTATCTTGGGGTGAAGCCACTCCAATCCTGAAAAATATAGTGGCGCTTACTGCTTTACCTGTCCATGGTGATACAATCTTCGAAAATTGTTGTCTTTATAAGACTTTGAATCAAAGTGATAAAGATCTCCGCGATCATTTAATTGTGGAAAATGCGAACTCTATAACGTTCCAACCTCTAGGGGAAGTCAAAGTTGAAGCTCATAACGAGGTGGAGGACTCGGGAAATTGAAGAAAATACAAGGCAGTCGCGTCTGATATGCATTACTCTTCGATTAATGTTTCGCCTTTCGTGAAACTTATAACGTTCGCTATTAAGGCTGCTCATCCGAAGTTATCCACTGCTAAAGAGTCCGACGATGTGAGGGAAATATAAGCGGATAAGGGAAACTAGAAACCCAAGCCTGGGAAGTTGATAGGTGTCTAAAATACCTTTATATTTATCTATTGTTTATGCTTTCTCTGCTAGTTTTCTTGTAAATTATGTATCTTATGTTTTTCTTTTGAGTATTTAGGTACTTTGGAGTCATTTGGACTAAAAAAAGAAGAAACAAGGCAAAAACGTCAACTATTATTGGGAGCGGAGCTGAGTCACTGCAGTATAGAGAAGAAAGGGACAAACAACCATGGTAGCATGTTTTAATTTCCTGGATGCCTATAGTCTTTCTATTCTTTACCTAGCCCTGAAATTTAGAGAACAATCATTTGTTCTTATTTCTTCTCTGTCTGAAATTGATGAAGCCATGGCGGCTGCTGCAGAGAGTTAAATCGAGAGATAAAATCTCAGAGAGTTGGGAGCCGGATATATCAGGAGAAGAACGAGAAAGAACCGAAAGAGGGTGATGCTCTGAACATCCGATTCTGCCACTGTGTAAAGGGATAATGGATTCGAGGAGAAATTGGGGAGGAATTTGATGATTATGTTGGTTAGGGTGTTGAGATAGAGATCGAGAGAAGTTTTAGCTCGACTTGGGTTTTCACGGAAATTGAAGTTAGGGTTTTGAAATTGAATCTGGAATTATTGAGCTGATGTTGGTGATCATATAAGAATTTGAGACTGAGATTCAAACAGAAAAGGGTGATAAATCAAGAAAAGAATATGTTGATAATAGTTGAAATGGAAGAGAAGGTGGTAGTCTGGTATATTGCAAGTGGTGGTGACTCTGTAGGGTTTTGATGAATTCTGACATTGAGAAGATGATGCTTATGTTCATGGGTTCTAGTGGAAGAAGGAATTAGAGATGGTGATTGTGTGAGACTGGAAGTTGGTTGTGTAGCTGTGATGAAGGGGTTACTGGTATTGGAGGCATGTACACAGTGAGATGGTGGTGACTTAAACTGGAGAATGGATCAGGTGTTGCAACTCAGGTAGCTGGTGGTGTTTACAAGAGATAAACAGGTAAAACTGGTTGCAATTGACAGGGTCTGGAGTCGAGTAGGGAAAGCTGAAGATGTTACTGTTACCAATAGGTCTTGTAGTTGAATGGTATCAACCAGGAGGAATAAAAGATGGTGCAAGTCTACAGATGATAAGGGATTTGAACTGGAAGCGTATTCACAATAGTATGGCTCGAGAATGTGGGGTTTTAGTCGAGTTTTGATGCAGATAGTCAGGATTGAATTGCAGTGGTGATATTATTGGCATGAACTGGTGGCTTTGCTTTCGGTTCGATGGTGATGTGTTTGGTTACAACGAGGTCATGGGAGACTGCAAGGCTGAGAATGGAGTTGTGGTCTGTTGCTGGGAGATTAAGAGATGGGTTTAGAAATTAATAGTGAAGGGAAGATGATAATGATACTGCAGATGTTAGTTATGAAGACAAGGAAGGCATATGTTGTGTGCAGGATTTAGTGAAGCTATTGGCGGTGTACAAATTGCTGGTGATGTGTGTTGCTCAGCAGATGGGAAGCTATGATGGTAGAGAAACATGGACCTGAAGAGTGAATGGTTGTATGGCAGTGGCTTGGTTTTAATGGTGGAATTACAAGTGGTGATTTTGTGTTTACAAACAGATGATGGCCAGATGGAAACTACAAGAGTTCTGATGCTGCTACGGATTGAACTGTTTGCAGAAAAGGGAGCTAAATGATGTTGTGATTGGTTCATGTGGTACTGTGTGGTATTGCAGTCGCAATATGCATGAACTGAGGTATTACAGAAGGTGGGTTCAAGCTGGTCATGTGGATACAATTCAGGCATTGGTGGTTGTTGGTTGGGATGTGTTTGAAGATGCAGGGTAGTTTCTGTTGTGGCTAATGAACTTACAGGAAAAGAAGAGGTTCGGAGTGGAGGGAATCAAGTGGTGATGCGACTTAGCGATGCAGTTGTGGATTGAGGCGATGAATGAGAAGCTGTGTGTGTTTGTGCTGCAGAGTTAAATATGTGGAGTTGATGCAGACAAATAATTTGTCATTGGGTTTATTCTTGAGTTGTGACTTAATGCATTGGCTGAGCAGAGAATGCAAATTAAGATGCATTTGTAATGGATATTGCAGTGAAGAAGATAATGATGTTGTGCAGCTGAAGCTTAGGCCTGTACAAGAGAAGCTGGCATCAGGTCAAGATGGCGCAACAGAAGACAATGGCCAGAGCCACCTTACTCAGACCAGTTAGCCTAGTCAATTCACTTGACTATCTGACTCATATCTAATTAGGCCCTGACTCGGTATGCTTAACCGAGTTAATTTAATCGACTGACGTTTCACTGGTGAACGACGATACATGAGATGATTTCCGGTGCCGGAATCCGGTTGAAGACTTGGACCTAATTTTGGAGAAAACCTACAAAGGAGAAAAGTTTTCTACAAATTAAAGGGGGCACGTATTATTCTTGGAGCTTGGGAGGAGAGCAGAAAACTAAGGTTTGCTTTCATATTTATTTTTCATCTTCTTTATTTGATCATTGATTATGATGAATTCCTTGAACAACATCTTTCTCTCATTGATTACTTCCAACTATTTACTTTTCTTTTATTTTACTTTTATTTTACAAAAATCAGAAATCCCCCCCTTTTTGGTTACTAAGAAACTAGAATTTGATAACAACAATCGCCTCTCTGTGGATACGAACTCTTCCTTACTTTATACTTCATTTATATTTTGTTGAGTATAAGAAAGTGAAATATTTTTGACGCCTACGACAGTGATCAAATTTTGGCGCCGTTGTCGGGGAGGCATACAACTTGTTATTTTGTTTTAGTTTCTTATTTTGATGTTATTTTAATCTTGTTTTGAGAATTATGTTTCAGGTGCCTTGCTGAAATACAAACTGAAGGAAGCAATGGGTGATGCAAATCGTACACTCAAAGAGATAGCTTCTCAAAAGTTGTACCAACAACAATGGTGTATTGATATAACATCCACCTTCGATATTAAGCCAGGGTTGATCAGTCAAATACCAAAGTTCCATGGATTTGCCTCGGAGGATCCATACAAGCATCTTTTGGATTTTCAATGGTTTATTACAAGCATGATACCTTAAGGTGCTGATGCAGATGAGGGAATGTTGCGTGTTTTTCCTTTATCTTTACTCGATGTAGCCAAAGATTGGTTGTATTACTTACCACCGGGTAGTATCATGACATGGCCAGCGTTGAAGAAACTTTTCTTAGAGATGTATTTTCCTGCGTCCAAAGCAGCCCCAATACGTAAAGAGATTAGTGGGATTACGCATATGGAAGGTGAAACATTGTATGAATGTTGGGAACATTACAAGAGATTGGTGGCTAGTTGCCCGCATCATCAATTCAACGACGCGTTGATTATTCTATATTTCTATGATGGTTTACTACTAAGTGATAGGAATCTCCTTGACGCTGCAAGTGGTGGTGCACTAATGAACAAGATGGTGACACAAGCTCGAGAGTTTATCGAGAGTATGGCAACAAATTCTCAACAATTCTCAAGTCGTCGATCGGAGCGACCTACCAAGGGAGTTAATCAAGTTGACGAGATTATTGAATTACGTCAACAAATGAGCAATATGATGGCAATGATGCAACAAATTGCAGCAGTGGTTGTAAAACCATCACGCCCAGCTTATGAGAACGTAGAGCATGTCAATGCTATATTCTCAACTCAACCGTATGGTATTTACTCCAACACTTATGAGCAAGTTGCAAGTGCAAGTTCTTTTTACATCCATCTGAATGAGTTCCAACAACAAGTGCAACAACCACACCAAGGGAATAATCCATAATTGGAAAAGATGGCTACTTTGGTGGAGGCTCTAATGTCCGTGGTACAGCAAAACCAACAACTAGCGAACTTAAATCAGCATAAAATGGATTATTCAATTAAGGAGTTGCAATCACAAGTTGGTCAACCACAACAACAACAACAAAATCAAGGGTCCAATATGGATGAGTTGTTGAAATCTTTTATGCAAAGAACTGAGGGTGCGGTCATGGACTTGCAAAGACAAGTTGGTTCAATGGCCGAGGAGATTAATCAGTTGCATGTACAAAATGGTGAGAAACTCCCTTCCCAACATCTTAACTCAATAGAGGGTGTCAATGATATTACGTTGGGAAGTGGTACACAACTTGTGCAACCTGAAGTTACTAACTCGGGTGAAGAATAAGCCACAAAAGAACCGATTTTGGAGGAAAAGAACGCAGATTTTCCCCAAACTCCCGAGGTAACTAAATCCAACTCTAAACCTCTTGTTTCTACTTATGTTCCTCCTCTACCTTTTCCTGGAAGGTTTTCTAAAACTAGTAAGAAGGTGGAACAAGATAGGGATCTTTGGGATGTTTTCAAGAAGGTCAAAGTGAATAATCCACTCATTGAAGTAATTAGGCAATCTCCTCGCTATGCAAAGTGTGTAAAGAAATTGTGCACTAATAAGCACAAGAAAAACAGTAATGAGGTAATGAGTGTGGTGGAGAACGCTTCGACGTATCTTAAAAAGAAACTCCCACCTAAATTGAAAGATCCTGGTAGTTTCACTATTCCATGCACAATTGGTAAAACACGGTTTACAAAAGCTATGCTCGATTTAGGATCTTCCATTAATGTTATGCCTACTTCGATTTATGATGCTTTAAATCTTGGTCCTCTTAAGAAAACCGGCATAGTTATTCAACTTGCTGATAGATCTAATGTTTACCCTAAAGGGATTGTTGAGGATGTTTTGGTGCAGGCAAAATGACTAATATTTCCAGTGGATTTCTACGTTTTAGACATGAGTGATGTGAATTCATCCTCGTCTACACCTTTACTGTTGGGTAGACCATTTTTGAGTACCACTAGAACGAAGATTGATGTTCAAAACGACACCTTGACTATGGAGTTCGATGAAAAATTCGTTCACTTCAACATCTTTGAGGCAAGGAAACACCCAAGTACCATTCAATCAGATTTCCATAATGTGTTGGAAGCCGGTTAAGGCGTAACAAACAAGGATAAAGTCGGGATGGCGACTTTAAACCAAGCTCTAAGTGGGAGGCAACCCACCGGTTTTGTATTTTTTTCTTTTTCTTTTTATTTTTTTTAAGCATTTTATCTTTATTTTCCTGTTTTTGCATATCATTGTGGAATTTCCCACCTTGAACTTTACTTTGAATGACTAAATTTTACATTGTGGACAATGTAAAGTTTAAGTGTGGGGAAGCATTTATATGTTTGTATAGTTTGTTTGATGCCTTTAGGGATAAAAAATGCTTTATGAACTCCGAAATCTAGAAAGGTGTGCCTTTAGGATGACACTACCAGTATAAGTAAGTGGATGGAACCATTTTGATTGCAGGAGTTGAGGAACCCATTAATTGGAAGGATGGACATAGCTCAAAAATTACAAATAATATGATAGTTGTTACCATATCTCGGAATATCACCATATCACGTTCTATTTTTATTTTTCCATATTTATCTATTGTTATCTAAGTGAATTGGTGGGTCACTAAACATCAAATTGTTATTACTGTTAGGATGAAATAGAGTGATTGAGTTGCTAACAAAAAGAAAAGAAAAAAAAAAGACCGACCAATTAGACCAATCGGAATAAAAATGACACTTGGATAGCAATATGTGTGTGTTCTCCCTGTCTCCGTCGCCTAAACAAGCGCGGAATGCAGGATCCAAGGGAACTATCATGTAATCTGCTGACAAGAAGCATGCGCTTGGATCCAAAAGATCTAATCATGCTGTCTAAAAAAAGAAAAAAGAAAAAAAAAGAAAAAAGAAAAGAAAAGAAAAGAAAAGAAAGAAAATATTATTATTATTGAATAAAGTCGACTCCTGGTTCCCTTGTATATGCCGGTTGAGTTGATGTAGAATTAAGATTGTTGACCATTGGTTCCCTTGTATATGCCAGTGTGTTGATACTAGAATTCAGACCAGTAGCTCAATCCAATAGGATGCATAGGTTCATCTTGGAGGTGACCTTCAGACAGATATGGGAAACACCGATCACTTGTAAACATTCGCAACATCTACCTCTATATCCATGTTCTTAATATTTTCATTGTGATTGTGGTTAGTTAGTTTCCGAGTATTATGGTTTGTTCGACTATCTAATTAGAGCTTTATTTACTTATATATGAATTGAATTTGCGCAAGGTACCTCCTCCTGTAGTCATTTTGGATTCGTTCATTGATTTGTCACAAATAGACGAAGTTGGAAATATAGGTTTTGTAGGAAGACCTATTGTAAACCTTTACGAGACTAAAACTCGTCCACTAGGGACACCTAGGGGTTCAAAGGCTTGTTATTTATTCTAAGAGTAACCGTAGCCTCGACGAGACGGAGTTGTTTATATGTTTTATAATTATTTTATTTGATTTGCTCGAGGACTAGCAAAGTCTAAGTGTGGGGGAATTTGATAGGTGTCTAAAACACCTTTATATTTATCTATTATTTATGCTTTCTTTGCTAGTTTTCTTGTAAATTATGTATCTTATGTTTCTCTTTTGAGTATTTAGGTACTTTGGAGTCATTTTGACTAAAAGAGGAAGAAACAAAGCAAAAGCGTCAATTCTCATGTGAAACTGTTAATGGGAGAGGAGCTGAGTCACTGCAGCCTAGAGAAGCAAGGGACAAACAACCGTGGTAGCATGTTTTAATTTTCTGGGTGCCTATAATCTTTCTACTCTTTACCTAGCCCTGAAATTCAGAGAACAATCATTTGTTCTTATTTTTTCTCTGTCTGAAATTGATGAAGCCATGGCGGCTGCTTTTGAGAGTTAAAGCGAGAGATGAAATCTCAGAGAGCTGGGAGCCGGATATATCAGGAGAAGAACGAGAAAGAACCGAAAGAGGGTGCTGCTCAGAACATCTGATTCTTCCACTGTGTAAAGGGATAATGGATTCGAGGAGAAATTGGGGAGGAATTTGATGATTATGTTGGTTAGGGTGTTGAGATAGAGAACGAGAGAAGTTTTAGCTCGACTTGGGTTTTCACGGAAATTGAAGTTATGGTTTTGAAATTGAATATGGAATTATTGAGATGATGTTGGTGATCTGAGAATAATTTGAGACTCAGATTCAAACAGAAAAGGGTGATAAATCAAGAAAAGAATCTGTTGATAACAGTTGAAATGGAATAGAAGGTGGTAGTCTGGTATATTGCAAGTGGTGGTGACTTTGTAGGGTTTTGATGAATTCTGACATTGTGAAGATGATGCTTATGTTCATGGGTTCTAATGGAAGAAGGAATTAGAGATGGTGATTGTGTGAGACTGGAAGTTGGTTGTGCAGCTGTGATGAAGGGTTTACTAGTATTGGAGGCCTGTACATAGTGAGATGGTGGTGACTTAAACTGGAGAATGGCTCAGGTGTTGCCACTAAGGTAGCTGGTGGTGTTTACAAGAGCTAAACAGGTAAAACTGGTTACAATTGACAGGATCTGGAGTCGAGTAGGGGAAGCTGAAGATGTTACTGTTACCACTAGGTCTTGTAGCTGAATGGTATCAACCAGGAGGAATAAAAGATAGTGCAAGTCTACAGCTGATAAGGGATTTGAACTGGAAGCGTATTCACAATAGTATGGCTCGAGAACGTGAGGTTTTAGTCGAGTTTTGATGCAGATAGTCAGGACTGAATTGCAGTGGTGATGTTATTGGCATGAACTGGTGGCGTTGCTTTCGGTTCGAAGGTGCCGTGTTTGGTTACAGAAAGGTCATGGGAGACTGCAAGGCTGAGAATGGAGTTGTGGTCTGTTGCTGGGAGATTAAGAGATGGGTTTAGAAATTAACAGTGAAGGGAAGATGATAATGATACTGCAGCTGTTGGTTATGAAGACAAGGAAGGCATATGTTGTGTGCAGGATTTAGTGAAGCTGTTGGCGGTGTACAAATTGCTGGTGATGTGTGTTGCTCAGCAGATGGGAAGCTATGATGGTAGAGAAACATGGACCTGGAGAGTGAATGGTTGTATGGAAGTGGCTTGGTTTTGATGGTGGAATTATAGGTGGTGATTTTGCGTTTACAAACAGATGATGGCCAGATGGAAACTGCAAGAGTTCTGGTGCTGCTACTGATTGAACTATTTGCATAAAAGGGAGCTAAATGATGTTGTGATTGGTTCATGTGGTACCGTGTGGTATTGCAGTCGCAATAGGCATGAACTGAGGTGTTACAGAAGGTGGGTTCAAGCTGGTCGTGTGGATACAATTCAGGCATTGGTGGTTGTTGGTTGGGATGTGTTTGAAGATGCAACGTAGTTACTATTGTAGCTAATGAACTTATAGGAAAATAAGAGGTTCGGAGTGAAGGGAATCAATTGGTGATGTGACTTAGCGATGCAGTTGTGGATTGAGGCGATGAATGAGAAGCTGTGTGTGTTTGTCCTGCAGAGTTGAATTTGTGGAGCTGATGCAGACAAACAAGTTGTCGTTGGGTTTATTCTTGAGTTGTGACTTAATGCATTGGCTGAGCAGAGAATGCAAAGTAAGATGCATTTGTAATGGATATTGCAGTGAAGAAGATAATGATGCTGTGCATCTGAATCTTAGGCTTGTGCAAGAAAAGCTGGCAGCAAGTCAAGATAGCGCAACTGAAGACTGTGGCTAGAGCCAACTTACTCAGACCAGTTATCCTAGTCAGTTGACTTGACTATCTGACTCATATATGATTAGGCCCTGACTCGGTATGCTTAACCGAGTTAACTCAATCGACTGACGTTTCACTGGTGAACGGCGATACCTGAGATGATTTCTGGTGCCGGATACCGGTCAATTTCCGGCAGAAAACCCAGTTTTCCGGTGACTACTTTTTGGCCATAATTTTACATGGGTTTTTCTCACTTATGGGCTTGGTGGATTTTCATCTAATGGAATTTGAAGACTTGGACCTAATTTTAGAGAAAAGCTATAAAACAGAAAAGTTTTCTACAACTTAAAGGGGGCACGTATTATTCTTGGAGCTTGGGAGGAGAGAAGAAAACTAGGGTTTGCTTTCGTATTTATTTTTCATCTTCTTTATTTGATCATTGATTATGATGAATTCCTTGACCAATATCTTTCTCTCATTGATTACTTCCAACTATTTACTTTGCTTTTATTTTACTTTTATTTTACAAAAATCAGAAATCCCCCCTTTTTGGTTACTAAGAAACTAGAATTTGATAACAACAATCGCCTCTCTGTAGATACGAACTCTTCCTTACTTTATACTTCATTTATATTTTGTTGAGTAAGAAAGTGAAATATTTTGTTATTAAGTCTCAGTGAAGGATGTCTTCCACGGATGTGCCTTCATCCGAGGATTTTGATATCATTATATCTACTCTGTCGGGGCTTCTCCCTGGTTTTCATGGTGGGAAGTTTTCCTCCGAGGCGTATAACACCGTTCGCGTTGCTCATCAGCTTGGCTTTGATCAAGGAGTTCCTTATAGTCCTCCTCCCTCTTCTTTATCTTAGGAAATATAAATTCGGAAGATCTTTAACCGCTTTTTTGAAGGATGGTCTTCGGATAAGTGATCGACAATGTCACTTTGATTTCTTACATCCTCAATCTCAACGGAAATTCGGCGTTACCAATGAATGACTCGTATATCACAATGACATTAACAGGAATGTGTTAAATCTTCTTCTTAAATATCCATATGCTCACCCGGATCTGACGAAGGAAGATTTCAAGGAGATGCACGCATCGGGTTGCGTGAAACTAAGTGACAATATTTCCAAGAGATACAAGCTCTCTTCGAGAAATAAAGGTTGTTCTCTCACTCCGCTTGTTACTAGATGGGAACCTCTTTCGGGTGATAAGTCTCCTCAGAACGACAAAAAAGGTGGCTCTTTACCTCCCTTATCAAGCTCTAAGAAGATAAGGCGCCCTCTGCCGGTAAAGCCTCTAGAGATCTCTATTGTCACGTCTCCTTCTGCAAAGGTATTTTTTCTTTGTTTTCGACCAGATTTTCCATTAGTCCATTTTATGTTTGTTTGTGTCATGCTCTTTTAAAAATCCCCGCCTATTGGCTGGAAGCCTAGGGGCCTTTTCATTGAAGAATATATTAATCTACCCCATGAAGAGTGGAGGGATGGATGACTATCTAAGAAGATGAAACAAGACGCTGGTGTGCTGCCTATTCCGCGGTTACTTTCCACTCGCTCTACTAGTAATTCCCCTATGTTTTCTCCGCAAGCTCCAAAAACGGGGTCGCCTTCCTCTACTTCGTTCATAGATCGCGTTGAGCCCCAACTGAGTTGTTCGGTCGGTAAAAGCGGTCCTTAAGTGATTTATCCCTGCGTGACTCTGCACTCTACTCGTCCTCTCATCATGAAGATGGTTATGGATCCTAACCACCCTCTCCACACTCTTTCAGATATGCTGGGTGCGGTGAGTGAATCTGAGTCGGATCACTCTGTTCATGACTATTCCCAAGAGGACAGTAAGCCTAAAGGCGAAACCGAGAATCAAAGTTCTTCCCCTTCCAAATCTCGTGAGTAATACCGTACTACCTCTTATTGAGCTTGAACATTGACACGTGCCAGTCAGAATATTCTGTTATCATTATTAAATACACCTTGTGATTTATATATACTTATCCGTTTCTTGTGTTTTTCTTATAAATTGTTTTATTTCTTCCTTTCTTTATTTCCTTTGCCTCCCACCAGGTCATCCAAAGTCGGCTGCATCAAGCTCTTCTTCTTCTTCCAATTAATTGGTTCATTCTCCTGTTAATCTTCCCTCGTCTTCCGATCCGGTATGTGTTGTGCGTTGTTTTATCGTTATCATAATTTTATTACTATCTCAAAGCGTTTATTTATACTTTCTTTCTTCTTTCCTTAGAACATAGGAAAGCGAGATGGTGCTCATGGCAAAGGGAGCGGTTCGAACTTGAAGGTCAAAGGCAGTGAGTCCGGAAGTGCTAATTATAAGCGGCAGAAACCTTCCAATACAACTCTTAAAGTTTCTCGCGGCGTGGATGTTGATGCCGAACTAATGGCTACCCCGGAGGATCCTAAATTTTGATTCCTCATACTATTACGGCGGAGGAAGCTGGTGTTGACAACCGCTTCAAGCTGGTGCATGGATTCTGGGTTCCTTTTACTAAAGAGGCCAATTATCGACGCATAGTGGAGAGATTCGGGTATATGTGTGTTCATGAAGGGATGCTTGCTAGTTCTTTAGTTGTGGCCAATGACGATTTATTAGACATAGTTGGAAGATTCCCCAAGGCTTCCATAGATGGGATCCAGCTAGAGGAAAGAGTCAAGTCATAGCATTGAACCTTGGCACCTTGGATCGAGGACCGGTATCATCGTATAATAAGAGTCAAGGTGGAATCTATTACGTGGGCATCGCCAAAGAAGCTGCTTGGTATTGCTTCTGATCCTATTTATCCCATCTTATTACACCAAGAATCCTAATTTACGAGCACCAATCAATCAATTATTTACAATCTCAAGAAGCTCGACTTGGCACTCATTCACTCAAATCATAAGAGAAGAAAACTTCAATCATACGCCTCATAAACTGTCAGTACTGGAATTTGGCACTTTCGTTAGACTAGAGAGGAATGTATATCATTGAAAGAATGTTAACATTGACTTTAGCTACGTAGGGCATGAATAACTGGAATCTACTAGAAAGTAGCTTGCGAGTTCTCCAGGAGTGAGTAAATGTGAACTTGAATAATCTGCGATTAAAGGAATCCCATGTTTGGAAAATCAGAGTGTCTAATGTTCTCGACCTAGACTGAGTATTTATTCAAGATCTGGTGGACCAACTAAGGTGTAGTTAAGGCTTCCTGCCCTGCCGGGTGGTTAGCTCCAAATTAAAAGCTAAGAAGCGGACGGTCTTGCTCATGCGGAAGAGCGTCCTATCGACTCGGCTATGCTTAAAAAGTGGGACACCCTAATTCAAACCTATCTACTTCTTTAATTTCCAATCCAGTGGCTCAAAAACTTACTAGACGTGGAAAAAGTGAGTCATAATGCGTGAAACATACTTCCGAGTGAGATTGAAGAGATGGATCAGGAATACACGCGTTTGCTCAATGTTTCTCATATAAAGAATGAAATATATGATCAACTAATAGAGGACGTTGGTCGATCTATTGAAGAGATAAAGACTAACATGATTGTTACTGAAGATGCCAACGCGCGTCTTGTTAAAAAGAGAGCAGAGCTTGCCGCTTTGGACATTATTAATTTTAGTTGCTTTATGAGTGGGCTTTTGAACAATGATTTCTTTATTTTATTTGGGTTGGACAAGAAACTTTTGATGGTTTGGTTTGTTTTTTGTTTTTTTCTGTTTTTATTTGTTATGCGAGACGTATTTTATTACTCAGTTATTTTGTATTTATTATTATGGTTGAGCATCAATTAGTCGTTTTATTACTATAAATAGGGATAGATAGGATTGTTTCAGTCAGTATTTTTTAAATTTCTTTCGTTATCTCTGTTTGTGAATTGTGGTTTGTTGTAGATGGCTCGTCACTTACATGGTTATGTTTTGGCTTTGGCTCATGTGCAAACATTGGTCATTCCTTATGAAAAAGATAACGAGTTAGCTTGTCTGCTATTGGTGGAAGCTGAAGTAAAAATGCATTTATTACTCAACAAGCGGGTCCTAATCTGCGCGGATATACTCTAACTTTATGTGTTGTATCCGGTTTTGTTCATCCTACCGATAAGAAGGAAGAATTAGCTCATTTATTGGTATTAAAAGACGAGGTGGGGATGTTACAGACTCATCAATTGATCGCTCTGGATAGGGCGCGTAAAGCTTATGAGGAGCATGATATGGCTCGGGAAGCCCGAGATTCTGATGATGTTATGCGCAAGGTTCATCAAGTGATTTTGGAGACGCTTAATACTTTTACAGTCTCTATAACTCAATATGGTGAAGTGTTTTTGATGATCCAAGACTTGGATCAAGACATTGCACATTGCCGCTCATTTATAGCTGAGCGTTCTTAAGAGTGTTACTACCATCATCACCCCCCCCCCCCTTTCTTTATTTTTTAAGATTTATAAATGCTTTCTTGGGTATTGTGTTATCTGGTTGTATATAAGAATAATCTTAATTTATCAAAGTAGATAGTTCTTAAGTGTTTATCTCTTGTTTCATGGCTAATCGTGTGAGATTAGTTTTATAAGTAAGGTATCTGAATCGCCTTTTATCTGTGATGTGTCTTACAAGCGAAACGTTTGATATAGAGAATTCTTGTTGGCATGAACGGCTAGCGGCTGCAGACCATCTTGTAATGAAAATTCAAAGTGAGGGCGGAATGCCTGATATGTCTCTTCTTGAATATCGGGGTTATTGTCGCGAGCAGCATTTGATTAATCATTTACGGTGTGTTGAAGCGGATCATACTGTGAGATCAATTGAATTTGCTCTTGCTGAAGTTCACAAGGAGCTTCGTGCGCTACCTTTATTTTTTTTTGTATATATGTTATCAAGGAAATAATAGTCTTGCAATTATGGAATGAATCAATCAATGTTGTCTTCATTCCTTAGGAAACAAAAGATGGAGTTGTTACAGGCCACTGTTGCTGTGAATTCTCGACTCGTACGCAATTCCGAGGATATGTTTGAGGCGAGTCAGATGCACTATTTCCCTGCAATGGACTTATACATTAGAACCTCCATATATTGATACTCTATATATTAATAACCTCTATACATTAATAAAAATTTATGGTCCCAACTTGGGCCAGTGAGAAATAGTAATAACCTCTCCAGTTTAATATTAATGATTTCTTTCAGTTTAGCCTTAAAGAATTTACCTCTAAATAGAAATGATCAATATTGTATTAAAAAATATATATATTTAGTTACATGAAATTTATGATTAAACAAAATACTTATCTATAGTTGTTAGAAAAAAATAAGTAATTTTTTGAATTACTATAATATCTTTTAACTCGTGAATGCCTAATATCTCATCAACATAGACACCTTCTTCTTGAAGCCAAAATATTTCCAATTTGTTGTGCATGTTTAAAGCTTCCAAGCTTCTTGGAACTACAAATTTCAAGATACATACATGCACTTGTTTAGTGGAACTATACAAATGTATAAACATCATCCAAATACATTGCACATACATTGAACTTAAATTTTAAATTTTCTATGGGTACCTCTCTATATTAATAATTTTGTGGATTCCCAAGAGTATTAACATAGAGAGGTTCTACTGTATGTGGATTGGATGAGTGCTTATCGGGTTGATCCTTCAGCAGAAAAGGCTATGATCTCTTCCGAGGCATCTAAAATATTTCCGAATGCTCGTATCCAGATGGAATATCAAGAAAATGAGTTAGTTATTGTTGTCGGACGGTTACGACACGCGCGCTTAGTATTGTCTTCATTTCTTTAATTATCATGTGTAATGCTTTGTTTCATCTACTCATTGTGTTATCCCGAGTGTATCCACCTTTTTGATAATGAATATATTTATGTTGTTGCTCCAGATTGATTCTTAACACTTTATTGCACAATTTCATTGCTTAGAATTCTATCATATATTCATGCTTTTGATGTTTTATCTGTTATGGCTGTACTTTGGGTGGTTATGTACTTTATTGTGCGATACTCTAAATATTTAATCATAGTCAAGGTGCTCATCTCAGGGACTGTATATTCTTAGTCCATCCAAACTCTAGGTTGTTGATGCACTTCATTTGGCCATGGATATAACCTATCCAGTCTCGGGTCTATTGGTTCGCTTCATTGGGTCATGCACGGAACCTATCCAAACTCGGGGCTATTGGTTCACTTCATTGGTCATGAACATAACCTATTCAGACTCGGGGCTATTGGTGCACTTCATTGGTCATGCACAGAACCTATCCAGACTCGGGGCTATTGGTGCACTTCATTGGTCATGCACATAACCTATCCAGACTCGGGGCTATTGGTGCACTTCATTGGTCATGCACGGAACCTATCCAGAATCGGGGCCATCTATTAGTAACACATAAAACTAAGATAAGAATACAATATTATTATTAATAATCATCCACATGTCGTACATTTGGTCATTATGCATAATAGGCTTTTCGCTATTTATCGTTGATAGGTGTATTGATTTGAGATCCATTCATCCGCTTGAGGTAGTACTATCCGCTCTCCATTGATTTATTGATCATATAAGGGCCTTCCCAATTCGCATCGAACTTTCCTGCCTTTTCATTTTGCTGAACGTCCAGAATAATTTTCATGACTATGTCATTTACGAAGAAAGATTTTTCTTTCACCTTATGATTGTAGTATCTTGATGTCCGCTTTCTATATTTGTATGTAAATCGTTCGGCCTTGGCTCTTTGTTCTCCCAAAGTATCAAGACGGGAAAATCGACTAACCTCGTCCGGAGTGTTGAGGATAGACATAGCTACTCGTGCTGAAGGAATAGAGATTTCCACAGGTAGTATTGCATCCTCCCCATAGACCAAGGAGTATGGCGAGGCCCAAGTTGAACTCCTCTTGGAGATGCAATATTCCCAGAGCGCAAGCGGTAGTTGTTCATGCCATCTCCGGTGATGATCATGTACCAATCGACTTAATATTCTCAACAATGTTTTATTAGTCGCTTTTTCCTGTCCATTCCCCTAAGAGTAATAGACAGTCGAAATGTGAAACTTAATACCGTATTGATACAGTAATTCCTTGACGGTTTGATTAACAAAGGAAGTCTCATTATCGGGGCGGATAATCATTGGCGCAATGAATCGACATATGATGTGTTCTTTAATAAATACTGCAATAGTGGCTCCGGAGTAATCACGAAGTGGGATATCTTCTACCCATTTTAAATAATACTCAGTTGTGGTGATAATATACTTATGTCTTCCGAATGAGGTTGGACTTATCTGTCCAATGATATCGAGTCCCCTACTATGAAAAGGCAAGGTAGTAACTACACTGTATAACAACGTGTACGGAGCACGGATTAGTGGTTTGTGGCTTTGATACTGCTGGCACTTCTTAACATGTTCGGATGTATCGAATTCCATTGTGGGCCAGTAAAATCCCCCTTCGTATAATTGTAGGAATAATTTCCTCATACCTTGATGCTCAACATTATGAGACGTAGTCATCACCACCTCCGCTTCTTCTTGTGATAGACAGCGTAGTACCGCATCACCATAACTTTTCCTATAAAGGATTTATTCATGCATAAAGAATATCCCAGCTTTCCGCTGAATCTTGAGCGCGTCTTGTCTGTTTTGCGGCAGATGCTCGTTCTAAATAAAATCTATGTACGGTTGCCTCTAGTCTTCTATTTCTGTGATACACACCTCTGTTTGCTGTGGAGGCGCTTGAAAATCTTTGCACTTATCTTGGAATACCGCTTCTTGAACTACCATACTCGGCCAATATACACCCATCCTTTGTAGGCGGCGATATAATGGGATTCCTCTTGTCTGTCCGCAAGATTCTGTGTGAACACAGATTAATATTTCTTGTGCTTCTATCTTTATAACGCAACGAGATAGGGCTCCCCGGGTGTTCAATATTATAGCGCTCCTCGTATTATGACGAATTATTTTAGCACTTTAGTGGGCAGCAGTTGCTCGTTCGCCTCTCTAGTTAGATCCTCAATATAAGTTGTCCTCTAATCATCCTTTTGTTCAAAAGCCGCGTCTTCCTTCCATGTGCTCTGCAACGCCCTTTTATTCACTACCACTGTTCCTTCATCCGCTTCATTCAATTGCATCTTGGCTGCCAAAGTGGCCAATTTTTCCGTATGACGATTAGTGGTTCTTCCCGTGTGCTCGATGACAGTACTTCGTCTCTTTGCTATCAATTCTTGAACCTATGATCGATAAGGAGCTAAGTGTTCCTTCTTCACCTGGAAGTCTCCTGATATTTGAATCGTAACTAGCTTTGAGTCTTCTTTTATGTCTATTTCTCCCAGATTGAGCTCTTCCGCTATACACAGCCCCAGGATTGATGCCTCATATTCCGCTACATTATTGCTGCACTCAAAGTCTAAATTGAAGGCGAATGACATCAAATCCCTTTTAGGTGTTTCGAAAACTATATTGGCTCCTCCGTGGGAACTGTATGATGATCCATCAAAGAAAATTTCCCATCGTTTTTCTTCCTCGACTTCTACGATCTCTCCTGGTATTTCTCCACTTATTTCCATCATATCTGCTCCCGGGAATGCAGCTAACAGGTCTGCAAATGCTTTTTCGCGTACTCCTTTGGATCGCTGGTATTTTTAACTCAATCTCTGACAACTGCAATAACCATCGAGCTGTCCTGCCGGATAGGACTGGCTTGGTGGCTAGATAGGCGATTGGGTTAGCGGTGGCTACCACTATGGTCTCATGAGCAAGCAAATATGATCTCAATTTCTGTGTGGTATAGATGAACACTAAGCATGCCTGTTACGCCTTTGAATATATGAATTCCGCGTCTTTGTATCATCTGCTGATATAAAGGATCGGACATAACTGATCATTACCAAGATCTTGGGCTAGCAACTCTCTGATTGCCATGATAGTAAAAGTTGTGTATAGGTAAAGAGGCTCGCCTTTGAGACATAGTCTTATGGGCTAGATTGGAGGTGCTAGATTAGCACTTAAGTGTTGCAATTCAAAAAAAAAGTGTGGCAAAAAGGTTAACACTAGTTTTCTCTCCTACCAGTTGCTAGCATGTGAGCTAGCATGCTAGATAGTTACGCTGAATGATTCAGCGCTTGAAAAACTACCTTTTTACGGAATGGTTCAGCGCTGAGAGATTTATTTTTGATCTGGCGGCTAATATTTAAAGCGCTGACGTGGACTGCTAATCTAGCTTCTAGATTAGCACTCCCATAAGACTTAGGAGGTAATCCTGACTGCTAATCTAGTTGCTAGACTATCACCCCATAAGATTAAGTCTGGTCGCAAGACTCTCGCGCTAATCAGACATTCCTTAAGCTTCCGAAAGGCTCGCTCTTGACCATCTTCCCAATCGTATGGTGTGTTCTTCTTTAATAATGGTGAGAATGCGGACAACAGCTGTGCCAGTCCTGGAATAAATCTCCGGACGTAAGAAATTATCCCTATAAAAGTATGTAGTTCTTTCACATTCTCGGGCGGTGTCATAGTAGTTATCGCTTCCACCTTTCTTTGATCGATTTGTATTCTTTTATTGGTGAGAATGAATCCCAAAAACTTTCCGGAAGTGACACCAAAAGCGCATTTGAGAGGGTTCATCTTTAGGTGATACTTTCTGCATCTATCGAAAATGCGCTTAAGGTGATCCAGATGATCTTCTCGCTCCCTGGATTTTTCTACGATGTTATCTATATATGCCTCCATTATCTGATGCATAATATCGTGAAAGATAGCTACCATCGCCCGCTGATAGGTGGCGCCCGCGTTCATCAGTATGAAAGGCATCACAACATAGTAGAAGTTCCTATATGGTATCTGAAAAGCTATTTTATGAGCATCCTCCATTGCCATTCTTATCTGGTTATATCCCTGAACTTATCCACAAAAGAAAACATGTCATGCCCACACGTTTTATTCAGTCTATGTTTGGCTCTGGAAAATCATCTTTTGGACATGCATGATTCAGGTCTCGATAATCGACGCAGCAACAGACTTTTCCATTCTTTTTCTCCACCGGTACGATGTTAGCTAACCACATTGGATGATGGATTGGTTTGATAAATTTATCTTAAGTAGCTTCTCCACTTCTTCTTTGATGGCAAGCTCTATCTTTTTCGGAAAATTACGACTATGTTGTTTAATAGCCTTGTATTCGGGTGAAACACTGAGGTTATGCATTGTTTTTTGGTTTGCATGACCTGGCTACTATCTTGAAGAGGAGAAGAAAGGGTTCAGGATCTTTGGTTGATGGAGAATTGGCAACTTTCAAAGGGGTCATATGTAAACGCAAACACATCTTGATATTCATTGAGCAACTTGATCATCCGCACTTTTTCTTCACCGTGCAAGTGTTTGCTGATGCGTACGCAACGGGGGTTATTTTCTGAACCAAGGTTTATCTCTTCTAGTCCATCGAGTGTTGGATCGAATTTCGTTTTCTCCTCAGGCAGATTTTTTATTATTTCTTCCTCTGAAATCAAAACTTTTAACTCTTCACACGATTCTTCCGCAATCGGGGTTGTCTCCGCCATTTCTTCATCTACTGATGACAAGCACAATCATGTTGGCACTATGAGACTTCCTCGACTGATTTATATAAGCGGTAGACGTGTCCGCCTTCAGGACGGGAGAAGCATTTGAACTGAATACTCTTTATTTCAACTACTGCTCTTTTGATACCAATGACAGGTCCCATTCGTGACGGGCTAAATACGGATTTTGTTTTTTGTTTTTTTTTTTTGCTCTTCTGGATGGAATTATTCCCATTTTAGAAGTGGTGTTAGGTTCTCTGGCTTCTCTTCTTTATTTAGGACAGGTTGCGTGTAGAATACTGTATCAGCCATGTAGGCTTATTCTGGACCGAACGGGTTGCTTGTAGCTGGGATCCGGAACTGGTTTCCTCCGATATTAGTTTTAACACACTGATGATATGTTGAGGCTACTACTTTGTGATTCAGGAGGCATCCTCTTCCGAGCATTATGTGGAACGTGGTATCATCTTCGAGGACGTAAAAGAGAGTGAGTTCTTTGATAAGCCCGATCTTCATCATCAAATATACTATCCCGATTGATTTCTGAGTCTGTTCTCCAAATCCCCTCACAGTCGTCGTGCGTATCTTTATTGTTGTTCGCGACACTCCCAAGGACCCCGGGTGTGTAATGAAATTAGGTTAAGCGAAGCTCCTCCATCTATGAAAGCTCTCTTGAGAGGTTGTTTGTTAATAAAGGTTGTTAAGTATAAGGGGCGAAGGTGCTCCCCCGGGTAACATATATCTTTGTCCGTAAAAGTAATAGCTTCTTTAGGTACTGGATTATATGCTTTTCCAGATGCAATCGCAGTTATAGCTTTGGACGCTTCGCGGACTTGGTTTTCGCTAAAACCCATAGAATTAAAGAACTGTTGAGCCAAAATAGTCTGAGAAAACTTACTAGCAACTCCATTTGTGTCCGGAAAGACGGTTGTCTCGGAAGCTTCACACGCTTCTTCTTACCCGGTATCTTCCCAAGGTCTCCAAGTTTCTTCATAGGTAGGATCGTGTGAAAATATCATAATTTGATGCTGAGAAAGAGGATCATTCTTAATGTTTTCTCCCTTATCTCCAACCCGCCTCTGGTTCGCTTCCTTTGCATGATATACCGTAGGGAATAATACAGTAGGGTGATGTACTCGCCTATGATAATGGCAATATCGATCATGTACTTTGTTTGTTCCGGAGGATTCTGCGGATACTAGCGGTAAGGTCTCTTCTTTGTTCGATATCCATTGTTCCAGAAGTCCCACTATTTTTTATTTACTGCACGGTAAAGGTGGTGGCGGATTCGACCTTCCTTCGTCCGTTCTTCCTCCTCTTCTTCCAGATTACCCACGGAAGGAACCGAACGTAGCTCCACCCTTTCTTCTTTCACTCACTTGATTGGTAAAAGCAGGTGTTGAGGCAGCGTTGACATAGTATTGTTGCTACATATGTCCGCCCACTCCTAGATGCATGGCGTCTGCACAATCTGATATCCGGGCTACAGCCTCATCAACTTCCACGATGGTTTGGAATTTGAAGTTTGTCAGATTTAACCGGAAGACATCATTCATTCCTCTAATGCAGATCTCTACCAAACGCTCCTTTGGAATATCCTCATGACATTCTAGCATAAAGTATCAGAAACAGGTAGTGTATTTTCCGATCTCTTCTCCTACCCGCTGGGTACATCTTCCCAAATCTATTGACGTGACCTTTCTTTGAGTGGAGTAAAAATTCTTCAAGAAAAATTGCACCATGGTAGACCATGAACTGATACTTCCAGGTTTTAAGTTGTCATACCAGGTAAAGACGTTGTCCGTCGGCGACTTCGGGAATTCTCGCATGCAAAAGAGTTCATCCTGAGCATAGGCATTCATTGTTGATATAAAGCGGTTCGCATGCTCTCGTGCATTCCCCTTTCCTTTATATGTTTTGAATTTTGGCAAGGTATAATCCTCCGGATATAAGTAATCAGCAACCTCCATGGAGTATGGTGGTTCTAGCGAGTCATAGGCATCATGCTTTGTCACTCGGTAATTAGTTTTAGGTATTTTGCAATCGTGTCTTCTGTCATACCCTGAATAGCGCTTTTTGCGCTTACTACTCTGGGAATTGTCTTGTTTTGTTACCTTGCACGTTTCAGAAGTCCGTACAGTTCCTGTTGCCTCTTAATAGACGTGTCTAACTCTTTTTGCATTTCAGACACTACTCGCTCGCTCGCCCGCCCCAGCTACGTCCTTCTCTTTAAGAGCCTCTCATTTCTTTTGAGACGTTCCGACACCCTGGGATGCTCCTGATTTTTTCACAATGGGTGTGGTAACTATGGCTTGGAAGTGTATCTCCTCATCACTCTCTCAGTGTATGTCTTCGATATAAACATTATCCAAGTTTGGGGGTGCTCCGCCCGCTGGTACTTCCTCACTCGCGCTTGGGAATATCATGCTAGAAAAGAGGCTAAGAACCTCCCACTATGGTCGCAATGTTGATGGGGTAAAACGTGGGAAGGAGGAACTAGCCCTAATCACATAAAGTAGTCCCAAGGTGTAGAGGGGTTTATGAGAAGTAATGGTGAATTAATGATGATCCCTAAGTATGCCTTCTTTCCCCTTTTATAATGACCTCCTTATGGATAAACACCCATAAGATTAATATATTACTAAAATACCATTTCCCCTTCTTTAAGTTATTATTAAACCCTAAGAGGCTTTCTTCTTGGACCAAACCCCAACTAGTCTAATATACTCTTGGGTGGGTTAGAACTACCCATCCTCATGGGTTAGGCCTGGTCACCTAGTGTTTATATCCTAAAAGGACCCTTGATAGGTTAAGGGGCTACCTATTTTAGGATTGGTCATTTTCATGTATCAACACCAAGGTAACTTAGATTGCAAATCCTAATTTGAAAACTATATAAAAGAGAACTCTAGCAACTGGGAAAACTAATTCACACACATCTTGTATGATACTAGTTACATAAGTTAGAGTCGATTCTCCTTTAACCTTAGGTTTTTCACGAAACCCTGTAGGTTAACGACTTAAAGACTTCATTGGGATTGTGAAGCCAGATCCAACTATTTTCAATATAATTGCGTGATCCGATTTTGCTGTTTCTATCGTATTTGAGTATTATCATCTTTAAGATTGGCTCGAGATTTAATCTCCGATAGGCAAGATAAAAAATAGTCACAAACATTTTCGTCTCATCGTTTGTGATTCCACATTATCTTGTTTCACTACCATACGATTAAGATTATTGTGAGGTGACTGATATTTCTAGGTTTATCTTCGAGAATATAAGTCTGGTATATCAATTGGTTCATGTTCACCTTGATTTATCAAAATACGGAACAAAACTCCTAGGTATTTCTGTGGGAGACAGATTTATCTATTCCTACAGACTTTTCTATGTGAGACAGATTTGTTTATCAAGTCTTCGACTTTGGGTAGTAGCAACGCTTGGTTGTGGGTGAGATCAACTAAGGGAATCAAGTGTGTAGTATCTTGCTGGGATCAGAGACGTAAGGAGCGCAACTTTACCTTGAATCAATGTAAGATTGATTACGGTTCAACTATAGTCCAGTCTGAAGCTCATTGGTAGTAGGTCAGTATCTGTAACGGCTTAATACAGTGTTGTGTTTAAATCTGGTTTAAGTCCCGGGGTTTTTCTACATTTACGGTTTTCCTCGTTAACAAAATTCTGGTGTATGTGTTATTTCTTTTCCGCATTATATTTTGTTATATAAATTGAAATATCACAGGTTGTGCATTGAATCGATCAATTAGGAAATCCAACCTTTGGTTGTTGATTGAAATTGATTGATCCTTGAACATTGGTCTTTGGCACCGTTCAAGTTATTTCTCTTATATTCAATCGGTCTCGCAAATTCCTATTTGCTGATTGCAGATTGAATTGAGAGATAGAGATACAAAAACTCTTTGATATACTTTTCTATAGATTGAGTCTAACTGTCTAGTTGACTCTCTTGAAAGTATATTGGAGTTTTTCTATTCAGATTGCCAAACGAATTGTTGGGTGTGGTTGTTAGACCCCCCGCTTTTTCACCATCTAATGATGGAAAGATATTAGCTTGAATCTTAAATCAGGTTTCATCTAACGGTGATGCAATCAATATTCACCGTTAGATGAAACCTGATTTAAGATGCAAGTTAATATCTTTCCACCGTTAGATGAACTTAGCTTGTTACACACAAATGAAATATACCTTCATTTAGGTATGGGTAACCGTACCTAAACGTGTATATTGAGTTGGCTCAATAATAGTTAACCGAAGTTAGCCATATGAACACTTTTGTATTAACCATGTTCATATTAACACTTCTAGATCAATTGATAATCAAATGAATCTAATTGTGTTAATCATAAAGTTTTTCAATTGTTTACATTCTCATAGAAGTATACAAGAAAAAATTGAAGCAAAATCGGATTGATTCAAAAGAATCAGTTCATAAAAAATTTAGCCACGATTTGCAAAGATTGTATTCCTTAATATATAAATGTATTTGTTCATGAGTATGAAATCATACTTAACCAATTTAAGAACTTTAACCACTTAAGTTTGCAAACTAGTATGCAAACCTAAGTTCCGAAAATCGGTCATAAGCCGACAGTTTGCAAACGGGTACGCAAATGTTAGCTCCGGACCGAACTCAGTTGAAACCATTTTTGAATGGGTGAGCAAACTTGGTTCCAGTACTTTAACAGTTAAATCAATTTGTGAATGGGTATGCAAACTTAAGTACCTGACTTTAACAGTTGAATAAGTTTGCGAACGGGTATGCAAACTTAAATTTCTGTCCTGAATTCCAACAAGAAAGTTCGTACACTAAGTACACAAACCGTAATGTATCCATACATGGGTTTAATCTCTTAACTCCCATTTCAATCATTGAAATATTCTTAGAAGACGACAATAGATGTCTCATACAAACTATTAGCTTATAAGCAACTTTCAAGTGATCGAATGATCAATACGAAACATTTTGAGTATACATCAAATGAATGTCTAACACAAATCATGTAAGATGTTACCAGGTGATTTTCACATAATCATCTTTTGACTTTCGTCAAGAATAATGATGGACGTAGTTAAAGCAAAAAAAAAATCCAACACATATTTCGAGAAAGATATAAGCGAGATAAACTCATCTCAAAATATCAAATATGCATAATGCAAAGTCTATATAGCTATACGACTTTTTATCTCAATTGGATATAAAATATGATAAACTTTTGAGTGATAGATGAGTTCAAGTCTCCACATACCTGTAAGGATTCACAAGCTCGTCAATGCTATTTGACTCGATCAATAGAAAGATTTTCATTAATAGAAACTAATCTAACAAGAATCTAATACACCATTGGATAGATCTCGAAAAGTTACGTGAACTGGACTAATCAAACGCGTCAATCAGATACCGGAATAAAAAAATATCTTCTAATTAGTGAAAAGAGTAAAATAGTCATTTCCGAAGCAAGCACTATTAATGCAATCGAGTATTTATTCTCCGGACGTACACCTCTACCATTCTAGATTATTCATTGGCTTCCTTTATCCTTTTTATTGGGCATCTTAGTAATTTCGTTGGTCTTATCTATAAAACCAAATCGAAGAAGATTATTTCTTCTTATATTTTCTTTCTTTTTTCTTTTTTCTTTTTTCTTTTTTCTTTCTTCTTTCTTCTTCCTCTCCTCCTGTTTTTTCTGTTGTTCTTATGATGTTCTGATTGAGGATTTGTGTGAGAAATTATTAAAGATACTTAGTGGATGAAGATGTTTGGATGAGGAAGGAGATTACATGGTTATAATTCATGAAGGAAATTCATTAGAGACCAACGAACTAGAACAAATATGATCAAATTAGGGTTTTGAGTTTGATGTTGATTTAATTTGGAGATTGATAAGTTATTGGGTTGTTGTTAGATGAAGAACAAAAGGTTTTTGGTTTAATTGAAGTTTAGGAGTTGATTTGGTGATGAATTAAAGAATTATGAATTAGGGATTCATTTTTGTGATGATAAGATGAAATTCAAGAATGGGTTTTGAAGAACATGATGTGAAGAAAGACGTTATGGTTTTAATTTAAAGATTTAGTTTCAAACAAGAATAGTAATTGAGAATTGGAGAATTAAGGATTTCAACTTAAGGTAATATCTTCTTTGTCAATTGATCTGAGTCATGTTCTTTTGAGTTGAGTTTGTGTATATTTAATTACTTATGTGTAGATAAATTATTGTGTTTAATCGTTGAACCTAAAGTAAAATTTGAAGTTGTTAGGATAACCAGTGACCTAGAGTTCTTTTTTTGTGTTAGTGAACTTAGAATTGGTGTTGTTGTTAGTAATTTAGAGATGGGGTCTGTGTCAAGAAGAGGATGAATATGGGCGTTGTTCATTGGAGAAGAATCATGGAAGAATTGGTGTTGTTAGAATTAGAGTATTCATGGATTGGTGATGGAACTGTAAATGTTGAATATAATGGATGTTACAGGGAATAAGTGGATCACCTGAAATGGCAATGATATTTCCGTTGAGATGTTATTGTAATTGTAGATTAGGTCAGATTGAGATACCGTGGATATAAAGTTAAAGATATAGTGAAAGTGATGGATTGGGAAGTTATGGAGTGAATAGGTGATGAGACATGAAGATGGGGAAATCTCAGTTTAGAAAGTAGAATGGAAGCAATAATTGAGTGATTGTGTTTTGGCTGAGATGACTTCAGAGGTTGAGGGTTACAATTGAGCTTGGTGATGGTGTATGCTAGAATTATGTATTGCAGGTGGAATATGGTTGTGTGGATGGTAATTCTGAACCCGTGTCGACTTGAATTCAAGAGTTTGTGTTAGTATTGATATAGTTTGCAGGTGAAGCTATTGATGGTTTGCATATGAAGTTAAATGGTGGAATTGATGTTACCGTGGAGTTTGGATTTGATTGTTGTGAATAAGTTAGGTTATGATTTAGCTGAACTAGTGGTTGGTTGGGTTAGTGTTAGAGCACTGCTCGGTCGAACTTGCAAGCGTTTCTATCTCAAGCTTGTTTTTTTTATGTTAGTTATCAAAACTATAAGTCTTGATTTCTAGTATACTTATAGATGTCTCGGACTAGGATAGATTGTGTAGTTGAGCATTAGAATTCACGACGTTCATCAATTGAAGACAAACAACTACTAAGGAGAGCTCGTGGAACTTCATCAACAAAAGGTATGTGGAGACTGAAACTCATATATCACTTGGAAAGTATATTTTTACTCTATCTCCTATATTGAGACGTAAGTCGTTGATGAGGTTGTCAACCTATCAATAATAATTCTCTTATGCTACACAAATATAAAGAAATAGTGAGGCAAGTCGAGTTCAAGTCCACGCGGAGGTGTGAGTTTTAAGTTATTATTTGTAACAAATAGATGTTGTTGAAAGACATAAATTCTAAAAATTGCAAAGTTTGTAATTCAATTTATGAGATGGAATTGACTAGAGATTCATTCTCCACTACCAAACAAGATCTTATTAATCATACAAGTTATACTTTCAATAAATTTTGATTGTTAACAACTTTTAGACAAGTTATAAGTTCAACTAAAAATCACCACATAAAATAAGTTCTCTAGTGGATTCTAATCAAGTGAACCACCTAAAATATGCTCTCTAGGTGTAATTCAAACAAATGCATTAATATTTATGAATCAAGTTGTTCCTAATCACGTGCTCATAAGTTCAACACATTAACCTAGGGTTATCTTTTACACACTATTACATACAAAATACCTTTGCAACAAATAGTGCACCGCTACTTATGTAAAGATAACTCTAACAATTACGGATTAAAGTTCTCAATACTAGCATTAGAATTGCATACGAGTTACCTAATTGCGCACTTAGATACCAAGCATACTTCTCATGGTCATATAAACGGTAAAAAATAATCAACAAAAGATATATATGAAAGAATAACTTGCTTGAATTGATTGATAAAACATGTTCGGAGTTTTGAAATCCTCCCCAATCAATAAGGTTATTAGCTACTCATAGTTTTGGTTTAAGCACAAAAATATATTGAAAACAAATAAGGTTTCATGGCTTAAAAAATTGTGAAACAAAACCACTGTGAGATACTAAGCAGGTGCAAAAAACAGATTCAGGGACTGTTGTTGTGTAGCATCTTCTCTTTCAGGAATTCTCTCGAGCAGCTGCTATGCACAAAACTGGTGATACAAAGGTACGTATTCTCTATTTCAGTTCTTCCATTTTATATCTTTCCTGCCCTGTAAATTTGTAACCTAGACACAGACCCAATAATCCCAAACATACACAAACCCTGTAATCCTTTAATCTCAACCATTCAACTCCCAAAAATCTCGCCAAAGTCACATCTTCTTGGCTGTTTTCACGACAAGAAACTGCTTTCAAAATGGAGATAAATTGGTACCCAAGTTAGCTTACCTTTGTTGGCTTCTAAAACAAGTCCCATATACTGTCAAACAACATTGTATTAAGCCCTCTGAACCATGGCTAAGAGCTGCATAGACTCCCGGAAAACTGCACTCTTCTTCCTCTGACGATAAACCTCAAACATAGTCATAACTCTCTTAGTTAGCCTGCAAGCATAGGGACCAGTTGATTGTTGCCGCACTAGTGATATTTTAGCTGCCAAAAACTCAAACTTAACTCCAACAATTCGACATGATCCTACTCGCCATTCACATCTCAAGCCACTGACTTGCACCAAATACCATCAGAACCCATGGAAAACCCGTCTACACAAGCACCTTCATTCACTGCCCTTCATAGCCTTTGCCAAGTGACCCTCTTCACCGCCTATAGAGCCATGGCTCACAACTGCACATAACTAGCATAGAACTGGTACTCTCTTGCTGCCAGAAACTCGACTAACAAAACTCTGCCAAGATCTCAGCACAAGCACCATTGAGACCCATAGCAGCAACATACTCTCACTCTACCTAGACATCAAAACCAGCTACAGAGTCACCTCCTTTATAATGGACAGAAACAACATCAGCCTCAGTGATTTCCGACCACCAACTTGAAATAAAGATAGTTACAACAACATTTGTCTTCTCCCTGTAGTATTCAGATAATTCTCTGTCCATCTTGATTTCTTCTTGACCCAGAAAACACTCAACTTCTATACCATTCTGTATATCAGCTACAATATTTCAAATGCAGTTCAACTTGATTCCAGGCCATAGTCTTCGGGTTACAATTTCACGAACACCTGTTGAGCATAAACTGGAATTTCTGTGCATTAAGAAATCTTCTTCAACCTGAGCAACGGCTCAACTCTAGCACACAGTTGTATGTCTCATTAAGTTCATTCCCTGGATGCTAACTCGTACCAATAGCTCCATATTTTTCTCCCCATGTAGTCTCGGTCTCAAATAGAGCTCTCAGAACCACCTCAATCCCTCCATTCTTCCAAAAATTCTCAAAATAAACACACCATCTCAACTTACTTTCTTTTTCAGCTCTCGTGAATTCGAATGTACCCCAACTTCCTTCTTCATCTTGAGGTCCTGATTTTTCAAGCAAATCCACCAGAACCCATACTTCTCAACAGCTTCAAATCCCCATTTCTTGTCGATATTCTACTCATAATTTCACCCACAATCGATGCCAGTAAGACCATCTTCTCATATCACCAGCTCTGTCTCCTTCTTGGTCTTTGGATTCCATCAAATCCTACGGCAGCAACATCATCTATTCAGCTGGATTTCAAGCCAACAATTCACCAAATTCCATCTCCTCGATGTTCAGACATCTCTAAACTCTCGTTTCTTCAATCATAACAGCTGTAACTGCACTTTAACATTCATATACTCAGTATCATCATCTTCACCACTCAACTCTTGGCAGACAGCATCGAACCTTGTCCAGTGAAGGCAACAATTCTTGCAGCAAACTCCGGCAATGGGTCTTCACTTTCCTTTCTCTCTACTTACAAACTGGTTTCTCGATTTGGTTTTCAAGAGACCTAACTTCATCTCCTATACACTTTCTCCACCAGCACACATGTGCAATGCCCATGTGTAAATTCCACTGAACTTGTGTGAAGTCCTTTTTTTTTTTGTTTTTTTTTTTTGAAATGCACTCCATGAAATGGCCACATGACCGCCACACAAGTTCCATTTTGGTATGATGGGTACATGTCTTGGGAATTTTCCTGATATAGAACATTTAAGAGAAGATATTAGTGGTGCTTTTCCTTCCTTTTCGCAACCTCAAGCCATTGTCCCTGAAAACATAGAAAAGATGCGTAATATGCAAAACTTCAAGAGAACTAAGAAGAAAAGTGTAAGAAATCGTTATCAAAATTGGGTGTTTTAGACACCTATCAGGTCGTGTTACGATATAGTTTTCTATTATACACATTTGAGATTTCGAGCTGAGCTCAACTCGCTTACATATTTATCGGAATATGTGTTGGTGAGCTTTCGCTTCAACCAAGTTCATCTTGATCATGTGAAAATCGTCGAGTAACATGTTACATGGTTTGTGTGAAACAATCATTTGGTGTAGACTTGGAATGTTTCGTTAGGGTTATTTCAATAACTTGAAAATTTCTTTGATACTAATAGTGTGTGAAAACGGCTATTGTCATCCTCTAAGAAAGTTTTAATGATTGAAATAAAGAGTTTAGAATACTTAACCATCATTGGATTATAAACATATTGTGCATTTTTGCATGTATGTGATCCATGACCGGAACTTAAGCATGCATACCCGTATGCGTACTTGAGGGTCTGAAATTCCGTGTACCAAGTACACACACCGGTATGCATACTTGCGTAAGGTATAGGTCCGAGATTTTCTGTTGGGATTTGGAAGTGTACTAAGTATGCATACCCATTTGCATACTGGCGAAGTTCTAAAATCGTTTGACTCATGAACTAATACATTTATATATTAAGGAATGCATTCTTTGCAAACCGTGGATATAATGTTCATGAATTGATTCGAGTGAATCAAACCTATTTTTCTTCATTTGTGTTCTTGTATACTTCTATGAGAATATAGCAATTTAACAACTCTTTAACTAGTTTCATTTGAGTCATTTGAACTAGTTATGGTTAAGATGAATAAGATTTATATGAGAGTGTTCATATAGCTAACCTTGGTCAACTAAGGTTGAGCCAACATGGTGTACACATTTAGGTATGGTTACTAAACCTAAATAAGGGTACATTTCATTTGTGTATAACAAGCTAAGTTCGATCTAACGGTTGAAAGATATTAGCTTGAATCTAATCAGGTTTTCATCTAACGGTGAATATTGAATGCTTTGTTACCAAGGTAACTTAGATTGCAAACCCTGATTTGAATACTGTATAAACAAGAACTCTAGCAACTAGGAAAACTAATACCCATACCTCCTGTGTGATACTAGTTGCATAAGCTAGAGTTGTTTCTCTTTTAACCTTAGGTTTTTCACGAAACCCTGTAGATTGACGACTTAAAGACTTTATTGGGATTTTGAAGCCAGACCCAACTATTTTCTGTAGTTGCATGATCTGATCTTGTTGTTTCTATCATGTTTGAGTACTATATTATTTAAGATTGGCTCGAGATTTAGTCTCCGATAGGCAAGATAAAAATTAATCACAAACATCTTCGTCTCATCGTTTGTGATTCCACAATATCTTATTTCGTTACCATACGATTAATATTATTGTGAGGTAATTGATATTTCTAGGTTGTTCTTCGGGAATATAAGTCTGGTATATCAATTGGTTCCTGTTCACCTTGATTTATCAAAAGACGAAATAAAACTCGTAGTATTTTTGTGGGAGACAGATTTATCTATTCCTATAGACTTTTCTGTGTGAGACAACTTAGTTTATCAAGTCTTCGACTTTGTGTCGTAGCAAATCTTGGTTGTGGGTGAGATCATCTAAGGGAATCAAGTGCGTAGTATCCTACTGGGATCAGAGACGTAACGAGTGTAACTGTACCTTAAATTAGTGTGAGATAACTACAGTCCAGCTCGAAGTTCATTAGTAGTAGGCTATTGTCTGTAGCGGCTTAATATAGTGTGGTGTTCAAATCTGTACTAGGTCCCGGGGCTTTCTGCATTTGCGGTTTTTCTTATTAACAAAATTCTGGTGTCTATGTTATTTATTTTTCGTATTATAATTTTGTTATATAATTAAAATCACCGGTTGTGCGTTGAATCGATCAATTGGAAAATTCAACCTTTGGTTGTTGATTGAAATTGATTGATCCTTGAACATTGGTCTTTGGTACCGTTCAAATTACTTCTCTTATATTCAATCGGGCTCATAAATTCCTATTTGTTGATTGCATATTGAATTGAGAAAGAGATATACAAAAACTCTTTGATATACTTTTCTCTAGATTGAGTCTAATTGTCTAGTTGATTCTCTTGAAAGTATATTGGAGTTTGTCTATTCAGATTACCAAACAAATTGTTGGGTGTGGTTGTTAGATCCCCACTTTTTCAATTGGTATCAGAGCATGCCAACACATTTAAGACCTAACAAGTATGTGTTTGTAGCAATATGACTATGGACGATAACATCTCTGATAACGCATCACCAGTTCAGAAACATTCTAACCTTGTGCGAAGTCTTGTTTTTCCTGAGAAATCTCTTATGTCTTCTCCATCATCTAAAACTGTGTATAACTAGGAAGCATGCCTAGATGAGCAGTTGTATGAAATTTCTTGATGAAAGTGATTCAGAATAGGGACAAGATGTTGATGAGGAAGTCTCACAGTACATCAAGCTTTTCGATCATCTCTTAAAGAAAGAAAAGTCAACTTCTTGTTTGGTTGAATTTCTGACTCCTCTCTGTCATGAAAATAGGAAAATGAGAAAACTCTTTAAGGGATATAACTGTGGTTATAGTTTACTATAATATATTCTTAAAGATCGTAAGGAAGATCTATGTTCAAAAAATCTGAATTTGATGAACTTCGTCAAAATCTCTTTGAGTTGAAAGAAAGACTTGCAGAAACCAATGCAAGGTATGACTCTCAACAAAATTGTTTAAATGACAGAGAAAAAGTTTTTCTCACCCAAGATAAACAATTGGAGACTGATCTTAGTGCTGCTCTTGAGAAGGTTAAATCCTTGGAAGGGAATTTGAAAAAAATTCAATTCTAGCTCTACAAAATTTTCTTCTATGCTAGGAGCATGTAAAGATTATTGTGATACACATGGTCTGGGCTATAAAGGTGTAGACGCCCCAAGTACTAGTAAGATCAATTTTATTCTTCCAAATAATCTTCCTCAAGCTGAAATTCTCACCAGCAGTAAAAGTGAAAAACTTTCTTTAGCAACATATGTCTTTAGAAACCAAGAATGTCATCCCTCTAAGACTGCTCAGTTGAGAACGGTTAAATTTTTTTCTGCCAACTGCTATTATTGAGGAAATAAAGGTCACATTGAAAGAAGATGTCGCATTCATTTACGGAATGAAAAAATTTATTACATTCTTGTATGGATGTCTAAAGAAGTAATCAAACCCGCTTCTCAGTGTACCGTTAGAAATTCATCTCAAAATCATGAAAAGTACTGTGATGGGACAATTCCTAATTATGAATATAATACATGATCTACTTGAAACTTTAAAAATAATAATGTTATATGGATGACTGATAACTCTGAAAAGTCTGTAAAGAGAAAAAGGGTTCAAAGGAAAAAAGAAAACATAAAAATTCCCCTCCTTTCTTTAAAGATGATCTTGAACCTAAAATAAGTATTCCCGATTAAATTCACAAAGTGGGAGATCTTTAGAGCATTGATCGGTCGAAATCGCATGCGTTGCTATCTCAAGCATGTTTGTCAATATTAGTGATCAAAACTATAAAGTCTTTGATTTCTAGTCTACTATAGATAAGGTCTCGGACTAGGATAGAAAGTGTTGTTGAGCTTAAGAACTCCTTGGCGATCATCATACAAGACGAAGGACTACTCAAGGAACCGGTGGATCTTCATCGACTAAAAGGTATGTGGATACTTGAACTTATCTATCACTCAAAAGTCTATCTATTCTATCTCCCATCTTGAGACAAAAGTCGTATTCACTACACCATTTTTCCCGAATCGCAACTAAAATTCCTAACGGCCTTGCAGCCGTTACGAATTTTTTTCCAGGTTCGTAACAGAGGGAAACTGTTACAAATTGTAACATGCTAATTTTTTACGCGTGATAATTACACGCTTGGTCACACTAGTACCGGTAACAGGATATTATTGCGCGTGTGCCATTCAGCCGTGTGCAATTTTTTTTCACCCAAGTTTACTAATGCTGGAGGATTATTCCTCCCCTGAAGAGAAGTATACCTATCGATTAAACTCATCAATCATTTCTATTCTTCATTTATATTTCTCTTCTATTTTCCTCTGCAGATATTAGGGTTTTATCGAGTAAATCGATATGTTAGTTTAGATCAAAGAGATCAGAGTATTGCATCAATCGATCTGTTAATTTCAATCGTAAGTTTTTTCGATTCGTTAGTTTCGATTTTTTAGTTGGTTTTTCATTTAATCATCTGCTTTTTTTTTTAGTTTTTTTTTTTATCTGATAAATTTCTCGAACTCGTTTCTTTCTCTGATTTCATTTTAGGGTTTTTTTGTTCTGATAAATCTAATACGATTTATTTTTCTGTTTCATTTTAGGGTTTTATCTCTAGAGAAGAACTTTGAAGAAGAAGGTATTTGTTTCATCATTTTTTAAATTAAATTTTCGGGTTTGAAGGATATATACTAACTAATCTAATTTGATTTCATGTTAGGGTGTGAAAAACCGAAGGTATTTGAAGAATTCTAACGAACTCAAGTTGAAGGTATATGGATTGATTTTTTTTTAATTTCAATTAGTATTAACTAATTTGTTTAATTTCAATTTTAGGGTTTCAATTAGTATGAATTGATTTGTGTAACTTCAATTTTAGGGTTTCTGTTAGGATTGATTTCTTGTTTAACTTGTGAGCTACTTTGGTGTTGATGTTGCCTTTACTGAGAATTAGTATGCTATAGGTGGACTGAAGTACAGGGAAAGTATGGAATTGTGGGGTTGTTATTGTGAGATGGATGAAGGATATGAAGAATAAGGAAATGGTGGTTCTGGTAGAGCTTTAATAACATTAGATATTGGATGGTTCTGGACCTGATGTTATTTGAGTTAAGAAGATAGAATGGGGCTGCAGTTGGGAGAAGGAATTGCAGGCATGTTGTTGTTGTATGCAGTGAGCTTCTGTACTGAACTGATATAACTTGTGGATGATGACAATAATGGAAACTGAACTTGTTTTTGTTGGACAAATTCTGGTATTGATATAACTTGTGGTAACTTAATTCTAATTTCATATCTATTTGGTCATGTGGTGGTGTTGAGGTCGGAATTAGCTTGGTGGTCATCTTCTCTATACGTAGAATCAGAGTCAATTCCATTTTTTTAGTTTGAGTTAGTTAATAATAGTAATAAAGTATCTGATAGTTCAGCTTGTCGATGATATTTGTGTATATTATGAGCAGGCAGGAGTTGCACTTGGTGTAAACATTGATGACAAGATCCCACAACATGAATTGTATGAGTATTTGGTCCCGACGATACTCTATGTGTTTCTCCCGGTAAGCTCCTGGATAATCCCTACTTTCAGGAAAGACCACCTGATACAGAGCTTCCATAGGTCTACTTTCTGCATCGATTATCTGGTACATCTACTTCTCTCCCTCTCTATCTTTCCATCTCTCTCCAGTATCTATCACTGTCTCTTTCTGTCTTGCACTGATAAGCTCCCCCATTCGATGCACTGATATGATTATTAGCACATGGGATCTGATTCTGAGGCTAAATATACTATCAATTCAATTAAACAAAGTTAGTGTACTATATTCAGAGACAACCATCATTACTCATTTTCTTTTGATTTTTCTTATGTTTTGGTTTTGAAGCAAGGCTAAAAACTCATTTTTTCTAGTAATGTGAGAAGCCAAATACAACTTCTAGTCACAATGTTATGATTTCGAAAGATAACTCATCAAATGTTGGATACAGGGAGACGAAGCTCAAGAGGATGCATATGAGAGATGGGATCCATATTCTGACATTGAAGTTGAGGACAAGAGGTACTTTTATTTTGTCCTTTCCTTGTTTTGCTCTCAATTGATCTAAAAGTATCTTTTCTAATGGTGTTAATATTTTGGTTCTGCCTGCAGTAAACTTATGGCAAACAATTCATAGAACGCAAGAGTGAAGAGAAAATTCGAACCTAAAGTACAAGTTTTGGTATTTTCCGTTTCTTCTCTCGAATTTGATTCACTTAATGTAAACTTGGAAAGTTCGATGCTAGACATGTTACTCCCCTAGGGGATATGGCCTTTAAGTTTATGCTCCAGTAGATGGTGGAGTCTTTTGATGACTCGCTTGTCTATCAGGATTCGGTTGATAGTGATTTATATTACATTTGTCACAATCAGTTATCTTGGTTTATTCTGCTGTGCTAGACTACTTTCATTATCATTCTCAGATATTGTAGAGCTTCTTCTTTCTCTGTCCTGCCATTGTATAGTTTCGTATCCACATAATGTCGAATTTTCCTAGAAGAATTTTTCATACTTGTACCATGTCCGTGATTAGCCTAAAATTGGATTATTGAGCTATAAAACGAGGTGCAACGTGTCGTAACAATAGCAGTCATTGTCTTAGTGAGTTAGAATGGTTTATTTGTGGTATAAAAATTGACCAAACCCACAGGACTTTTGGGCATTTTTTTTTTAAAACTACCCATGGCGAATGCACACTGGGAGAAATTAAATAGAACCAAAAAGAACAGAAGGAGGGGGGATATGCCTTACCTCCAACAAGATAAGGAGAGAAAGAAACAAAAAACGAAACCAAAACAAGAGATTGCCACTATTACATATTAATAAAGCGATATAACGGTAGCGTCGAGCTATCCATGCTCAGAGCATGCCTAATAAAGTGCGGAGGATCATTCCACCATTGAGAGGTCATCGTGGCTCCATGCTTTTCCAGGGAATCCGCCACAGAGTTTCCTTCACGGTACATATGCGAACAATAAAATTGAATAGTGGAGAGGAACTTCATACAATTGGACCATTGAGTGTAAAGAGACCAAGGTACTAACTCATGATTTTTAATCGCCAGGAGAACAAAAGTCGAGTCACACTCTAGCCATAGTTTTGTAATGCCTCTTGACTGCGCCAATCTAAGAGCAAAAATATCCCCCCAAAGTTCTGCCACAACTGAATTGGTGGTACCCAAACCTTGAGCTAAACAACCTCTCTTCAGATTCTTGGAATCGCGAAAGACAACCCCACAGCCGGAGGGACCTGGATTGCCCAGCGAGCAGCCATCAGTTGGAGTTTATCTCACTATGTTGGAGTTAAATTGAATGGTTTCATTTTTGCATTTTCAAAGTTTTTATGTCTTCAGATTGTAGGATGGTGGATTGACTGGTTTTGAATGGATAACCTAATGTGAAATGACATTTTGCTATGAGGTAAGACTTGTGGGTCTCCTTTAGTAACATTTTTCATCACTTGGTTAGTTTTTCTTTGTCAGTGAGCCTATTTGCGTGTTTTTCTGAAGATCATAATTTTCGTTCTTAAACAATTTAACCTGAGAATATGATTTATCTCTACATGAACATACTTCAGAGAGGGGTATGTTACCTAATGTATAATGACAAAGTCTATCAAGTATAGATGGATTTTTCCAACCTGAACATACTTAGATGGGTTAACGTGTTTTGATTTTGAGGATTTTAATTATTAGATAGATGTAAACTCAAGTATTTTCTTTTAGAGAACCCTCATGTTTGTGTCTGTCCACTCTATTGGTTATTTTTCTTCTTAAGAATGATTTGTATTGTCTTCTTTTGTGTTTTTCTTGCAGAGACCAGTCTGTAATTTATAAACCAATGCAGCACAAACATGTAGTATTCTATCAAGGAATTTCAGGACTATGAAATTTATTATCTGGACCACAATCATCCTATCAAGACATTTCAGTGCCTATGTGTAAGTAAAGGTTGTTGAGATATACAAGGTAGCACAAACATGTGGTATTCTATGTTTCCCAGGTTCCATACTGGCAGTTAACTAGAAACAAAGTCATATACACATACTAGCATAGATTGTTTTGAATGTAATTTTTATGGCTATTTTATCATTGTAACCACTAAGTGTCAACCATATCAAAGTTCATAGACTATAGTGAGATCTGACCGTTTTTAATTTGATGTTTTGCTCTTTAAGATTTCTTTGTTATATGCCAACATCTCACCAAATGACATGATACTAAAGCATAAAGTGGACATACTCTCAGCTAGCAACCCAAATTTTAAGGTGATTTTTTAGTGGGAAGATCTTCCTTCCATTTTTTTTGTATCTCTGATGTTGTTAGCAGTTGGATGAGAAGAGAATAATTTTTCATTTTGGAACTAGATATACTATACCATAGAGAACCCAATGAACAACTGGAAGGGACGGAAAGGAACCTAACACAAAATATGGTTGAGAAAGGTACGCCGAGTCCAAGTTAAGACAAGCATTTTAGTAAGTTGTTCTCCATCAATTTACTCCCCCCTCCTAAATCTCATCTCATATTAGTTGGACTCAACAAAAAGACGACAAACGAGTGTGAATTTATTGGTACATATCTCCCAGTAAGCCCTGTGTCATCTGATTACTATTACTCCTTCTCAGTTGATTAATTTTACTAATGAAACTAGATCAGGATCATTGATCATTTGGGCTGGATAATACGTTACGATTAGCAAACTATATGTCGTTCATGAAATGAAATGAAGGATCATTGTGTCATCTACGTAGCTTCTTATTTCTTGGTAGAGATCTCATGTAAGAGCAATGGCCATTGGATTAAAAATACATAGATGTTGTCGCGTTGGATTCCATCAGCTTTGCCAATCCTGCTTTAGATGCAGTAGTCTGCGGCATGAGAAGGCTTTTATGTGAGTCGTGTTTCAGTTTCTGTTAGCCTATGACATGGGAAAACTTAGAAACTTTTTTAAGTTTCTATGAACTGAACTTTGGAACTTAGTAAATTTTTATCTATGTATTCCCTCAAAATTTGTTAGTTAACAAAAAAAAAAAAATTGGTACTTATAGAAATTTGTGTTTTTTTATATGAATGTGTAAATATGAATTGATTGAAACTATTGTTAGATATGGATGATCGGTAGAATAAAATGTGTATGCATGTGGTTATTTGGAATTCCGCCATATTCCGGTCGTGAATGAGCTGCCGGTCAACCTTGACCCGGTCAAAATTGGCCATTGCTGATTGATTTTGACCAGGTCAAGGTTGACCGGTGGTAATTTTTTTACAGTTACAAAAAAATTCGTAACGGCTGGAACTTGTTACAACGTCTTGTTACTAAATAAATACGTAACGGCTCGAGCATGTTACGACAGTGCCACGTAGTAACGGCTTCAAACTGTTACAAGGGCCGTTACGAAAAAAATTTGTAACGTCTAGTGGGCCGTTGCGAAAAAATTGTAGCTCCCCTTTTCGTAACGTTTCAGGAACCGTTACAACCCCGATTCGTAACGCTCAAAAAACGTTTCGAATCGAAAAAAAATGGTTTAGTGATTACTATATAGACTAAGAATATATACACATATGATATTTCGAGCTGAGTAATTCTTGCTTATCTTTTTCTGGAAATATGTGTTGGTAAAGCTTTTGCTATAGCCAAGTTCATCTTTACCTAGTGATGAAAGTCATGTTATGTTTCAATCATTTTGGAAATTTCTCTGAAGAAAAATAGTTTGTGAATAACAACTATATAACGCCCTCTGAGAATGTTTCAATGATTTAAATGAGACAATATAACCATTGGAGGACATAAGCATTGTTGTGGAAGCACATATATGTATTAGTCCTTAGTACTTGAATCGAAGTTCGCGAACTTTGTTGATCAAGTAAAACCGGAGAAGTGCGTGAGCTTCAGTCCACGAACTCAGTCTGAGGCCTGGCGGAAGTTCTCGACCTAGAATTTCTGTTGGAGTTTGTGAACTCCATCCGGGAACTTAAGTCCGTGAACTTAGTCCGCGAACTTAAGTAGGTTATGTCTAAAAACGATGTTTGTGAACTTATCTTAATAAACTAAGGAATTCTATTGAAAACTTTGGCTTTATCGTTCATGAATCGATTCGAGTGAATCACATTGTTTTTGCTTCAATTGTGTCTTGTGTAGTACATAATTATCTAAGCAATTGAACAACTCTCTAACTAGTTCATTTGACTCATTGGACTAGTTATGGTGAAGAAGAATATGGTTGATATGAGAGTAACCATTTGGTTAACTAGTGGTGAACCAACTAATGTACAAGTTTGGGTACGGTTTTCACAAGCCTACAAATGTGCAGTACATGTGTGTATAACAAGCTATGTTTTCTATCTAACGGTTGATAAATATTAGCTTGTATCTAATCAGGTTTTCATTTAACGGTGAATATTGAATGCTTTGTTACTAAGCTAACATTGATTGCAAACCCTGATTTGAAAGAATATATAAGGGAGAACTCTAGCAACTGGAAAACCTAATCCCCACACATTATGTGTGGTACTAGTTTGCTAAGCTAGAGTCGATTCTCATTTAACCTTTGGTTTTCTTTTTCTAAAACCAGGTTAACGACTTGTAGAATTTTTGATAGACGCATTTATGTGTCTATTTGGATTTCAATTATGTATATAGTTAGTGCTCGATTTTGTATTTATTATGACTTTTTATGTCTTTGTAGGTGTTTTCGGAGAAATAAGCTTTTGGGGCGAATTTGGCTCGAAAAGTGGCATTTGGCCTCTCCGGAGAAAATTACTGAAGACACCCCTCAAATGGATAAGGGGCACACTGTTGATAAGGGGTAACCCACCACTATTTGCACCCAATCAACTATATGCACCCAAAGTTCTATTCGCACCCCATCAGACGATAGGGGGACACCGTTCTTCTTCACCGTTTAAAAATGATATTTTGGCGGGAAACAAATGTTGTCAACTGCGTACTCCTGTGGAACAAGTTCTGAATAGTTTTGGTGAGACTTTCCCGGTGATTTGGGTTTGTAGTAGTCTGTTAAGATAAAACAAGGAGTGTGACGTGTTTTGGGAGGTTAAAAAGGAATCAAAATCCTTGTATTCTCGGTAATCATCTAAAACAGGGAAGAAACTTTCTCGGGCAACTTATTTGGAAGTTTTGTGGTGAATACGGTAGAATATCTTCTCCGGTGGATTTATTATAACCTGGGGAGAGTGTTTTGGAGATTGAAAAAACCGGAAGACGCGTGAAGTAATAGGGAGGAGAAGAATATTTATGTGACTTTTGGCGAAAGAAAATAAGATTATTTGGGAATTTACTCGACCCTATTGGATATATATAGATCTTGAGAAGTTCATAGAGGGGTATCGGGAGTTAGGGGTTAGTATAGAGAACAAAATCACATGTTGCAGAACTATGTTTCTATTGTTGTGTTGAAGAAGAAGACGAAGAACATTGTGCTGCTGAAGACAGTCGTTTATGCAACGTCGCTTATTCCAAGATTTACAACACTTTTCTGCGATACTTACTGCGATAGTCGTTTGCAGCACTTTCTTTGCATCGTTCTGTGTTTAAAATACTTTTAGGGGCGACTCAGTCGCAATTAGGGGCGACAATAAAAGACAAAATAGGTTAAAAATACTTATATGGCCCTTCATAATCGGGAGGTATTTTGTGCCCGATTGTCAAAACCTAATCGGAAGCTTTGTAACACCTTTGCCTACCGATTAAAAAGGATTTTAGAAAAAAACTCATTTTGGGACAACCTATAATCGGAAGGTAATGTAACCAGTTAAACTTCCGATTATGGCTACGTCTCAAACACGAACCAAATGGTTAGGGGTGGCTCTGCACCCATAGCCAAGTGGAAATTTGGCAATGGTCCGATGTGGGGTTACTTATAATCGGTAGCCAAATATCCTACCGATTATGGAAGATTTCAAAATTTTGGAGAAAATGGATTTTAGAAAAAAAAACTCATTTTGGGGCAACCTATAATCGGAAGGTAATGTAACCAGTTAACCTTCCGATTATTGTAATCGGAAGGTAATGTAACCAGTTAAACTTCCGATTATTGCTACATCTCAAACACGAACCAAATGGTTAGGGGTGGCCCTGCACCCTGAGCCAAGTGGAAATTTGGCAAAGGTCCGATGTGGGGCTACTTATAATTGGTAGCCAAATATCCTACCGATTATGGAAGATTTCAAAATTTTGGAAAAAATGGATTTTAGAAAAAAACTCATTTTGGGGCAACCTATAATCGGAAGATAATGTAACCAGTTAAACTTCCGATTATGGCTACGTCTCAAACACGAACCAAATGGTTAGGGGTGGCTTTGCACCCTAAGCCAAGTGTAAATTTGGCAAAGGTCCGATGTGGGGCTACTTATAATCGGTATCCAAATATCCTACCAATTATGGAAGATTTCAAAATTTTGGAGAAAATGGATTTTAGAAAAAAAACTCATTTTGGGGCAACCTATAATCGGAAGGTAATGTAACCAGTTAAACTTCCGATTATGGCTATGCCTCAAACACGAACCAAATGGTTAGGGGTGGCTCTACACCCTGAGCCAAGTGGAAATTTGGCAAAGTTTAGATGTGGGGATACTTATAATCGGTAGCCAAATATCCTACCGATTATGGAAGATTTCAAAATTTTGGAGAAAATGGATTTTAGAAAAAAACTCATTTTGGGGCAACCTATATTCGGAAGGTAATGTAACCAGTTAAACTTCCGATTATTATAATCGGTAGTTTTATAGGTCCAATTAACTACCGATTATAAAAGGGAACATTAGCCGAAATATCCATACATTAATCGGTAGCTAATGATTCATTTCAAACTACCGATTGTGGTTTTGGCTACCGATTATATAAGGGCATAGTTGCCATTTTGAAAAATCTCGGATAAGGGGTAGCTTAGTTTTACGTTTGGGTGACCTTTTTTGTCTTTTATTGTCGCCCCTAATTGCGATTGAGTCGCCCCTAAATGTGCTAGGCTTATTTTTAGTAGTTTCTTTATTTATTTTTGGACTTGTAAATTTTTTTTTATTTGTTTGTGTTTATATTTAGTATTTTATTTATATAAAAAAAAAAAACACTACACACACCAATTGCATCTTCGTCAGACTACCGAGTTTAGGAAAACTGGTGGATTAGTAAGCTGAACCCGTGCCTTGGGCCTTATGGGAGTTACCAGCTGAAAATCCACAAACCTCAGCCTCGTACCTTTGGGTATATTTCACTGTAGGTAACCCAAGCTTACCTAAATTAGTTATCCCAACATTTTCATGTGCACGATTTTCTTTCTTCACTAGTATCACTTCTATTTTTGTCGAAATGGTGAAGGAAAATGATGATGAGGTCCTGGTAAAAACCCTTAGGGATCGTTTGAACCCGTATAAAGTATTACGTGAGCCAGGTGTAGTTCTACCAGCTTCTACGGTCCAGTTTGATATTATACCTGAGACTATTGGCATGCTTCATAAGTTTAGGGGGTTAGAGAATGATAACCCGTATACCCACATAAGAGACTTTGAAATGATTTGTGACACAATGAACTATTTGAATGTCTCCAAAGATGTGCTTAGTTTACATTTGTTTCACTTTTCTCTCTATGATAAAGCCAAAGAGTGGTATCATTTTATTCCCTCTAAAAAAATTACCACCTGGGATGGTCTTGTAGAGGTATTTGTTAAGAAATTATACCCACACCATAAGACTGTTGCTATTCGACAGCCTATCCAAACCTTTAAGCAGAAATTAGGTGAAAAACTTCATGATTATGTAGAAAGGTTTAGTGAATTGTTATACTAGTGTCCACATCACGGCTTTGAGAAATCCCACTTGGCCCAAATTTTATATGAGGGCCTTGATAGTGAAACCCGTATGCAGGTAGAAATAATTAGTGGTGGAGAATTTACCCATCAAGACCCAGATGAATGTTTCGACGAATTCATCGAGTTAGCTGAGAAAACTAGGCAATATGCTTCAATGAGAGAACCGAAAATACTTAGAAATCCTATCCATAGGGTCGATAGAGTTGATTATGGGTCAGATATTCTTAGGCGTTTAGAGGCCTTAGAATTGAATCAAGGGTCACACCATGGTAGATACGAAGAGCAAGCCAATGCTCTTTATAACAACTCTAGGTTTGAAAACCATCAAATATTTGACCCATATTCAGACACTTATAACCCTGGTTGGAGAAACCACCCGAATTTCTCTTGGTCTAAGTGCCAGAGTCAAGGTAAGTCTAGTATTTCCCAAACTCTCCCAAGTTTTGGGTATACTAAGAACCATTTAAGGTCAGATCAGTATCAGAACCTTTCGGATAAAAAAATCATGAGTTTATAAGAGTCTCTCACCATCTTATCTCATAACACTGCAGAGTTTAAGCAAACGGTTAAGAAAGGTTTACAAGAAAACTCTCAAGCTATTTCAGAGCTTAAAAATCAGGTTAGTATAATTGCAGAATTTTTGAGCGAAAGAGAAAAGGAAAAGTCCCCCAATCAACCACTACCTAATACTAGAGAATTCATGAAGTATCCTCTAGAGAGAAAGAGTTCAATCATGTGAACTCTGTAACAACCCTTAGAAGTGGTAAATTGGTAGAAAATAAGATATCCATGCATAATAGTGGACATACTGTAGATCTACCTTCTGGTTCCCATTCTAGTCCCCAAGATGAGCCCCAGAAGGAGCCACTAGATGAAGAGACCGATAAAATTTATAGTGATGCCAATACGGTTCCCGATAGGTCTCATTTTGTGCCTAAATCCCCATATCCACAATTGTTAGTTCCAACTAAGAGAGAGTCGACTTTCAACGAAATAATAGAAATATTTAAGAAGGTAAACATTAACATCCCTTTACTATAAGCAATTAGGGCAAGTGCCCGCTTATGCCAAGTTCCTTAAAGATCTTTGTACACGAAAGCGTAAGCTTAATGTCCATAAGAAAGCCTTTTTAGATGGTCAGGTAAGTTCAATCCTTCTGAACCAAACATCCCCTAAGTATAAAGACCTTGGATGCCCCACCATATTTTGTACGATTGGTAATCACATGGTTTATAAGGCATTACTTGACTCAGGAGATAGTGTTAACATAATCCCGTACCATGTGTACACCCAGCTAGGTCTTGGTGAGTTGAAACCGACTAAAATGACCATACAGTTAGCTGATAGGTCTGTAAAAGTACCTCGTGGTATAATAGAGGATGTACTGATTGAGGTTGATAAATTTATTTATCTAGTGTATTTTGCTGTTCTAGACACTCAACCTGTTCAGGATCCTAGTGCTCAAATACCGATGATTTTAGCTCGCCCATTTTTAGCCACATCTAATGCTATCGTCAACTGTAGGACCAAACTTATGAACATATCCATTGGTAATATGACCACTGAACTAAATATATTTAATGTTACTAGACAACCTTCTGATTAATTAGAGGAAGTGAATATGATTAGCACTTTAGTTCAGGATCTAGTTTAGGATAATTGGGACGACACTTTATTGGATGATTCTTTAGATGAATTTGATGAGATTCTCTTAAGTCAGTTAGGTGACCAAAATGTTGAACTAGAAGAAGCTTCAAGTATTTTAAAGACTCTAAGGACCCTGAAATTCAATCCATAGTGCTAGGCCTTACGGAGAGTAGTGTTGACCCTACGTTTAGGGGTAATGATCTAGAAGAAGCTTTTGAGTATTTTAAAGACTCTAAGGATCCATAAATTCAATCAATAGTTAGAGGTTTGTCTGAGAATACTGATTACCCTAGGTGTGGGGGTAGTGATGGTCAAATATCCCTAGTAGAAGTCCCTAACTTGGGATTCGAGCTTAGTGTACCTGAGGTATTACTTGAGTCACTTCCGACTCCAAAACCTGATCCTCATGATACTATCCAGGAGGAAATCCAGCTATTAGAGACCCGTTGTTCGAATGAATATATTTGTCAAGACACTCATATGAAGCCAAAGTGGGCGCCACAGATAAACCCAGTTTTCTTTGAAGAAGTTTTAAATCAGGTTGTGCTATATCTGCTTATTTATCTATTCCGATGCATTTGTCTTATAATTATGGAAGTTTTATTTGGTTTTGTTGATCCACAATTGTTTCGACTATTGATATATGATTTGAAAGGTAATTAGCCATTTTGTGGTATTTGACGTCTAGCTGAAGACTTTAAACTTAGAACTTCTTGGGAGGTAACCCATGATCATGTAACATGGTAATATCTTTCCTTAACTCTTTTTGCTTCAAATGGTAATAATTTCTCCTTGTTCAAGCTTTTAATTTTATCTTTAGAACATTGAGGTCAATGTTAGATTTAAGTTTGGGGGTATGGGAGAAACTTTTAGTTGCAATAAATAAACTCCAACGCCTAGAAATTTATGTTTATTAAGGATGGCACTAACCAATCTAAGTAGATGGAAACATCTAGGTTGTAGGGGTTGAGGAACCAATCTGAGTAGATGGAAACATCTATAATAGTCTATTCATAAAAGCACGGAGCTCCGGTGTTAGAAATAACATGGTGGTTTCGCCATATCTCGTTGAGTCCTTTTCACTTATGTTTTTATTTTGTTTTCTTTTTAAAATATATTTCTCTAAGTGATTAGGTGGGGCTCACGATTCAAGTTGTTACCACTTCTAGGGTGAAATAAAGTGATTGAGTTACTAAAAAAGAAAAAAGAAAAAAGAAAAAAAGAGACCAGACCAATTAGACCAAACGGAATAAATTTAAACAAATAAATAAAAATTAACACTTAGATAGCAATATGTGTGTGTTCTCCCTGTCTCCGTCGCCTAAACAAGCGTGGAATGAAGGATCCACGGGAATTACCATGTAATCTGCTGACAAGAAGCATGTGCTTGGATCCGCAATATCTAATCATGTAGTTAAAAAAAAAATTGATTGTTCAGTGAATAAATTAACGGCTGGTTCCCTTGTATATGCCAGACGAGTTTATCTAGAATTAAGATTTTCAACCACTGGTTCCCTTGTATATGCCAGTTATGTTGATATTAGTCATACCAGTATCTCAGTCCATTAGGATAGGTTCATTTTGGTAGTGGCCTTCAGACAGATATGAGAAAGACCGTTCACCTAGTCAACATCAAAACCATCTATGTTTTTCTCTATATCCATCTCTTAATCTATCCATGTGATTGGTTGACTCCAGTTATGATGTCCAAAAACTATCTAAGTAGATCTCTGTCACTTATATATGAACTTTAGTATGCTTGAGTGCAAACTCGTGTACAACAATTGGAATTTAGCATCAGGGTTCTTCCTCATGTAGTCAATAAGTATGCCAACCAATGAGATTCTTTAGTGGCTTCCAAGAATATGCGTAGATAGCTAGGGTCTGGAGTAAAGGTTTTGTGGGTACATCTCTAGTAAGACCTCCCGAGACTATAACTCGGCCACTAGGGACACCTAGGGGTATAAAGGCTTGTTGCATACGCTAAATGCAACCGACGATGCCTGCGGCCGTGAGTTAGGATCTTATTTTCTAGATTTGATTTGCTCGAGGACTAGCAAATAATAAGTTTGGGGGTATTTGATAGACACATTTATGTGTCTATTTGGATTTCAATTATGTATATTGTTAGTGCTCAATTTTGTATTTATTATGACTTTTTATGTCTTTGTAGGTGTTTTTGAAGAAATAAGCTTTTGCGGTGAATTTGGCTCGAAAAGTGGTATTTGGCCTCTCCGGAGAAAATTACTGAAAACACCCCTCAAATGGATAAGGGGCACACAGTTGATAAGGGGTAACCTACCGCTATTTGCACCCCAATCTACTATATGCACCCAAAGTTCTATTCGCACCCCATCAGACGATAGGGGGAACCGTTCTTCTTCACCGTTTAAAAAATAAGATTTTGGCGGGAAACAAATGTTGTCAACTGCGTACTCTTTTGGAACAAGTTTTGAAAAGTTTTGGTGAGACTTTCTCGGAGATTTAGGTTTGTAATAGTCTGTTAAGATAAAACAAGGAGTGTGACGTGTTTTGGGAGGTTAAAAAGGAATCAGAATCCTTGTATTCTCGGTAATCTTCTAAAACAGAGAAGAAACTTTCTCGGGCAACTTATTTGGAAGTTTTGTGGTGAATACTGTAGAATATCTTCTCCGGTGGATATATTATATCCTTGGGAGAGTGTTTTGGAGATTGAAAAAACCGGAAGACGCGTGAAGGAACAGGGAGGAGAAGAATATTTACGTGACTTTTGGCGAAAGAAAAGAAGATTATTTGGGAATTTACTCGACCCTATTGGATATATATAGGTCATGAGAAGTTCATAGAGGGGTATCAGGAGTTAGGGGTTAGTATAGAGAAGAAAATCACGAGTTACAGAACTCTATTTCTGCTGCTGTGTTGAAGAAGAAGACGAAGAACATTGTGCTGCTGAAGATAGTAGTTTATGCAACATCACTTATTCCAAGATTTACAACACTTTTCTGCGATACTTACTGCAACAGTCGTTTGCAGCACTTTCTTTGTATCGTTCTCTGTTTAATTATATTTCACCTCTTGTAAACACTTTTGAGCAATGAAAAATTCTTTTGTGAGTTTCTACAAAATGAGGAGCTAAACCCCATCACTGGGATGACGGAGGAAGCCAATTATCATCACTGTGGTAACTTTATTTAATTCTTTTCATGACTTTTGCATTAATATGAATTGAATTATGATTTTAAATTATTTAGTTGTCATTTAGTTTGATGAGTTATGCTTATCTTAAGTGTTTTGATAACTCATGCTTACCATTTACAATTAATGTTTTATAAAATCTACCTTGGCAAATATTAAGAGTCAATAATTGTTATTTTTAGAGTTATAATTGTCTAAGAATTAATATTGAACCATAGAATATGAGTTTGGTGGAATCCTGATTCCCAGTAGTCTCTCAACATTATCATTATCTTTTATTTTATTTCCCATTTTAATTTTATAATTTAAATCTAAAATCAACTTCCCAATTCCGAGAATCAAACCCTTTACTTACCACTTCAAAACTACATCAACTTTTCTATGTGAGACAAATTTGTTTATTAAAGTCTTCGACTTTGGGTCGTAGCAACTCTTGGTTGTGGGTGAGATCAGCTAAGGGAATCAAGTGTGCAGTATCTTGCTGGGATCATAGGCATAGGAACATAACTGTACCTTGGATCAGTGTGAGATTGGTTGGGGTTCAACTACAGTCCAAACCGAAGTTAGCTTGGAGTAGGCTAGTATATGTAGCGGCTTAATACAATGTATGTTTAATCTGGACTAGGTCCCGGGGTTTTTCTACATTTGCGGTTCCCTCGTTAACAAAATTCCAGTGTCTGTGTTATTTCTTTTCCGCATTATATTTTGTTATATATTTGAAATAATACAGGTTGTGCGTTGTTCAATCAATTGGAATATCCGACCTTATTGGTTGTTGATTTAAATTGATTGACCCTTGGATATTGGTCTTTGGTACTATCCAAGTTATCTCTCTTTGATTAAGACTCACAGATTGTATTTTCTTGAGTAAATCAAATTGAGAGATTGAGATAATAACTCCTTGAGATATTTTATATTGATTGAGTCTAGTTGATTCTCTAGAAAGTAACTAGGAGTTGTCCATACAGATTGTTAATCGAAATATTGGGTGTGGTTGTTAGACCCCCGCTATTTCAGAGACAATACAACAACGAAGTATGTTTACTTAATAAGAGGTTCAGACTTAACCAAACACAATAGGATTGCTATCGAATAAATAGGAATTAACGTTTGTGTAATTTAATTTAAATTATAATGGCGGAAAGTAAAAGTAAATGGCATAGTAATATTTTGTTAACGAGGAAACCGCAAATGTAGAAAAACCCCGGGACCTTGTCCATAATGGAATACTCTCAGGATTAATCCGCTATACAAAATCAAACCTGTTAGAGCATAGCTCAGTTGAACCCAATAGCGTTGGTATGTCAAGTTAGTTGTAGTTGCAGGAAATCCTACAATACATCCCTCACAGGAATTCATAATAATCAACACATATTTAAGATCAACAATTATACTTTTTTATTAATTGAATATGGAAATCTTACAAGAAAGAAATGAAATCAAGAATACAACACTGTTTTGAACTTTTTCTCTCCTCAAAACTTTCTCAACACTTTAAAATTGATCTCTCCCTTCCTTAAGTCTATTTGGCTCTTTATATAGGATATTACATAGTGGATGACAGCTAAGTTTTCCTTTATTTTATGATCTGGCTTGCGAGATTATCGCAAGCGTACAAATGTTTTATTCGCTACACTTTTCATTTTCGCTAGATCTTCATGTCTTTCTCGTGTTTATGTTGTCGTCGTTTGTTACGTCACTTCTTCAATCCATCTGCGATGTCTTCGCAATATATTTCGCAAGGGTGTAGATGTTGCGATATTCTGATCCTACATCTTGCCTCTTCTCATGTCTTCTCTACGAATGGGAGAATGTCATGAGAAACTGTAGTTCAAAATGCCGCAGCTTCTCATCTTTCCATATTCTTTTGTACTGACACGATTATGTATTTTATGCATTATTTATTACACGTATCTTTTCTTCCACCCATTTCTTGACACGTATTTTTCAACCGCCATTTCTCAACCGTTCACGTCTACTCTTCGCATTAAGTGTGTTTATCTTCTCCAGACCTCTTCTCTCTATATATATTCTTCTCTTATCTTCTTTTTTACTTTTCCTTCAACTTCTCTCCAATTTTACCGTTCTTTCGCAAATTCCGCTTCTGCTACTGCAATCTTTCATCCTTCTCTCTCTTTTGATCCTTACTTCTTCATTCTCATACTCAGATATGCCTCCAAGTGGTCATAAACATGGAAAAACTTTTGAAGGAATCCATAAAAAAATCCAAGAGAGGGGTTTTACGCTATCCACCATCCCTAATCAAGGAGATAACTCCATTCTTTCTGCTAAATTGTTTTCTGATTATCATTTTGACAACAAAGAAATCATATTTTCTCTAGGTCAAATTCTCGATGGGCTTCCCATCCCTCTCTATGATCCTGATCTTCCCTTATTTTATGAAATCCTTGCACACACGAACTTCTCGCGATCCATCTATCAATTGAGTTGAGACCGCATTCGCTTAATACTTGAGTTTTCCAACCACGGTACTGGTAAAGGATCTCTTTATTTAAAAGATGTTAGGGATCCTGAACTTGTAGATTTAGAAATACTCGCTGAAAAATACAAAGCAGAGAGCTTCTTTGAAAATTATGAGCTAATACCCATGAAGAAAGAGAGCACTCGCTGGGGTGTCCGTTTGAAGATAAAAGATAACATCGTTGATGATAAACTGCTTATGCATGATATCGACTGGCATTCGGGTAATAATACTACTCCTCGCCATTCTAAAGATAACAAATGGTGTGTTTTTCCACTGATTTTTAAAGGACCTTACATTTCTTGATCGAATGTACTTCCTGCGAATCTTGTTACATACCAACCATGGGTATTCAACTGGCCTGAAAAGGAGAAAGAGCTATATCTTCAAGTTTTGCTCAATTTATAGTTTTTCATATATCTTTACTTTTTTTTGTTCTCTGATTCTTACGAAATTCTTCAGATTGGAAAATTGAAAGCAAGCTACAACAGAGCCGGGAAAGCTAGCACCTTGTCAGCTCTTCGCTCAATCACAGATGAAGTAAGAAATATTCTTTTATTATTTTAATCAATATATTGTTGCCTCTATTTCTTATCTTTATCTGTGTGTAAAGGTTATCATTGAAAAAGAAGAGTATGTGAAAGTTGTAAAGACTAAGGGAAAAGGTAAAGGTGCTCTTCGCAAGGAGAAATCATCTTCCCCCTCTTCAAAGAAAAGAAAAATCGGTTCTCTTTCCCCTTCAAATCCTCATTCTGATAAAAGCTCTGATGATAATGATGCTGATAATTCTTTCGCAAGGGGAGATTTTCCACCTGAATCTTCTATGGCACAACTATCTAGCATTTTTTCCTTCTCCATGCAAGGGATTGGAGATGATGGTCTTACCAACATATGCAAGGTTCTTGCGAATATCTGAGACGGTCCTTTATTGGATAGTGATCATTCTCTTCGCGGAGTTTTCATATCAGTGACTCCTAGTTTTCTGAATTCACTAGGTATTTTGGTATGCATTTCGTTTTCTTGTCTCTTCATTATTATGATTCAAAATTATATTCTATATCTTGATGATTTATTCAGAATTATATTTTATATTTTCCTTCGCAGACTAGAAAATCTTCTTTAGTTGTTGCCTCAGATTTGGAAAAAAGACGTGAAACTCTTGAGAAGAAGAATATTCAAATTCGCAAGAAAAACGAAGAACTGGAAGCTGAAGCTGTTTACCTTCACGAAAATAACAAACAATTGGAATCCGAAACTGCTGCTCAGAAAAATAAAATTTCCAGCCTTCAAAATGCAAACCAACAACTCTATGTTATGGAATTTTCCTTCTTCCCCTTAGTTCCTTTATCCCATTGTTTTATCTTATTTGATCAATAATTTTTGTAGACATTTATGGTCTTTCTAATGAGGCTACAATCCTTCGTTCTTTTCCCGACCATATAGATGATGATACCCTTCTTGAACACTTTAATAATTCTGTAAATAGTTTTTCAAATGACAAAATTAAATCTCTTTCCACAAATGAACTTAGATCCAAACTTCGCCTCTTAGAAATTGACCATAGATCCAACTTGTGTTTAACCAATAAATTTAAACATTTCTACCTGAACTCTAAAGAAGAAATCAATAATTTTAGGTCTAAGAATAGTGATCTCATAGATGATAAAGATCGCATCGCTAGCCAAGGTGCTCAAGCTTTAGAAAAATTTCAAGAAAATCTTCTTGGAGTTCAGATTGAACGAGATGAAGCTAATCGCCAAAATGTTGTGCTTAGCAAAAGAGAGAGTCAAATTCGTTCCCGTCTTCTCATAAATAATGATGATGAATTTGCTTGGGCTGCGAAATTTCTAGATGATGCCAGAAATAATCTAGGTGTAAATGTTAGTCTCCAGGCTGAGCACACGGCCTTGGTTAGGGATATGATTCTTGACAGATAAGGTTGCTAACTGTATTTCCTTATTAATTGTTTGTCCTTTATAAACTTTCATCGAGTTATTGATTCATTATTATACGTTCGCAGAAGCTGAAGAAAGATTTCACAAAAGAATTGAAGAGCTTGAAGCTGAAAAATAAAAACTCGCCAAGGATCTTACTTCTCTAAATGATAAATATTCTAAACTGAAGAGACAATTGAATATTTCTGTTGCGAACTTTAAGAATGATGCTATTCTATTTTGCAATCAGACTATTAAAATAGTTTGTGATGATAATGATATTCCTCACTCCACATATCCTTGCCTCTTAGAAGAAGTTCCAAAGAATGTCCCTGACCTGGTTATCTCTGATAGTGATGCTAATGAAGAAGATGAAGAATAAGAAGAATCCGACGAAGATGAAGAAGAAGAGGAATCTGATGAAGATGAAGAAGAATCAAGAAAGAAATATTTTTGCTTATTTCTTTAACTTTTTGTAATATATGTACATTTGTTCTTTAATTTTATACTCTTGTAATCTATCACTGCGAATTTCGTCTTCTACCAATAATTTTTTTATCTCTTTTGTTTTTTTCTGCACGTGTAAATCTTTTATATGGAGACAAATAACATTTTCTCATTCTATGCATTCCCATACTTGCCTCTGTTATTTGTATCCAAATGAAAGATCAAGCAAGTTACTTTCGAATAATAAGATTATTGCGAAATCTTTTGGCACATTTATGCCTCAGTTTCGCAGCCTTTTCTGCACAATCTCGCAAACATATATTTTGAGAGATATGTCTTGGTTTTTTCCAAGATTTTATTCTTTCTTGTTCTCTTATGTACTCTTATTTTGCCTTCCTAGTTAAAGGTCTTATTTTTCCACCTCTTGTCATTGCGACAATATCGCAGGACGTCTTTGCACTTTCATGCAGAAACCCATTGATCTTGCCTTAACTTTTTTCTTTTGTCATTTTTGTTGCGACAATATGATAGGTCTAAATATTCTTACGAAAATAAAGCCCCATGACATTGCCGTCTTGTGACGAAATCGCAGGACGTCCTTACACTTTCATGCACTGACCCCTTGATCTCGTCTTATCTTTATTTTTTGTATTATTGCCTCTTCAGGATTGTTGCACAAATATGACAAGCCTAAATATTCTTGCGAACATAAAGCCTCATAACGTTTGCATCTTAAGACACTTATCATCTCCCTAATGGAGGGTGCCACCCTTATCTTCCCCCTGGTTTCCCTTCAAAGAGACGTACCTCTACCATACAAGGTTGGATCCTCCCATCTAATATTTACAACAACCAGTTGTTTTCACAGCCTATTATCCCTTTTGCCTATATGGCTTGTGGTTACGAGACTGCACCCTAAGTGGGGTTTTCTTCGGGCCGAGTTCATCATAGTCAAGACTTTCCAAGAATGGCCAGGTACATTCCAGACACCCCATGCACTCTTGGATCAACCGTGTACCTAGGCGCCTTGATCATATTCTGCACTCCTTAAAAGAGACCCTCAATCTTCCAATCTAAGTCATAAGCTTAGGTTGAAAATCCAAGGTACTTATCCTGGATGGGCTTTATTGACCCCAAATATCCATGACTCAGGTTCCAGGGGCGGTATAACCTTTTCGCTGAGTCATGAAACAGGTACCCCTTCTATGACGCACTTTAGGTCTTATATTTGCCACTTGTGAAATTTTGATTTCGCGAACTAGGGTGTACACCATAGTAAGTTCGCCCCTTTCTGATGATTATTCTATTATAATTTCTCAATCTCATCTTTATCATTAAGTAAAATATTGTTTGTGGGAGAAAACTACTTCTGCAGGTTTAGGTAATTTTGGGTGTGTGTGGATGAGAAGTGAATTTAAACCTTCAAAAAATATGTTGCACGATGAACACTTTTGATTCGAGAGATAATCTGTACAATTCTGGCCTAAACCGAAGACACGGCCGTTCAAGATTTGTTTCGGTCACAGGTAAAGGATTTGAGGTTGATCTTAGGGAGGGAAGCGAAGAAGGTGTTGAGAGTATGAAGGTGAAGGATATTTGATGACTTGTTAAAAGAAGGTTGAGCAGGCTAGCAAATGTTGCAGGTAGGCTCTGGGTGTTGAATATGATGGTATTAACACTTGGTTTTTTCTGTGTTTGGACTTGTGTTGTTGTTGAAAATAGGGAGGAGAACCTATTTATACAAGTCTTTTAGCATAACCTTCGTATCTCGTGGGAAGTGGAGAAAGTGGAGTGATGGAGTAGTGGAGTAGTGTGTTGGTGTCACACGACCAGGCTTGCCCACTTCTCCCATCATCACTAACCGTCCATGACTTCCTGACACGTTCTTGTGATGGCGCGTTGTGCGTTGCACGCTGTAAACCGCCAGACCAATACCCCAGTATGTATCCCCCAGTTTGTGACATGATTGATGTCTCTAGTGTTTTGGAAAACATGTATCATGTTGTTGTATCTTGGAAAGTCAGGCTCGGGAAGCTTGCTAGCTTGGTGACCTTCGACGGTCGAGATTTTGCATCTTGAGAGGAGGGGCAACCGTTGATCGTTGCACCAGAAACCCTAATTAGCTCTCCTTACTAGAATCATTGTAGAATTCTAGTATGGACTCGTATTTTGATGATCCGCCCCTCCATTCCATACGGAAAAGAATTTCCTATCTCCCAACGCGGGAATATTTAGGTTTTAAGCTCGTTCGGGAGGAGAAAACATCCCGAAAGAAAAACCCTGGAAGGAAATTGATACTTGTGAAGTATCGTGTTGTTTGTAGGCGCATATTGTATGCATGCGGTGCATTAAATATGTTTAACATATTTGAATCCTACAACCTTGATGAAAAGATTGCAAGTTGAAGTGACTCAACTAGCTATGTTCAGGCGTTGTTCGGAGGTCGCATGAGCGGGACCCACCTTGGCCGGTTATGCCATGGAGAAGTGTGGAGGATGGTGATCATGGTGATACCTTGTTTGCCACCTAACTCCATTCCTAGGCTATTCATCCAAGCATGCGAACTTGGACGGACGAGATTGATGGAGGAATAACCGTTGGATTAGGGTTTGGAAGGTTTGCGAGCTTCCTCTTTCACCCTAACGGTTTTATGCCTTGGGAGGCGTGCATGGAGTGGACGATTGTCCCTGCATGTAGGTGGGACGCCACTCTATACGTCCACGCTAGCAGGAAGTCAATCGGAGCAATCTGGGTCGCCCGTTCTAGCCTGCGATGACGGATGGCCGAGATTAGAAGGGATCTTGCATGCTGCCTTTGGGAACAAATTTCGAGATGGATGGCTGCAATCTTCAATGTCCGATTGATTGGATATGTATCCGAGCCCACGGTGAGCACGTTGGTACTACCGGCCGGTGGTTGGGACACCAAACCGTTCGTGTACGCTGGTTGCAAGTTGCTTGGTCGCAACTTGTTTAGCAAACCCTAATTTTAGGGTTTGTGGGTCCGCCACTTCTCTCTAACGGTTTTGTGGTTTCTACGGACCCCTTGGGGAAACCAATCAATCCAGGAGGAAGGTAGGCTGGCGGTGAGCATGTGCATGCATACTACTCGGTCCCGCGTGCGATCTAGGTCGTCCAACTATGCCTGCGAAGTTGGACGGTTGAGATCTATTTTTTAAGCTTGTCTTTGCAGAACATCTTTTCATGACTAGCATGGCTAGTATTTTTTATACTCAACGGGGCTAATATAACCCGCCGTGAGAGATGCTCAACGGGGCTAGTATAACCTTCCGTGAGGCTTTACTCAATCGGGCTAGTATAACACCGAGAGTTTCAGCCTGTACGTGTATTTCACACATGTCTCCTTATTAATGCTTGGAGATTCGTGTTGGTCTGCTGAGAGAAACACTCAGTCGTCATGCCGCACAAATAATGAGAGTGGAAAATTACAGGAAATACAAGGCTGGCCATGCATTAATCAATAATGCTGTAAATTCACAGGGTGTATGGGATTGTTGCTACATGCTCCAACCTGGATGAATTTCGTGTATTTAGTTCACGGAATACTGAGATTATTTCCACATGCTCCATTCTAGGTGAATTAGTAAAGTGAAGAAGTACTCATCACTTCATTAACGACTTTATCCCTTACAGGATGTCATCATATATTTATTTGGTTTTACAATTTTAGCCCTGAACTAAAATCCACCATCAACATTAAGTCCCCTGCCTAGCACACAATGGTTACACTGTTGCGAGGTAGGCATGAGATGGTGATAGTTTAAAGACAAAACTTATAAGACAAAGTTAGATGTTACCAGGAGAGACGGGTTATCCTGTCCTCGGAGGATGTCACGTTTAAGAGGCGTGCAGGCGAGCGTTCCCCTAGAATGATGTAGGTCTTAATTGTTTCAGTCGAACTTGTTATGCCTGCTTCGATCGAGGGACTACTGCACATGCTCGGGTTGTGCCTAATCGACGGACTGTTGCGCTTACTTCGTTCATGGGTCTACTGCGCCTGCGTGATTGAACGTGGAACCTGATATGGGCATGTTTGCTTCAAACATGGGAAGTTGTGCATGCTTCGATCGAACATGGGTCCATCATGTGCACGTTTTCAAACTTTGTCCATGTCCTATGATTTCTTGATATGCATGTGGGACCGCCTAATTCTCTTAACCGTGGGACTCATCATGTGCCTGCTTGATCTGGGATTGTTGTGCCTGCTTGATAGGCATGTTCAACCTTGCATGCGCCTGTATGCTACCTGCATGCTATGCCTGCATGCTCAACCTTGACTGCGCCTACATGCTATGCTTGCATGCTCAATCTTGCGCATGCATGTTATGCCTGCATTTTCAACCTTTCCTGCGCCAAGATGCTCAACCTTTCCTGCATGCTACATGCTCAACCTTGAATGCGCCTGCATGCTATGCCTGCATGCTCAACCTTGCCAGCACCTGTATGTTATGCCTACATGATCAACTTTGCCTGCGCCTACATGCTATGCCTGCATGCTCAACTTTGCCTGCTCCTGCATGCTTGATGTGCCTGCTTTGATGAACTTTGTGTGCTCAAATGTAAATGCGGGTCGAGTGTTGAAACAGCTTCTTAAGCGAGCGTGGAGACGGATCCCCGTGAGAGCGTTGAAGCAGGCTTCTAAAGCGAACGTGGAGGAGTCTCTTGGTGAGAGCGTTGAATCAGGCTTCTGGAGCGAACATGGAGGAGGCTCCTGGTGAGAGCGTTGAAGCAGGCTTCTGAAGCGAACATGGAGGAGGCTCCTGGTGAGCGTTGAAGTAGGCTTCTGAAGCGAACATGCTGGAGGCTCCTGAAAAGCGTTGAAGCAGACTTCTGAAGCGAACATGCTGGAGGCTCCTGAAGAGTGTTGAAGCAGGCTTTTAAAGCGAACATGGAGGAGGCTCCTGGTGAGAGCGTTGAAGCAGGATTCTGAAGCGAACATGGAGGAGGCTCCTGGTGAGAGCGTTGAAGCAGGCTTATGAAGCGAACATGGAGGAGGCTCCTGGTGAGAACGTTGAAACAGGATTCTGAAGCGAACATGGAGGAGGCTCCTAGTGAGCATTGAAGCAGGCTTCTGAAGAGAACATGCTAGAGGCTCCTGAAAAGCGTTGAAGTAGACTTCTAAAGCGAACATGCTGGAGGCTCCTGAAGAGTGTTGAAGCAGTCTTCTGAAGCGAACATGGAGGAGGATCCTGGTGAGAGTGTTGAAGCAGGCTTCTGAAGAGAACATGGAGTAGGCTCCTGGTGAGCGTTGAAGCAGGCTTCTAAAGCGAACATGCTGAGGCTCCCGAAGAGCGTTGAAGCAGTCTTCTGAAGCGAACATGCTGGAGGCTCCTGAAAATCGTTGAAGCAGACTTCTAAAGCGAACATGCTGGAGGCTCCTGAAGAGTGTTGAAGCAGGCTTCTGAAGCGAACATGGAGGAGGCTCCTGGTGAGAGCGTTGAAGCAGGCTTCTGAAGCGAACATGGAGGAGGCTCCTGGTGAGCGTTGAAGCAGGCTTCTGAAGCGAACATGCTGGAGGCTCCTGAAAAGCGTTGAAGCAGACTTCTGAAGCGAACATGGAGGAGGCTCCTGGTGAGCGTTGAAGAAGGCTTCTGAAGCGAACATGCTGGAGGCTCCCGAAGAGCGTTGAAGCAGGCTTCTGAAGCGAACGTGGAGGAGTCTCCTGATGAGAGCGTTGAAGCAGGCTTCTGAAGCGAACATGGAGGAGGCTCCTGGTGAGCGTTGAAGCAGGCTTCTGAAGCCAACATGCTGGAGGCTCCTGAAGAGCATTGAGGCAGGAGGAGACTCCTGAAGAGAGCGTTGAAGAGGCTCCTTCTTCGATTCGGTTTTCTCTTTACATGCTTCTTGATTGACCATCTATTGGAGAAGTCCTTGACTGATGGCGAAGGAATCTCATGCTGAGCCTCAGTCCCCAAGCATGATCTATGTGTCTCCATCTTACGTTCCCGGTTATTAACAGCAACAGTGATTAGAAACTGGTAGGGAGAGGTGTGGTGGAAACTTGCACGAACTTGGCACTCTTCGGTAAAGATCATCTCGTTTAGAAAGATAAGCTGGAACCAATGGCTTTCTTGATGTTTTTCATGAAATAGAGAAGGGGAGACAGTCCCTTGCCCACGAGTATCTAGATCTTTCGACTTGATAGGTATTGCCACGCTAGGTTCATGAGGATGTCTTCGAGATGGGAGGTGCTAAGCATTCCCAGTCCCAGTCCTTTGGTAAAGCAACTACTTCTTCTACGGGAGACAAATTCTGAAATCTATCTCACTGATGTAGTTACCATCGATCCATATATGGAATATCTTGGACGTTGTTTCACCATTGCGGCAGTTGTGCATAGGGTGCTGGAGTTGGAGTTGGTGATGTTGGACGGACGTTGTATCTCGGTGGCTTTCCTCTTGCTGCTTCAACTAAAATGCTTATGGAAGGCTAAAGATTGTATTTGATGTTGGTGGGATGTATGCTTCCACGAACATCATGAGGCTCTTCATTACTGGCAGGCCTGGTGCTTTCCAGCAGGGTGGATGCTGTCGTTGATGAGTGTTCAATAACTTCACGAATTCCAGAGGATGAACAAAAGTGAAGATTCTCCAACATATCATGGTAGACATGCACCATTGTCTGATAGAGTGACTCGATTTTGTTCGACATGACGCGTGGAAATCATTATCCTCTTGAGGCTTCTCCCTTGAGGTATCAACTCCAGTGGAAAATTGCCGCCATAGAGCGTTGATATGTTGTACCAGAATTCTTTTAACCCAATGGAAGTACAATATACTAAAAATTTCCGAGAGAAGTTCGAAAAGCTATCTTACTTGCGTCATGATCGTACATCCTTATCTGGTTGTAGCCTATGTAACCATCCATGAAGAAGAACATGTCGTGTCCACTGGTGGCACCTACTAGCATGTCGATGTTAGGCAGAGGAGAGTCGTCCCTAGGGCAATATTTGTTTTAGTGTCTGCAACACCTGATCTCACGCGTGAATTGCCTCAGAGATTGTCTGACCAGCTTGGACCAGAGATTGTATGAATACCTACACAAGGTAGAGCTGATGGAGATAGGCCTAGGAGATTCCTCATCTTCGAGCTCATCAGTTGTGGGGTTGGTGTCGTCTTGCAGATGTTGTGGAGCATCTAGCACTTGTTCTTGTGGTTCGTTATTGTTGCAGCATTCCACTGGGAGGGGAGAACGTGCATCAGTATCCCTCTTGGTGTGAACATGGTTCGCTGCTTCACTAGATGAAGAATAACGCCTTGTCAGCGAATATGCATTGGGAGGAATAACCCTTAATGATGCAATTCGGTCCTCCTCCCGGATTGACATCCACACAGGGAGTGGGATGCAATGAACTTTGTATGGTTCTTCCCGCGGAGATTCTCTTGGTTCGAATAACTCCACTCCATACATCGATGCGTAATGAGACAGTGATGCAGGAATACAGACAACTTCTTTATCCAGCATGGTATTCAGGCACTGATGATATGTTGAAGGGAAAACCCCGTATGTGCTGGTCTGGTTTCCTTCGAAGTCCGTCATTTTGGTAGGCTTCCGTATTATCTTGCAGGGGAGAATCTTGGATGTCCTGAGAGCCTTGAGGGTAATCACATTCGAAGACGCTATTGTGTCGATGAGGGCCTTCCTGAACTCTGAGCCCTTGATGCGTGCATCAACATGTAGGGGCCGGTTGTCACCTTCCTCCGTCATTATGTCGTCCTCTGTAAATGTAACATCATTTACATATGCTTCCGATGCGGTTAAGACTCCTTGACATGAAGGAGTCAGGTGCACATTTAGATCTATCTGATTAATTGCAGCAAACGTCTCCTCCTGCTGATTCATCGATAGATGTAAGAGTTTACACAAGCTTTCCACTAGAGATTCCACTTCCTGCTCCATTGGTATCTGGTTCGTAGTAAAGTTGTCTAAATGAGGATGATCGTTATGAGGACCAGTCCCCAGTGTAGGAGTCTCCATGATAAGACCTCCCATATCTGATGTTGCTTCTTTTATCAGGTCCATGTAGGCCTGCGTCGTTGAAGTACCTTCTCTGGGTACGTTGAACGCGCTCCCTGTTGGCTCCAGGGGCTGTCGAGGCTCTTCTGGAAATCGATCAGTTAATATATTAAGAAAAATGAGTACCTCTTTATGAGTTGCAGCCATATCCGTTTGAGTCTTAGCAAGGACTTCCTGCATCTCCATCAAATATGCGATGGTAATGGGAGATGGTCCTCCCCTTGATCCTCCAGTTCCTCATCCTGATGAAGGGGTGGAAGTTGTTGCTCTGGTGACTGCTGGAGGCGTTACACTTGAGGAGATATTGGGATTTGCGGATGCTCTGGTTCTGTGATAGGAGGTGTCGCGCCCAATGGAATATCTCCTCCTGCTCCACTGGTGCTGGTAGTAAAGGAATTAATTCCACGAGATACATTGATTGCACTGAAAGGATGTACGGTAACACCACTAATTGGGATATCAACACCAGGAGTTCTGTCGGCGCTAGTCCCGTCAGGATTGGTTGTTGATCCAGACCTAAGATCCACCATTTTGAAATCTGAGAAATTGAATTGATATTGAAGGAATTGTCTTCACAACCGAGAGATTAATCCTCCCACTGTGGTCGCCAATTTTTTGTGGGAGTGTTTGTACCCCTAATATTCTACACAAGGAAATGGGCAAGTTTTGGCCTTCAAAACCCCCATGTCCAAGCCCATGGGCAACAAACTAAGCTGGTCCTAGCTAACAAACACTCAATTCACAAGCCCATGAGCAAAAACCCCAACTTGGGATAGAAAGTTTCGCATAAGGACCGCCACTTCACAAATTTCCAATCCGGCAACCAAGTCCAGCAACCGAGTCCGCCACGACAACGGCCAAGTCCGGCGGCCACTGCCAGCGGCAATCAGCGATTATTATCCGATTACTCGGCGATTAACATAATGACGGCGATCAAAACGCTTTAATCTGCGATTAATTGGCCGGCGGAGGAGCGAGCGGTAATCGGCGATGAAATGTCGATTAATCTCCGATTAACAGGGGATCCGATTATATGCCGATTCATCGCCGATTAATTGGCGATTAATTTTATGGTGGAGGATTCAGCGTAACTCGGTGTTGTTTAATTGCATAGTCCCTGATACTTCCACCCCATTCAGTTTACCTAGCGGATTTCAACGCCCCCATTGTGGGATTATGGCAAGTGATTAAATTCTAACCATGAAGGCATGAAGGGAATTCATGGCAGGGCATCATGCAGGGAATTAAAATTAGAGCACCATGCATGGAATCATGCAGGGAATTCATGCCTGTATCAAAAACGGTAAAAGTAGTGACATATAAAGGGAAGTTTCCCAACCAAAAAGGTAGGCAATCTTTCCCATAAAAAGTCATGTGAAAATATTCTCTTGCTAACTTAGGCATTAGAGGGTTTTTTGCAGGTACCCCCCACCTTTCTCCATTAACCAAATCAATTGAGGATTAAAGCAGCGATCGACTCCCAGTTGCAACATCGTACAAAATTCTGTGTTTGGGGTAGAAGCGATTTTACCTTACAAACAGTGGCGCCGACTAACGGTTTCGAAAAAAGGAAATCTTGTTTTACTAGATCGAGATATGGATATAATAAGACAGACTGCACGAGGGGATGATTCTGAGAACAATTCCTAACCGCGCAGGAGACGCGAAATGGAGAGGGACGATATTGAGGTTCAATCTGCACCTGTTATACCCACTGGAAACAGACAGGGTCAAGATCATACTTATAACAGATCACTGAATCATGGACGAGATCGAGATCGTTTTCATGATGAAGATACAGATCTGAATCGCAGAAAGGAAAAACAACCAGTGATCGAGAACGAAGTGATCGACGTTGATGGGGAAAACCAAGATGTTCGTGGAAATAGAGGGTATGCGTTCGGCAGCCTCTCTAGGAAGAATTGCAATCGACAAGATTTGCGTGATGGCCGCACTGCGACTCCCAGTACAGCGGAGGAAGAGCTACGACATCGGCTAAAGGAGCTAGAGAAGGAAAATGCTATCTTGAGATTAGAACGTGAAAACCAACCTCGACCTGGGACCGGTGTTTTGAATAAACAGAGAGTACGATCTGTATGGCAACGCCTTGGAGGTCGAATTGAACCACAAGTCGTAGATCCTAATAGAGAAGTAGTCGATCTAGATCGAAGAGACAAGAGGCTACTGGTCACCGGAGATTTACCAAAATGACCTAAGCAAGCAGGGGATCGGATAGCTGCAACACAACAGAGTGCGGCCAGAAATAAATCTCATTCAAAACGCCTTAGAAATGAGGATGAAGAGGTTCGAGATTAAAACGATGATGAATATTTTTTGTACGATTACAATGCTCATTCGGAGCAAAGAAGAGCTGGAAAAGAACCTACTGGACCCTATAGTAAAAAAAGGAGATCGGATAATCATATTCCAGAGGACCGGGATTATGAACAGGAAGGCAGTTCCGCACATGAAAACCTAAACTCAATAACAGAAGCTCGTCTTGCGAGGATGATCGAGAAAGTAATGATGAAAAAATAATCCAGAGAAGAAAAGATGGACAGGCTACATCGAGCAGCAGGAGCACCTTTCAAGTAGAATATAAGAGAATTCAGACCGCCAATGAATTTTCTAGTTCCAAAATTACAGGAATTCGACGAGAAAACTGATGATCCAGATCAACACGTTTTACACTATGAGACTTCCATGTCCTTGTGGCAGTACATCGATGAATTGATGTGTAAAATATTCTCGCAATCCCTTACGGGAGGAGCTATAATATGGTTCAACCAGCTTCCAGCAGAGTCGATCGGGACTTACCATAAGCTGATTGATGATTTTTTCTCTAACTATAAGTACAACAAACGTGATCGGAAAGGATGCCATTCACTGTTCCTTCTAGGAATCCGGAAGGAGGAAAGCATCAGACAATTCACTAGGCGTTTCAAGCAAGATTTAGCGGACGTGGATGGAGCCAACGACCAAGTTGTAATTACGGCATACAAACAGGCTTACCAGCATGATCAAAGAGGTGTGTACGGTTCTTTGGTCAAGAGACCACCAAAAACTTTGGAGGAACTATATGATCGAGTTGAAGAGTACGCCCGAGTGGAAGACGATTCTAAAGCCCGAGAAGAAGTTAACAGATCATCCAATCATCCAAATGATGGGAAGAAGGAAAAATCCAAGAACCGTTCAAACGGACAACATACTGATCGTGGCGATGCTCGAGAGAAAAACCAAGGTGAACGCACCGAAACTGGGTACCAGAAATTTCACGATATGAAGATGACCCCGCTAAACGTAAGTCTTACAGAGCTATACGAAAAAATACAAAAGGATTTGAGCCCCCCACGTCCTTTGGCAGCAGAAACAAGAGATAAACGTGATAGGAGCAAATACTGCAAGTTCCATAAAGACCATGGTCACAAAACTGAGAATTGCCGCTCTTTACAGATTGAGATCCAGCGAATGATCGACGCTGGAAAGATGCAACAGTACGTGAAAAAGGACTTTGGGAAGGGTCCTGGTCAGTTTGGTACTGCACATGTGATTAACGCTCGCGTGATTAACGTCAGTCACGCCAGGATTCATTCAATGACCAGTCAGGCATCGGAAGACGAAACTAGTAAAAATCTAAGACAGTTGAAAGAATGGTACTTGACAAATCACATTGATTTTTTCAGCGGTAATGGAGCAGAAACTAAGGAGCTTGGGTGCAAAAATATCTAGTTCTCTGATGCAGACATGATAGGTGTATATGCTCCACACAACGATGCTGTCGTTATAACTGCTTGGATTGGCATGTTTCGTGTGCACCGGATTTTAGTGGATACTGGAAGTTCGGTGAGTGTGTTGTTTTCAGGAGCTTACGCCTCTATGAATCTCCCACATGACCTGATCGAGGAGGATGAAAACCCAATTATCGGTTTCAGCGGCGAAGTTACAAAGGAAATTGGAAAAGTGAAGATACCAATAACAGTGGCTGACAAGTCCGTCTTGGGAACTTTCTTGTTGCTGGATTGCAGAGCACCCTACAACGCAATCTTATGACGAGACTGGCTACATGAGATCGGTGCAGTCACATCATATAATCATCAGTGCCTGAAGTTTATTACCTCGGACGGAGTTGTGAAAGTTAGAGGCGATCAGATGGCCGCCCATAAGTGTCATGAGAATGCAATGGATGCGTACAAGAAGTCAGAAGTCAGTGGAAACCAGATCATGCGAGTCAAGCAGAAATAACAATTACAGAACCCTCTCCCTCCAGAATCATATAGGGGAGAGGACGCAGCTGAACCCCCGATAATCGAGAAACTGATGGAGGTCCAGATTGGAGATGAGGAGCACAAGACAACGTTCGTAGGGGCAGATCTTCCGGCACATGAACGCGATGATTTGATTACATTGCTAAGGGCAAACGCCGACGTTTTTGCATGGAGTTTTGCTGAGATGCCAGGGATAGACCCGAATGTAGCCTGCCACAGGCTAAATATCGATGAGAATTTCCATCATGTTCGACAGAAAATCAGGAATATGACACAAAGCAAAAAAGATGGAGTGACTGAAGAGGTCGAAAAACTGTTGGAAGCAGGATTTATTCGACCGGTGCAATATCCTCGATGGCTATCCAATGTGGTAGACGTTCCAAAGAAGAATGGTAAAATTCGTATCTATATCAATTTTACCGATTTGAATAAAGCGTGTCCGAGTGATCCGTACCCACTGCCAATGATAAGAGATTTGGTGGATAAAACCGCAGGTTTTCAAAGACTGTCATTCATGGACGGTTTTTCTGGGTATAATCAAATACCTTTGTTCGAGGACGATCAAGAGCATACTGCGTTCGTGACTGATAGGGGAGTTTACTGCTATACTGTAATGCCGTTCGGGCTAAAGAATGCAAGGGCAACCTACCAGCACTTAGTGGACCATATGTTCAAGTATATGATTGGGAAGTCGATGGAGGTATACATCGATGATATGGTAGTGAAATCTCAGCAAAAAGAATCGCATTTTCTTGATCTGCAAAAGACGTTCGATATCTTAAGGCAATATCGTATGATGCTCAATCCAGCAAAATGTTCATTCGGGATGTCATCAGGAAAATTCCTGGGATACTTGATGACACACATAGGAATCGAGGCAAATCCAGATCAAATCAGAGCCATCATAGAAATGCCATCCCCAAGAACGAAAAAGGAATTCCAGAAGCTAGCAAGACGATTGGCAGCCTTGAACCGTTTTATTTCACGCTCGTCGGATCGATTCAAGCCATTCTTTGATGTTTTGAAGAAAGCAGTGAATTTTGGTTGGACGGCTAAGTGCGAAAGGGATTTTGATGAGATAAAGCAGTATTTGTCAACCCCACCGGTTTTGGTGAGTCCAAAATCCGGGCAACCTATTGGAGTTTATCTGGCTGCAACGGAGAACGTTATAAGTGCAGTGCTATTTGTTACAGATTCATATGAGAAGCCTGTTTACTTTGTCAGTAAATCCTTGACGGGGGAGGAAACACGGTACAAGAAAATTGAGAAGATAACACTTGCACTATTCCATGAATCTCGTCGCCTAAAGCCTTATTTCCAAGGAAGGCAAATCGTGGTATACTCGGAATACCCGCTGAAGCGAATCCTGGAACGTGCTAATGATTCCAGTCGACTAGCCATATGGTAAAATTTTCTGGGGGCATATGAGATCAAGTACGAAACCAGAATTGCAGAAAAAGGACACGCACTGGCTGCACTGCTAGCAGATTTTCCGGTGGATGATATAGAAATGGTTGCTGGAGAAGAAGAGGAGTTGTTCAAACCCACAGAGCCGGTCACTGACCAGACTGGGTGCGAGACTGCAATGGATATCGATACACCAGAACCATTGTGGACCGTATTTACTGATGGGTCTTCAAACGTTAGTGGTGCTGAAGTGGGATGCGTAATCCTTACTCCCGAAGGTTCGAGGATCGAGAAAGCGACCAGGCTAGGTTTCCAAGCATCAAACAATGAATCCGAATATGAAGCTACAATTATCGGCTTAAAAGCTGTCAAGCAGCTGGATGCGAAGAACGTGAAGCTGGTGACAGATTCCATGCTAGTAGTTAACCAATTTCTGGGGACCTACAGAGCAAAGGAGGAGAGAATGGCATTGTATTTGGACCATATGAAAGAGCTGGCAAATGAGTTCGACCGATTCTCTATTTGGCAGCGACCGCGATTGGAGAACGGGCACGCATATGCTTTAGCATATCTGTCTTCCGCAGTGCCAACAGATACCGCCAGATTCTTGGTAGTATATTTCCAAGAATTACCTAGCATCTCCGACAACCATTTTGTTTTAGCTTTCGAACACGCTAGTAGGGGCGAGAGGGCAGCTACATCAGCACAGGGAGAAACGGAGAACATCGACAACAATATGGATATTGACAATCCAGTGACAGACAATTCAGGAGATCATGTTAAAAACAGTGCAGACTGGCGTCAACCTTACATCCAATACCTGACAACTGGAGAACTCCCTGAAGATGAGAAACTTGCTGCAAAGGTGAAAAGGGATTCATGGAGATACTCAATGATCGAAGGGCTGTTATACCGCAAACCTGTAGCTTTGGAGCCATTTTTGCGATGTGTATCAGCCGAGGAAGGACAACTGATTCTAGCAGAGGCTCATGAGGGAATCTGTGGAAGCCATTCTGGGGGGCGCAGTCTCGCGCACAGGATACTTACCCAGAGATATTTCTGGCCATACATGCAGAGAGATGCTAAAGAATATGCACAGAAATGTGTGCCATGCCAAGAACACGCTCAAATTCCGAAAAGGCCAGCCAACGAGTTGCATCCAGTTTTCAGTCCCTGGCCATTCTCTATGTGGGGATTGGACATCGTCGGACCACTTCCAAAAGCTCCCGGAGGCGTCGATTTCATTAGCCGCCACCGACTATTTCACCAAATGGGTCGAAGCAGTGGCACTGGTATACGTTACCAGACATGATGTGAAAAGATTCATATGGGAGAATATCGTAAATCGCAGATTTGGAATCCCGACGCGATAATATCGGACAATGGGAAACAGTTTAATTCCGGAGTGATCAAAGATTTTTGCAAGGGCCTGAATATTCGCCACAATTTCTCATCTCCATACTATGCTCAGAGCAATGGGCAGGAAGAAGCAACCAACCGCGTTATTATGGACAATCTCAAGAAACGACTGGAGAAGGCGAAGGGAAAATGGACCGAAGAATTCCCAGGAGTCTTATGGTCCTATCGAACAACCCCAAAAAGATCCACTGGTTTTTCGCCATTTACACTGGCATATGGGACGGAGGAAGTCATACCACCGAGGTGCAGCTGAAGACTACCAAAACTCGTGCTGTCAAATCTGGAAAAAACGACAGCATACTGGCTTTAGATAAGGAGTTTCTAGAAGAACAGAGAGAAACATCCTTGCAGAATATAGTTCGATACCAGCAGGCAATCAATATGGGATATGATCGCAAGGTCATAGGATGGTCATTCAAGACAGGGGAATATGTCTTGAAGAAAACCCGAGCGGCCACAATGGAACCGAACTGTAGGAAGCTCGGAGCAAACTTGGAGGGTACATACATAGTGGATAGGCCAGCGTTTCGGGGATCCTACTACTTGAGGAATCTCAATGGAAAGGAGGATTCAAAGCCATGGAAGCCGTGGAATTAGTTCCACTTGAAGAAGTTTTATTATTAGGAGTAGACTCAAATCCTGCTGTGCTGCACTCTTTTTACTTTTTGATGGTTTATCCCACTGGGTTTTCCACTCAAATGTTTTAATGAGGCAGTTGTTGTCGAAGCAGTAGGTATTTATCTTGTTATTTCAATTCAGAAATTTAATTCAGCATCATTTTGATATTCCATGCTTTATCATTGTTATTCGGATTAATTATAAGCTGCTGCGGATGATCGGGTCCGCATTCGGCCCTAAATGACAAAACAATACAGTTCGAGTTCTCTGTCAGCAATGTCATTGACAACTCTCGGATAGGTTGAATGCGCGGTTCGATCATTTCAACCCTATCTCAATTTTATCCCCATCATACGGGACAACAAAAAATGTGGCAAACGTTCTCATCCGTCCGGGCACGTGAGAATGTACACAACTCAAACTCTGCGCGCATCTTGAATAGCAGGATTGGCCCCCTGTGCAAATTCACGATAGCAGAAAAACTCAACTTTTCATTCCATGCGCAAGCAACATGCATCAGGGAGGTGCACCCCTGCGCGAGCATTGAGTAGCATGATACAAAACACACTGGGGACAAGATGTATGACACCCCTGCTAAGTCATTATACTTCTGGGGGCGAGTCATGTAACACTCCAGAAAAATACAAATTCGTAGGGAAACCCGAACTTCTTAACCCATAACAGGTTATGGATTAAGAGGGGGCGATGTTTGTACCCCTAATATTCTACACAAGGAAATGGGCAAGTTTTGGCCTTCAAAACCCCCATGTCCAAGCCCATGGGCAACAAACTAAGATGGGCCTAGCTAACAAACACTAAATTCACAAGCCCATGAGCAAAAACCCTAACTTGGGCTAGAAAGTTCCGCATAAGGACCGCCACTTCACAAATTTCCAATCCGGCAACCAAGTCCAGCAACCGAGTCCGCCACGACAACGGCCAAGTCCGGCGGCCAAAGCCGGCGGCCACTGCCAGCGGCAATCGGCGATTATTATTCGATTACTCGGCGATTAACACAATGACGGCGATCAAAACGCTTTAATCTGCGATTAATTGGCCGGCGGAGGAGCGAGCGGTAATCGGCGATGAAATGCCGATTAATCTCCGATTAACAGGGGATCCGATTACATGCCGATTCATCGCCGATTAATTGGCGATTAATTTTCTGGTGGAGGATTCAGCGTAACTCGGTGATGTTTAATTGCATAATCCCTGATACTTCCACCCCATTCAGTTTACCTAGCGGATTTCAACGCCCCATTGCGGGCTTATGGCAAGTGATTAAATTCTAACCATGAAGGCATGCATGGAATTCATGGTAGGGCATCATGCAGGGAATTCAAATCAGAGCACCATGCATGGCATCATGCAGGGAATTCATGCCTGTATCAAAAACGGTAAAAGTAGTGACATATAAATGGAAGTTTCCCAACCAAAAAGGTAGGCAATCTTTCCCATAAAAAGTCATGTGAAAATATTCTCTTGCTAACTTAGGCATCGGAGGGTTTTTTGCAGGTACCCCCCACCTTTCTCCATTAACCAAATCAACTGAGGATTAAAGCAGCGATCGACTCCCAGTTGCAACATCGTACAAAATTCTGTGTTTGGGGTAGAAGAGATTTTACCTTACAAATAGGGAGAAAACTACTTCTGCAGGTTTAGGTAATTTTGGGTGTGTGTAAATGAGAAGTGAATTTAAACCTTCAACAAATATGATGCACGATGAGCACTTTTGATTCGAGAGATAATCTGTACAATTATGGCTTAAACCGAAGACACGGCCGTTCAAGATTTGTTTCGGTCACAGGTGAAGGATGTGAGGTTGATCTTAGGGAGGGAAGCAAAGAAGGTGTTGAGAGTATGAAGGTGAAGGCTATTTGATGACTTGTTAACAGAAGGTTGAGCAGGCTAGCAAATGTTGCAGGCAGGCTCTGGGTGTTGAATACGATGGTATTAACACTTGGTTTTTTCTGTGTTTGGACTTGTGTTTTTGTTGAAAATAGGGCGGAGAACCTATTTATACAAGTCTTTTAGCCTAACCTTCGTATCTCGTGGGAAGTGGAGAAAGTGGAGTGATGGAGTAGTGGAGTAGTGTGTTGGTGTCACACGACCAGGCTTTCCCACTTATCCCATCATCACTAACCGTCCATGACTTCCTGACACGTTCTTGTGATGGCGCGTTGTGCGCGCATTTGTAAACCGCTGGACCAATACCCAAAGTATGTATCCCCAGTTTGTGACATGATTGATGTCTCGAGTGTTTTGGAAAACATGTAGCATGTTGTTGTAGCTTGGCAAGTCAGGATCGGGAAGCTTGCTAGCTTGGTGACCTTCGACGGTCGAGATTTTGCATCTTGAGAGGAGGGGCAACCGTTGATCGTTGCACCATAAACCCTAATTAGCGCTCCTTACTAGAATCGTTGTAGAATTCTAGTACGGACTCGGATTTTGATGATCCGCCCCTCCATTCCATACGGAAAAGAATTTCCTATCTCCCAACGCGGGAATATTTAAGTTTTAAGCTCGTTCGGGAGGAGAAAAAAGCCCGAAAGAAAAACCCAGGAAGGAAATTGATACTTGTGAAGTATCGTGTTGTTTGTAGGCGCATATTGTATGCATGCGGTGCATTAAATATGTTTAACATATTTTAAGCCTACAACCTTGATGAAAATATTGCAAGTTGAAGTGACTCAACTAGCTATGTTCAGGCGTTGTTCGGAGGTCGCATGAGTGGGACCCACCTTGGCCGGTTATGCCATGGGGAAGTGTGGAGGATGGTGATCATGGTGATACCTTGTTTTCCACCTAACTCCCTTCCTAGGCTATTCATCCAAGCATGCGAACTTGGACGGACGAGATTGATGGAGGAATAACCGTTGGATTAGGGTTTGGAAGGCTTGCGAGTTTCCTCTTTCACCCTAACGGTTTTATGCCTTGGGAGGCGTGCATGGAGTGGCTGATTGTCCCTGCATGTAGGTGGTACGCCACTCTATACGTCCACGCTAGCTGGAAGTCAATCGGATCAATCTGGGTCGCCCGTTCTAGCCTGCGATGACGGATGGCCGAGATTAGAAGGGATCTCGCATGCTGCCTTTGGGCACAAATTTCGAGACGGCTGGCTGCAATCTTCAATGTCCGATTGATTAGATGTGTATCCAATCCCACGGTGAGCACGTTGGTATTACCGGACGGTGGTTGGGACACCAAACCGTTCGTGTTCTCCGGTTGCAAGTTGCTTGGTCGCAACTTGTTTAGCAAACCCTAATTTTAGGGTTTGTGGGTCCGCCACTTCTCTCTAACGGTTTTGTGGTTTCTACGGCCCCCTTGGGGAAACCAATCAATCCAGGAGGAAGGTAGGCTGGCGGTGAGCATGTGCATGCATGCTACTCGGTCCCGCGTGCGATCTAGGCCGTCCAACTATGCCTGCGAAGTTGGACGGTTGAGATCTATTTTTAAGCTTGTCTTTGCAGAACAACTTTTCATGACTAGCATGGCTAGTATTTTTTATACTCAACGGGGCTAATATAACCCGCTGTGAGAGACGCTCAACGGGGCTAGTATAACCTGCCGTGAGGCTTTACTCAATCGGGTTAGTATAACACCGAGAGTTTCAGCCTGTATGTGTATTTCACACATGTTTCCTTATTAATGCTTGGAGATTCGTGTTGCTCTGCTGAGAGAAACACTCAGTCGTCATGCCGCACAAATAATGAGAGTGGAGAAGAACAGGAAATACAAGGCTGGCCATGCATTAATCAATAATGATGTAAATTCACAGGGTGTATGGGATTGTTGCTACATGCTCCAACCTGGATGAATTTCGTGTATTTAGTTCACAGAATACTGAGATTGTTTCCACATGCTCCATTCTAGGTGAATTAGTAAAGTGAAGAAGTACTCATCACTTCATTAACGGCTTTATCCCTTACAGGATGTCAGCATATATTTATTTGGTTTTACAATTTTAGCCCTGAACTAAAATCCACCATCAACATATATTTGAAATTTTTGGCAACAAATCAATCATACATCTCTTTTTCTTTTTTCAATATTTCTTTCATTTCACAATTTAAATTTTTTACCTTCACTTTCTGCCTCTGCATTGTTGTTGTTTTTTGTAACTTTCTTACCTTCTGCGAAATTTTTGCCACTTCTTATTTTCAACAAGCATTGGCTTCGCAGAATTTCTTCTTCTCCCTTCTCTATTGCATCTACCATTAATCTCTCACTCCTTTGTCTTTCTTTGACGTTATACTTCAAATTCTCCTTCTTTGCATTTCGTTCTTCGCATGATTCTACATCAATTTCATAACACTTCTTTCCTTCAATCCAATGTCCTTTTATAATACCAACTCCACTTGGATAAGGGAATTTGATGCACTGATGAAATGTTGATGCTACACCTAGAATCCCATGTAACCAAGGTCGGCCAATTAGAGCGTTGTATGGTGACTCCACATCGATAACACAGAATAGAATTTCAGAAGATATTCCTTTTAATGGAATTCGCATAGTGACTTCTCCTTTAGGCTTATTAGCGGTACCATTAAAACCATAGATTTTATAAGTTGAAGGTACTAGATCCTCATCTTTTCCACCCATAGTTTTATAAGCATGATAAAATAGGATATCCACAGAACTCAATCAGAATCCCGTTGATTGCCCATGAATTCTCAGCCTCATCATCATCAACATCGCTCGGCTTTGGGTTGATCTCTAGTCTCACCACCAATGGATTGTCATGCATTTCTCCTCCTTCGGGAACTTCTTCTGCGGTGAAGGAAATAATTTTTTTTTCCATTCTTTTAACGGCGAGACCTTCGCAATATTCATTATTTCTCTCCCATCAACGTCTCTTGCAAAAACTCTGCTCAGAATGTTGTCGTGAAAGTCTTCTATTATTTTGTATGAATGCACAACAGAGTGACAAAACAAATTCTATTCCTTCGCTGCAATTTCTATTACAAATGTTTCCCTTTCCTTTGTCGTGTTTTCTCTGCGAATTTCTGGTGGAGGTGGTAATGGGTGAGATTGAGGTTGCCCTATTAGAAAATGATTTAGCTTTCCATGATCAATCATTCTGAGGATGATTCTCTTTATATTTCTGCAGTCATTTGTCTAATGTCCATGGAAATGGTGATAAGAACAAAATTCATGACTTCTGTGGTTTGGTGGTGGTTCACTCCCCATATTCCATGGTGCTGGTATATTTTCCATCAAGATTATAGCTTCCCATATTTTTTCCACACTAGCATTTAGAGGTGGCATTTTGATTTCTTCCTATATTATCTTATGACTTCCCTGTCCTCTATAATGGTTTTTCCTCTGACCTCCATAAGTTTCTTGTGGCTGATCAAGTCTTTGAATTTTTTTATTTCCACTTCGGCTATAAAAGTTTCTCTCTCTCTCTCTTTCTCGAATTCTTCTTGATCTCGAATTCCCATAGCTACTAATTTCTGCTGATTATCACCCATTATCTTCTCTTGTTGTCCTTGCAAAGTGCTCGCCACTGTGTTTATCAACTTGGGTAACAAGCTTGTGTTTGCTGCTTTTGATCTTGTATTCCCAACTGGGTATGATTCCATCTCATTTTGTTTTTCCTCAAGAGAAATATACTCCTCCTGAAGTTCTCGCAACTCAGTCATTGTGATTGCATTCTTGATTCTAAAAATTTGAATATACAGCAGATTGGTTGCGAACATTGTGTTAATGAATGATAGAATGAGGTATATCTTATCTACTCGTCCAGCCATATCACTATACATTATCTTCCACCTCATGGTTAAATGCTTCAATCTTTCTCTAACTCTTTGTTTTAACCCAAATACATCTTCAATGCTAGGTCGCGAAGAATTATTACTTATATATGCCCCTAAGAACGTAGTCTACAAATGATTAAAAGATGTTATAGTATTCTTTGGTAAACCCTCATACCATTTCAATGCCTCTCCTGTTAAGATGTATGCGAAATACTTGCACAATACAGCATCATGGTTTTCCCACTATAGCATACATCTCACATATGCTTTGATGTGTTGAACTGCACAAGTTGTTCCATCAAATATACTAGTTAATGCAGGCAGATTGCACTTTGGGGGTATTCCTCTCAATTGCACTACTTGTGTGAATTGATTTTTCGCAGCTTCTTCTATGGTTTCGTCCAATTATCCCCTGCCTCCCTCTCTTTTGTTATTTAACATCCCTCTCATTTCTGCCAGTTCTCTTAAGATTTGTTCATTTACACCCGGGTTTTGGTCCATTGGCCTTTTAAATTCTGCTTCTATTCTTCTACGTTCATGTCTGTCTTGTCTTGCGAAATCTTGATTTTCTTCTTCATTAATTTTTTTCTTGTCTTTCCCTGCGATCTCCTCTTTTATTTCTTTCATGAATTCGCACTTGATTGTATCTCTCATTTTCTCCTCTGCGATTTTGGTCATTCCTCATCAATTCTCTTTGTTGCCTTTCAGATCTCCTTTGTATTATATCTTATTCTTCGTTGATATTTCCATTATTACGATTTTGTTCACGCCTTCTTTCTCGATTATCATGGTTGTTCTGGCGTATTGCCTCTTGAAGCTCTTGTTCCTCCACTTCTTCTCTCAACCTTTCCCTTTCGCAAGCTAGACGTGATTGTTCAGCATAATGTCTCTCGATTTCATCTTCAATTATTTGTTGATTTTTTTGAATTTCTCTCCCCTGTAATATTCTCCTTCCTTTTTCCTGATTTTCTTCGCCATTTTGATTATTTCGTTCCTGACATCGCCCGTTCCCATGATTCCTGTTGTTTAGTCCATCTTGGAGAATCTCACCATGTAGGATATAACGATCTTCAATTATTTCTCTCCTTTCGCGACGTTCTTCATCTGGATTTTGTAATTCCTCTGGAATATCTTCATTAACACTTACTACAGGTGAATTTCTCCTTCTTTCTCCTCTAATTGATCTTGAACTTGATCTTGTAGTACTTCTTGACTTTTTATTCTGTAGTCTCATGTTTTCCATCCTCAACTCATGATTTTGCCTTGTCGGATTTGCACGTTCTTCCGCTTCTAATCTCCTTTCTTCATGCATCCTTTGCCTTAATGCCTCTAGTGCTTCAATCTCTTCATTTTCATGAATTGCTCCTCTAACTGCTTCTCGTTTTCTATCTTCTCGTCTATCATTTCTTAATTGATGTTCTTCTTCTGCTTCGTCTGCTGAATCTGACCGCCAAGTGTGTACACTCAATCTGTCATAATCTATAATTCTATTTTGTGCTAGTGTACGCTGAATTGGTTGTTGAATTTGATTTTCTCCATTATTTCTTTCGTTCATTCTTGAAGATTCCTCAATTTGATTTCTCCTTTATCCATCAAGCCTCTTACTCCTTCTAACAATTGTTGGTTGTCTTGAAGCATTTATTCTTCTAGTCATCTCTTCAATCTTAATGAATTGTTGAAAATTATATGAAACTCTTCACCAACTACTCCAAATTCTTTCAAATCAATCTTCACGCTAATACCACATCACTCCCTGTTTCTAGCGCCAATATGTAGTTGCAATAAATCCTACAATACATCCCTCAAAAAAAATCATAATAATCAACACATATTTAAGATCAACAATTATACTTTTTTATTAATTGAATCTGGAAATCTTACAAGAAATAAATGAAATCAAGAATACAACACTGTTTTGAACTTTTTCTCTCCTCAAAACTTTCTTAACACTTCAAAATTGATCTCTCCCTTCCTTAAGCCTATTCGGCTCTTTATATAGGATATTACATAGTGGATGAAAAATAAGTTGTCCTTTATTTTCGGATCTGGCTTGCGAGATTATCGCAAGCGTAAAAATGTTTTATTCGCGACACTCTTCATTTTTGCTAGATCTTCACGTCTTTCTCGTGTTTATGTTGTCGTCATTTGTTACGTCACTTCTTCAATCCATCTGCGATGTCTTCGCAATATATTTCGCAAGGGTATAGGTGTTGCGATATTCTGATCCTACATTAGTTTTCAATTTTAGTTGCCAAAATTCATTCTTGATTTAGTATACTAAAGATAGTTTCGGACTAGATTAGGTCTAAGAAGTTGAATCGAAGCTATACTTAAAGGATGAAGATTGAAGACTACAAGAAGACATCGACAAGTACTTCATCAACAAAGGTATGTGATTGATTTCATTTGGATTCTTGTTCAATTATACCTTTCTAATCTATCGAGATAAATGCTCACTCTATGGAACATTTCCAATGATGGTAAATGTACATTTATGTATATATACTTGAGGTTATTTGATTCATGACCTTGGTGACAATAACCTTTATCCCTATAAAGGATCCCATGTTATAGTGAATGAGCTTGCGAATCTAACGAGCCAAGAATCACTCAATTCCGAGTTATAATGATGAAGTTATGAGTGATTTAAGTTTATTAGTAGGAAACAATTCATGGGATATTTGTAGGTCCGCGAACTTGGGCCCAATACGTGACTAAAAAGTTTTTTTGGTCAATGTTTCCTTATCTAGGCAAGTTAGCTATTACTCCAAACATCTTTGATTACCATATTAAAGTGTTTGTGATTCCTTCCTAATTTAATTTGTGATTTATTCACATAAATATAATATTTGCTAATAAATTATTTATTTAATTATTTTGGCAAAAGTTGTAACTTAGGAAAGACTCCCAAAATTAGGAGAGTTTTGAAAAAGGAAAATAACTTTGCTTAGTTTTCAAGCTATGTTTCACTATAAATATTGAGTTCGTGAGTTTACAAGTTTTTCATCCCCTTTGGAAAATTGGCGTAAGCTCCGCAGGTTGTTTTCCACGTCTTCTGTTCTTCGTGAACAAGAGTGAGATAAAAGTCTTTGTATTGGGGATCACAAAGCCAAGTTGGATTAAATCTTCGTGATTGATTATACAAATTGTAATCTAGGTTTGTCACCTCTTGTCTATCCTAAGGTTTTCTCTTCGGATATAAAACCATTCAAGAGTTGTTGATCATAAACCCTAGGTATTGATAGATTTCAGTTTTCGATCGTATACCAACACTTGTTAGTCGAAATCGGAGACTAGAAAGAAAAACTTCTATTGAGGCATCTCGTAAAAATCCTTGAGAAGTGTTAAACAAGATATCTCTAGATTTATCTAGTTTTTCTTTTTGTAGAATTATTAGGGTTTTCTTAACTTGGAAATTGATCTTTGGAATCACCCAAGTTCACTTACGAAAATCAGGTTCACGGACTTCTTATGAGTACGCATACTGATTGTAAGTTAAAACCCTAATCTACAAGATTTCCAAAACCTTGATTTATATCTAAAGGGAAATCAACCCGGTGTTTTGTGCAAACAAAATATCGAATCGTATCAATCATGTTGTTGTATCATCTAAAGAGAACCTTGGGTTCTGCTAGAAGATTTGCGTGAAAAGTTCCTAAAGAGAATCGGTGTTCTGCTAGGAGTTCTATAAGAATACAGATGAAGAAGGTATTACATCTAGTCCGAATAGGTAGTAGGAAATTGGTGTAACAACTTATAATCAGTGTTTGTTTATTCTGGACTAGGTCCCGGGGTTTTTCTGCATTAGCAGTTTCCTCGTTAACAAAATTTCTAGTGTCTGTGTTATTTCATTTTCCGCATTATATTTTATTTATATAATTGAAATAATACAGGTTGTACATTAATCAATCATAGTTGATTGATCTTGAACAATTGTTTTTGTTATTTTCACATTGTTAGACCAGTCCGGAATAACCATGTTTCAAGTGAACACCGTGTTGAAATATTCCTTTAGTGATTGTTGCTTAAAGAGGTTTATACACGATGGATATTGAATAGGTTGTGATTAACACAAAAGGTTGTTTCAAGAAACCTCACACTAAAATCATGTTTACGGAATTGCTTCTGTTTAACTATTGATTGTGTTGAGAAGGAGATAAATCTCTTTAATATTATTTCTCAATTGAGTTTTTATTCTTGAGATTATATTAAAGTTTGTTCCATACAAATTGTTAATCGAAATATTGGGTGTGGTTGTTAGACCCCCGCTTTTTCAATTGGTATCAGAGCAGGCAAACACGTGAAAGACATTACAAGTCTGTGTTTGTAGCGATCTGATGTGGACAGAAGTGTTATCCCTATAAATGTACCACCAGTTTTCTTTGGCACAAACTATTTATGGTGCAAAATTGCTATGCATTCGTTTATACAAGCGCGAGATTTTAAATCATGGGTTCATATTGTTAAAGGCTATGATCCTCCATCAGTCACAGTAGACAGTTGTTGATGGTGGTTTTTAGCTTAGGGTTAAAATGGTAAAACACTAAACCCTAGCAGACAGTGATGTCACAACATTTAAAATAACAAGCATTTACTAGGCACACTTACTGAAACCTTTAATGTGTCTCTAAATAATTATCGGGGTATCTTTTTCAAATTAAGGTTACGACAAGCCAAACCCTAATTCCCACATGTGCCAATGGCAAATCATTCCAGCCACACCGACAGCGCCAAAGCATGCCAACCATGCTAGTCGCACCTCTATGCCAATGGAAAATCATGCCAACCACACCGACCATGCCAAAGCATTCCAACCATGCTAGCCGCACCTCTGTGCCAATGGAAAATCATGCCAGCCACACCAACCGCGCCAAAGCATGCCAACCATGCTAGCCGCACCTCCGTGCCAATGGAAAATCATGCCATCCACACCTACCGCGCCATGCCAAACGCACCTCGCCATGGCCCCATGCCGCGCCACCATACTGGCCTTTACTACGCAACTATCAAATCGAAGGTGTGCAACAATCAACGGTTGCCCTTCAATCCCAGGTGCAAATCCTGGCCGTCTAAGGTTACCAAACGAACTTTTCCCCCAAAACCCTAGCTTGGTCATGCGCCTAGCCCAAGATAGTCACGCCATGCGCCTATGACAAACCCTTGGCCACACATGCCAAGCCAAAGCAAACCTAGCCAAGCTAGCCGCGCCATGCCAAAATGCACTTTGCCTTGGCCCTAGCCATGCTAGTCACATCATTCCAAGCCAAACACCCTTGCCTTGGCCCTAATCATGCCATGCGCCTATGGAAAGCCCTTGGCCCCACATGCCAAGCCAAAGCCGCACCTAGCCCAAACTAGCCGCGCCATGCCAAACGCACTCTGCCTTGGCGCTAGCTATGCTAGTCACACCATGCCAAGCCAAACTCCCTTGCATTGGACCTAGCCACGCCATGCGCCTATGGCAAACCCTTGGCCCCACATGCCAAGCCAAACCAAACCTAGCCAAGCTAGCCGCGCCATGCCAAAAGCACTTTGCCATGGCCCTAGCCATGCTAGTCATATCATGCCAAGACACACGCCCTTGCCTTGGACCTATCCACGCCATGCGCCTATGGAAAACCCTTGGCCCCATATGCCAAGCAAATCCAAACCTATTCAAGCTAGTCGCGCCATGCCGAACACACTTTGCCTTAGCCCTATCCATGCTAGTCACATCATGCCAATCCAAACTACCTTGCCTTGGCCCTAACCACTCCATACGCCCAAGGCAAACCCTTGGCCCCACATGCCAATCCTAACCTAGATGTTCCACCCTATTGGCATTCCCTACGAGGCCACTAAAATGAAGACGTGCAATAATCAACGGTTTACCTTCAATCCCAGGATCAAATCCTAGCCATCCAAGGTTACCATACGACACATGGTAACCTTTGGCCCGAAAACCTAAGTTTGGCCAGGCCAAACCATGCCATGCCAACCTAGCTACGCCACCACATTGTCCCTCACTACACGGCTACCAAAACGAAGGCGTGCAACGATCAACGGTTGTCCCTCCTCTCAGGATGCAAAATCTCGACCGTCGAAGGCTACCAGGCTAGCAAGTTTCCCGAGCATGACTTGCCAAGCCACAACAACATGCTATATGTTTTCCAAAAACATTCGAGATATCAACACAAACTGGGGGATCCTCTTTGGGTATTGGTTTGGCAGTTTACAGCGTGCGGCGTACACTACGCCCGTCATAAGGAAGTGTCATGAGGGTGAGGCGGTTAGTAAATACTGGAAGTTATGTGTGAAACTTTCATGGGACATAAATCACATGCGTTAACAACTTTATGGGACATCAATTCCATAGCGTTAGAAGTTTCATGAAAACCACTTTCATGCGTTAACAACTTTATGGACATCAATTCCATGCATACGGTTACCACCTCCTCCCATTTACTTCCCCACTCCTTAATGAGACCAGGATACGTTTCTATTCCGACTTGTATAAATAGGTCTTACCTTTTCCATTGAACAACAAGTTCATACGGGAGATACAACACTCAGAAATACTTAATTGCTAGCTCACCTCGTGAGCTCTCTTACTTTTATGATAACATGTCGTAGTAACCCAACTACTCTTCCAGAATCAACTATTATGGTCTCACCACTTTCCTTGCTTTTCTCCCCAAAACCAACCCATTCTCCTCCACTTTGTAACCAAAGCAAGGCTGGAATGACCATTTCTTGGTTTAGGCTGGACTTATACAGATTGAACTCTCGAATCTAAAGTACTCCCTTGCAGTATATTGTTTAGGGTTTAAATTGTTTCTCACCTGCACACCCGCAATTACCGAAATCAAACCATTTTCACCTACAAATAATTGGCGACCGCAGTGGGAGATCGGTCTATCTTTCCTAATATCAGTATTTGAATACGTTTCTCTAACATGGAAGGATGGTTGGTATTTGGACTGAATCTATGTCCTAGGATTCCACTCAGGAAAACGGCAACGTTTCAACGCCCAACAACACCGCCAACGAAGGAGTTCCAAGGATGATTGACCTAGTACGGGTTCAGGGGATTCACACCATAAACATGGGGCTGATAAGAGATGCAATCAACGCTATACTGGATTTCCTCATCGACCTGACGGCAGAGTTGAGCGGTTCGCCTGCCTCGGAAAATTCAGAGCTGGGGACTGACGTCCCGAATGATTTATCTCAAGCCAACAACTTCACTACCAATTAGAGACCCGTAATCCAAGAAGCGGCCTCGCTGGTGGAAAACTTATGCGAACTATTACATCTTTCAAGGGATCAACGGATGGAGATGTTCACCGCCATCAATCGGATAACGTTAAGCGTTCCCTTGGTTCCTCCACGCTCGGAAACATCAAAAACGCAGGATTCGTCCATTAATAATATCACGTTCACCGACGACGACGTGATGGCAGAGGAAGGCCATAACCGCGCCCTACACGTCACAACTCAAATAAAAAATGTGGAATTCAAAAGGGACCTCGTCGACATAAGAGCGTCCTCCAATGTTGTCACCCTTAGGACGCTCAGGACGGACAAAGTACGACCAAGCGAGGTTACACGACAACCTACTACCATGATGATTTCGAAGGTAACCAAACCAATACATATGGGTACGTCAATTTGAATCTATCGGTAGGACATGTCCAGTCAAAAGCAAGATTCGAGGTAATTAAAAAGGAGCCGGACTACCATATGTTACTGGGAGACCATGGCTCTACGAAAACAGGATCATTCCTTCGACGTACCACTTGTGCTTGAAAACCACGCTAAACGGAGAAGTCATTCACATCGCAACATCATCATCTCCCTATGCGCCAATCTGTGGCATGGAAATTTTTGAGCCAAGACAGGGGCCGCAAGTTACAACCAGTAAGGCTCACCACACCCCACTGCCGAAATGGACGACCATTGAAGAAAGAGATAGTCCTACACAACCCCGCGGAGAAACTCAGCCTCACATCACACCTTCATAAGAGAGACTCACTCGCCTCCATCCACAAAACCAGAGTCTGGTTCCAACCAAGCGAGGACGGGCTTTCATTACGGGTCACTAAGAAAATGGAAAAACCGTATATCAATGCCGATGTTAGCAATTAACATGGGAGACTACCACACAGTCTCTTCGCCCAATAGAATGCCAGCCTGGTGACGAGCCACGAGAGGAGATACCTGACGCACCACAACAACTACAAGACGACACCAATTCAACCACGGACGAGCTTGAAATTGTTAATATCGGGAATGAGGAATCTCCACAACCCATCTCCATAAGCTTGACTCTACATACATACGAGCACACAAAGTTGGTATACCTCCTCAAGGAATATCAAGACGTGTTCGCATGGACGTAAAGGAGATTCCTAGCCTGGACGAGAAGCTGGTTACTCACCACTTACATGTGATATTAGGATCCAAGCCGATTAAGTAGACCCCAAGACAATTCCGGAACGATATTGAAAAACAGATTAAGACGGAGGTTCAAAAGTTATTGGTGGCTGGTTCATCAAACCAATCCATCACCACACCTGGTTGGAAAACATAGTTCCGGTAAAAAAGAAGAATGGTCAAATCAGGTGCTGTGTCGATTTTAGGGATCTAAATAAATGTTTCCCTATAGATGATTTTTCGCTCCCCAACATCGACATGTTGGTATATGCCACCAGTGGACATGGCATGTTTTCTTTCATGGATGGGTACATCGGCTACAACCAAATAAAGATGTACGAGCATGATGCAAGCAAGACGGCTTTTCGAACTCCTCTCGGAAACTTTTACTATACTGTGATCCCCTTCGATTTGAAGAACGCTGGCGCCACATACCAACGCTCCATGACCACCATTTTTCACGAAATGATGCACAAAAAAGTTAAGGATTATGTAGATGACATAGTAGTCAATTCAAAAACTCGGGCGGCCCACACAGGGATTCTAAAGCAGATGTTCGAAAGATGTCGTGAATACAAGATAAAAATGAATCCGTTAAAGTGTGCTTTCGGTGTCTCCTCGGGCAAGTTCCTAGGCTTCAAAGTTGACCCAACCAAAATGAAAACCATCCTCACAATGCCACCACCGCGGAACATGAAGGAACTCCAGAGTTTTATGGGTAAAATAAACTACATCCGCCGCTTCATACCCGGATTGGCTCAACTTATTGCTTCATTTACCCCCTTACTAAAGAAAGGAGCGAGCTTTGTCTAGACCACATTACAACAGGAAGCGTTCTGGAAAATTCAACGAGCGTTATCTTCCTCGGCCGTCATGAGATCACCCATGTAAGGAAGACCGCTACACCTCTACACCGCTTTCAGTGACACTGATGTCGAAAACTGCTATCGGAGCTCTCCTTGCCCAATAAGATGACGAAGGGATTGAATACCCCATATACTATTTCAGTCGGACTTTGAGAGATGCCGAACTCAGGTATCCCAAAAAAGAAAACGCATGCCTAGCCTTGGTCTACTCCATCCAGAAATTCAGGCACTACCTGCTGTCCAATAAAGTGGTGCTGATATCCAAATACGAAGGATCAAAACCTGCTCACGATAGGAAGGCATCCAAATGGCTCCTCAAGATTGGAATTCGACATAATATTGCTTCCGAGGGCCATCAAAATGCATTTTGCAGATTTGTTAACATTTCCAGGAGAAAATGATGTAACATTACGCGAAGACCTCCCTAGGGACTTTCCGGAAATCTCTTTCATCCAAGAGGAAACCTGGATATTATTTTTCGACGGCTATGCCACCCCTAACAATAGCACGGGAGGAGCCGACGTGGTTCTAGTATCCCCAACTGGTGAAGTTTTCTCACACTCCTTTAAGCTAGAATTCCCCTGCACCAATAATTCAGCAGAGTATGAAGCCTTCCTCATTGGGTTTTCCTTGGATAAACAAGCCGGAGACACACGTATGGAAATAAGAGGGGACTCTAAACTACTGGTCCACCAAGTAAATGGAGTATACGCACTGTATGAGGTAACCTTAGCCCCATATAGAGCTAAAGCACAAAATTTGTTGAACTACTTTGACGACGCAACAGTAGCCCATATTGGGCGCGGCAACAACCAACATGTCGACTGCCTAGCAATGTTAGCATCGAAACTGCGATTTGAAGGCCTTGAGGAAACTTTGACGGTGAAAATAAGGACTGTGGGTTCAACGTGGTTTTCACAACCTGAAAAAGATAAAGTTGATGACCGGAGAACACCGATTATCTAAGAGCTTAGTAGTTCACTCTTTCAAGGAAATGTTAGTCTTAAAACTTTGCGTGATTTCTTCATGCTTCGAGGGGTACTCTATCATCTAAATCCAGACGGCTCTTTGTCAAGATGCCTCGGAGAAGAGGAAGCACAACAACATCTCAATCGCATCCATGGTGAGGTCTGCGGACAAACATTGGTGGTAACCCTCTATCGTCGTTTACAACGCCTTGGATATTACTGGCCGGGGATGGAGGTCCAAGCTCGGTTACTTCAAAGAACTTGTTCCAACTGTCAAGCGCCACCGCATCAATTATAAATTTTCAACATTGGTCACACCGGGGACTGGAAGAATCCATACATCAGTTAGATTCGCGACGGGATACTCCCCACTAATGAGAAGGAGGCATCCAAGATAAAATAAAGGTCCAAGAGGTTCGTATTCCATGAAGGGATCTTATATCGTAAAATCTTTGGAGGGAGTCTTCTGCGATGTTTGAACGAGGTATAGGTCCAAATCATGTTGAAGGAGATGCACGATGGAGAACACCAAGGGAAGTGAAAGTTATTTCTCCAAATATACGAGAAGTACTATTGGCCGACCATAGAGGACGACGCAGATTTTTTCGTACAGAGGTGCAAGGAATGTCAGGTCCACGGGAACCTTATTAATGTCCGGAAACCACCCTGCATTCAATAAGCAGTACATGTCCCTTTCATAGATGGGGACTCGACATCATTGGGAAGATCAACCCACCATCCTCAAAACATCACGAGTATGTAATAACAGCAACTAAATACTTTACCAAATGGGTCGAAGCCATAGATTTACGAGAAATGAACGGAACCACGATTGCAACATTCATTAAGGAGTACATCATCTGCCGTTTTGGCGTCCCTAAACATATCTTCACCGACAATGTCACCCATTTTGCGAACATGCAAGTACGAGAGTTGCTCGAGGAATATGAGATTAAACAAATATTCTCCACCGTATACTACCCTCAAGGGAACGGGCAGGCTGAAAGAACCAACAAAACTCTGATTCAAATCCTCAGTCGTACAGTGCACGATAATCCTCGAACATGGCATGAGAAACTGCCCATGGCACTCTAGGCGTACCGGACGTCACCAAGAAGTTCCACTGGGGTCTTTCCTTATTCTCTTGTTTATGGCGCAGACGCTATCCTCCCGGTGGAAATTAAAATCCCATCATCCAGGATTGCCGAAGCAAGCGGAGTTCGATGGAATGAAGTTGAAGCCTTAAGTGCCAGGGTTGCGGAATTGGACACTGTAGACTCCAGGAGGGCTAAAGCGGAAGAACACGTATGGGCATACAGAAATAGGGTTTCCAGATCATACAACAAGACCGTGAAACCTCGAATTTTTTAAATAAGAGACTTGGTACTGAAGACTTCTAAACACATCCAGCAAGACGCATCGGCACCGAAATTCTCCGCAAAATGGGAAGGTCCTTATATAATCACGAAAGCATACAACAGTGGGTATTATAAAGTTGTTAAGGAGGACGAAGGAAAACTGGAAGCGGTCATCAACGGGAAATGTCTAAAGGCATACTATGCCTGAACACCGCCTCACCCCACCATATCACAAGCACGGATAGTCAGGCATCTTTTCACTTTCTTCCATACCGTATAGAGTTTCTATTTCATTTGATTGAAACAAATCAATAAATTTCTCTTGTTCTTTCAAAGAAAAATAATGTTAAAAAAAAAAAACATGCTCAGAAAGAAACTCAAACATATCACATAACTCAGAAAAGCCCGTCCAAAAGATGGTAATCTCTAGAAAGCATCATCTTCAAAACGACTTTGATACCTCTCAGTCTTGCTCTTCAAAGTCCGGATTGACTCTTCCACCTTCTATGACTCCATGGACAAGGCTTTATTCTCTTTCAGAATATCTTTTGTAGAAGGTACCACGCCAGCAAGAATTCCATCCATGTCGACCTTCACAATTTCAAGACGATGCAGCAACCAACTAACATTGAACTTCAGAGATTCACAGGTAAACACCATGTTCTCCCACTTTTGAATAGATGCTTCCGCGATGGCACGGATATACATATTATCCATTTCAACAACCATTGGTAGGAGACAATTCACAATAGAAATCAAAGCAGACGAACAATATTATACCACGTTCCTGGTGGCAATATGGTCGTATATCTTCCATATTTTTGTGTAAAGATTTATGAATTCTTTTCGCAAAAGGAACCCCCCAACATTCTGGTAGTTAGAAGAAAGGCACCTCATGTGGGTTCTGAACAACAAACCTGCATTGGGATACTCATGGAAATAAACTCCTAAGTCATCATTCTCCAGATCTGCAGTGGCTGGAAAGATCGAGCTCGAAGAGAAAGGGGTAACCAAGTCATCTTCATCAATGACGGTAACACATGCTCCAACATGATACCTCTACACATAAGGAAAACTTTCATTATTCATCGGAAAATAAAGAAACGTATATTGATTAATGAGAACATACCGGTATGACCTTCTTAACCCGAATGATTCGGATGGGGGAATTATCGCGAGAATCAAGCATAGCACGTTTGGATGGAGAACCTGGTCGAATCGAGGAAGATTCGCTTCTTATGGACATGATGTAAGTTGGACTTGACGAGAAGAAATATTTGTTGAAAACTAGGAAGACGACACAACTTCACCAGGCCTAAATACCATGGAAGCCCTAAAGGAAGAAGGAGAAACGCTTGCTGAAAAGGTGGAACATGCTGGAATCACGGCCGGGAAACCAGCCTCAAAAATAAAATGCCTCATCAAAACCCCAATGAAAGCTGAGCGGCATGGGAGGGCGCGATACTTTAATGTTTAACAAAAAAATGGGAAATAATTCTTCATGGGCGTCGAACAAGAAGAAATCAAACAGCACAGACAAATCATAACTGTGTCAATCCGCCTATGCATGCCCCACCTCATCAAACATCGCCTCACCTTGCCACGGCCCCGGCCAAGACCTCGCTCCATCATCGCGGCCTCACCACGCCTATCCTCCCTTGCACGTTCCACCATGCCATTTCCACGGCCCCCTTGCTAAGACGTTCGGTCCATTGTCGCGGCCCCCCACTACGCCTAGCCGTCCGAGTTCGTCTCGTCTTGTCAAGGCCACACTATGCCAAGCCACCTTCTCCACTGTCGCGACCCTATCATCCACGCGCGTTTACCTTACCAAGACCATGCCACCTCTTGGCCCCTCGAGCCAAGCCGCCCACTTGCGTCGCCTTCCAAGACCGCGCCCCCTTTGCCTTGGAGATGTACGACCAGACCAAGCCGGTAACTTTTATCTCACCAGTCCACAGTCTTCATTCCCAGTACAACTTATACAGGGACGCCAACACGGGAAGCCAAAACTCTCTTTACCACTCAAAAAGGTTAGTCAGATTCTCCTGAACATCTTTGCAATGATTTACACCTCGATTTCGTCCTTGTCTGTCACCATCATATGCTTACCTCGCAACAAGGCACCTGTTCCGAGATAAGCAGGGGACTTAATGTTGATGGTGGTTTTTAGCTTAGGGTTAAAATCGTAAAATAATAAACCCTAGCAGACAGTGATGTCACAACATTTAAAGTAACAAGCATTTACTAGGCACATTTACTGGAACCTTTAATGTATCTCTAAATAATTATCGGGGTATCTTTTTCAAATTAAGGTTATGACAAAACAAACCCTAATTCACCTCTGTGCCAATGGAAAATCATGCCAGCCACACCGAACGCGTCAAAGCATGCCAACCATGCTAGACGCACCTTTGTGCCAATGAAAAATCATGCCAGACACACCGACCACGCCAAAGCATGCCAACCATGCTAGCCGCACCTCTGTGCAAATGGAAAATCATGCAATCCATACAGACCGCGCCAAAGCATGCCAACCATGCTAGCCGCACCTCTGTGCCAATGGAAAATCATGCCAGCTACACCGACTATGCCAAAGCATGCTATCCGCACCTCTATGCCAATGGAAAATCATGCCATCCACACTGACCGTGCCAAAACATGCCAACCATGCTAGCCGCACCTCTGTGCCAATAGAAAATCATGCCAGCGACACCAACCGCGCCAAAGCATACCAACCATGCTAGCTGTACCTCCGTGCCAATAGAAAATCATGCCAGCCACACCTACCGCGCCATGCCAAACGCACCTCGCCATGGCCCCATGCCACGCCACCATACTGGCCTTCACTACGCGGATATCAAAATGAAGGCGTGCAACAATCAACGGTTTCCCTTCAATCCCAGGAGAAAATCTTGTCCGTCTAAGGTTACCAAACGACCTTTTCCCCAAAAACCCTAGCTTGGTCATGCGCCTAGCCCAAGCTAGTCACGCCATGCGCCTATGGAAAACCCTTGGCCCCACATGCCAAGCCAAACCAAACCTAGCCAAGCTATCCGCGCCATGCCAAACGCACTTTTCCTTGGCCCTAGCCATGCTAGTCACATCATGCCAAGCCAAACTCCCTTTCCTTGGCCCTAATAACGCCATGCGCTTATGGAAAACCCTTGGCCCCGCATGCCAAGCCAAAACCGCACCTAGCCCAAGATAGTCATGCCATGCGCCTATGGCAAACCCTTGGCCCCACATGCCAAGCTAAAGCCACACCTAGCCCAAACTAGCCGCGCCATGCCAAACACACTCTGCCTTATCCCTAGATATGCTAGTCACACCATCCCAAGACAAACGCCCTTTCCTTGGCCCTAGCCACGCCATGCGCCTATGGAAAACCCTTGGCCCCACATGCCAAGCCAAACCAAACCTAGACAAGCTAGCCACGCCATTCCAAACGCACTTTGCCTTGGCCCTATCCATGCTAGTCATATCATGCCAAGCCAAATGCCCTTGCCTTGGCCCTAGCCGCACCATGCGCCTATAGCAAACCCTTGGCCCCACATGCCAAGCTAAACCAAACCTAACCAAGCTAGTCGCGCCATGCCAAGCGCACTTTGTGATCGGTTGTCAGCCGACACAAAAATAATTCACTTTCTTACTCACAAAATATAAATGAAGTATAAAGTAAGGAAGAGTTCGTATCCACAGAGAGGCGATTGTAGTTATCAATTTCTAGTTTCTAAGTAACCCAAAGGGGGATTTCTGATTTTTGTAAAATTAAAGTAAAATAAAAGCAAAGTAAATATTTGAAATTATCAAGGAGAGAAAGATATTGGTCAAGGAATTCATCTTCAATCTTAAACATGTGCTTGCATACATGATTAGAATTACGATTTAATCTCTTTTATTATCAAAAGCCTAGAAAATCAAGAGAGCAAGATAATCTGAAAATTTCCCAAGTTAATCAACACACATATTAGAGTTGCGTATGTGAATTCTACCTAAAGAATAACCTAACGCCTTGCGCTAATCAAGTTCAATTCCCAGGAGCATTAAGTTTTGGAAATAGGCTATTCAATGCAATTGTCATACATTGCGCATAACAATTCGGACAATGGTCAAACTCTACATATGATTATAAGAGTGTATCACTACAAACTATAATCATATCATGCTACTTGTATTTGGGGTTATCGCTCGATGAAAAACCCTAAAATAGCTATGGACAAGATGCAAGTTCAATTAATTGGCCACTTAACTAAACAAACATCAAAACCCTATCACAATACATCAATCATGTGATATTAAAAATAGTAGAGATATGAACGATAATTAAGAGAGAAAACTAATGCATTAATCAAGCACAAGTTATAGATATAAGACTACATCCTTAACCAATAATATTATATTTATCTACTCATAGCTATGGAGTTCATCACAAATAATAATTGAATAAAGAAGATGAAACAAAAGCAAACCCTAGAAGCGTAAGTTTCATCGGCTATCTCCAGAACTCCCCCCAAAAAGTTGTCCCTTTAGCTCGGCTTCTCAAGCCTTTATATAGGCATCAGTTGGTAGTCGATCCCAAAAATTCGTATTGGAAAAGGATGGGATATTGACCGACTTAGCCAATCTTTATCTCTAGTTGTGGTTTTGACGTGGTAGAGAATAAGTGACACTAATCCGGTGTTTCACGAAATACTCTAACAAAACGAACCCGGCTTCTTATTGGCTTGGGCTGCTACGGACCCCATCGTGTAGAAGAACGTGACCTCTTTTGGTACTGGCGATGCATCCAACTCAATATATAATAGTATAGCAAATACTCATTTTTCACCTTTTCCATCGGCCCCGTTAAATATTTTCTCTGTTCGGAAATCTTTCACAGCGACAAGCTAGGTTCTCTCATCTGTTTTCTCGGTTAAGAAAAATGGTTCCCAACTTCATCCTATCTGCAGTCACAGCACCACCGACTCACTTTTGAACCCCATCTCGAGTTCTGCTCCATCTTGACCTTACTTCCAATCATAGCAAGTCAGCATCATCTCTACTGGACGTTGCTTCCCTGTACTTCCGAGCTCCTACTCGTTTAGTTTCATGCTTGCATAAACACAAACTCGTACCATCTCCTTATCAAGCTCGTCTTCATCTTCTTTGACAGTAGCGCTCATGACCTTCACTATTGAGCTCCAACTCCAGCAGCAAATGCCAGCACAAGGAAACTCGAACCATCTCCATGCATGCCATGCTCGAGCTCTTATTCGTCCATCTCGTCTCCTCAGCACTGGATAAAATCGAGCAGTACCTTCCTCTATTGGCAGCAGCATTCTCGAGATCTCACTCCTCATTCTAGTACAGCCAAACCACCAGAACTCTCGTCATTTCATATTCCCTGTGAACTCAAACTCGAGCTCCACCATCTCTCACTGATCTTGCAAGCTCGACCATCTTCTCTGTTTTGTAACTCACCTAAACGAGCAAGCCTTCTACCACCACAGCACCTGAAACTCGATCACCATCATCACCGTTCAGCCCTGATCACCGAGAAATCATCTCCATTGTTTCCTGCCTTAAGCTCCATTTCGAACTCAACCCAAATCTTCTAACTGCTTCAGTATCCCACTGAACTGTTTGAAATCTAGAATCACTCCAAAACCATCACATGTTGATCATCACGATCATCATCATCACCGGACGTTGTTGTTCCTTCCTGTGAAGTTAGGAAAGAAGAGGAATGTGCCCCTAGTAAAATTGCTGGTGTCGTTAACACTATTTAAATCAGTGGCATCCCCTTAGTAATTGGCTTGACTGCGTTTAGTAGTTCCTTTGAAACAGGACACCCATTAACAGGATGACTGCCCCTTAACGCACAGTGGGGGTGCCAATATCACTTTCCCTATCAAATGACCATTTTGCCCTTTTGCCTTCCGAGTTCTTATTTTTCTCATAACTTCTTCATACAAACTCAGAATGACTCCGTTCTTTCGCCATTGCCTTCGTCTTCTCGTCCCCTACACAATGAAAAGTAGAAATCTTGTATATGAACGAGTTCCAATTAGTCTTTGGCCCTTTATGCTCCGAATGAACGCTCTCTTTCGCCTTCCTCCAACAACAGCCGCCTCTTACTTCTCAAATCTACTTCTTTTCTTCAATGAGAGTCATCACTAAAGTTGTCGTACTTTTCAGAAAGAAATTTGCATCACTAAAGCCGACAAACTTTTCAGACAGAGATGAAGAAATAAAATAAAATAATGAGAAATAATTCGCCTCCAACCACAGTTGCACTTGAGATGACGCTTTTGCCTTGTTTCTTCTTCTTTTGTTCCAAATGACTCCAAAGTACCTAAATACTCAAAAACAAAACATAAGATACATAATTTACAAGAAAACTAGCAGAGAAAGCATAAACAATAGATAAATAGAAAGGTGTTTTAGACACCTATCACTTTGCCTTAGCCCTATCCATTCTAGTCACATCATGCCAAGACAAACGCCCTTACCTTGGCCCTAACCTAGCCGCGCTACCCTTTTGGCCTTCCCTACGCGGCCACCAAAACGAAGATGTGAAACAATCAACGGTTTCCCTTCAATCCCAGGAGCAAATCCTAGCCATCCAAGGTTACCAAACAACACATGGTAACCTTTGGCGCAAAAACCTAAGTTTGGCCATGCCAACGGCATGCCAACCTATCCGCGCCACCACGTTGGCCCTCACTACGCGGTTACCAAAATGAAGGCGTGCAACGATCAACGGTTGCCCCTCCTCTCAAGATGCAAAATCTCGACCGTCGAAGGTCACCAGGCTAGCAAGTTTCCCGATCTTGACTAGCCAATCCACAACAACATGCTATATTTTTTCCAAAAACATTCGAGATATCAACACAAACTGGGGGATCCTCTTTGGGTATTGGTTTGGCAGTTTACAGCATGCGGCGTACACTACGCCCGTCATAAGGAAGTGTCATGAGGGTGAGGCGGTTAGTAAATACGGGAAGTTATGTGTGAAACGCTCATGGGACATAAATCACATGCGTTAACAACTTTATGGGACATCAATTCCATAACGTTAGAAGTTTCATGAAAACCAGTTTCATGCGTTAACAACTTTATGGACATCAATTCCATGCATACGGTTACCACCTCCTCCCATTTACTTCCCCACTCCTTAATGAGACCAGGGTACGTTTCTATTCCGACTTGTATAAATAGGTCTTACCTATTTCTATTAAACAACAAGTTCATACGGGAGATACAACACTCAGAAATACTTACTTGCTAGCTCACCTCATGAGCTCTCTTACTTTTCTGATAACAAGTCGTAGTAACCCAACTACTCTTCTAGAATCAACTATTCTGGTCTCACCACTTTCCTTGTTTCCCTCCCCAAAACCAACCCATTCTCCTTCACTTTGTGACCGAAGCAAGTCCGGAACAGCCATTTCTTGGTTTAGGCCGGACTTGTACAGATTGATCTCTCGAATATAAAGTGCTCCATTGCAGTATATTGTTTAGGGTTTAAATTGTTCCTCACCTGCACACCCGTAATTACCGAAATCAGCAGAAACTATTTTCACCTACAAACAACGGTGTAACTGTTGCAAAAGATATTGGTGAATATAGTAATATTGAGATTCTTGTTGCTAAGAAAAATTATGACGGATTAAATGCTATCATCCATGCCATTACCCCAGATCTTCAACACCACATTACTACGTGTAATAAGTCTAAAGATGCTTGGGATATATTAGAAACCGTATTCGAAGGGAATGCCGCAGAAAAAGAGGCATGGCTTCAAAATCAAGCTTCTGACTGGGAAAACCTTCACATGTCTGATGATGAAACCTTTGATAAGTTTAACCAAAGACTTTCTCAAATAGTTAATGCATCATTCTCATTACGAATAACTATTTCAAAGAAAGTTATTGTGTGCAAGATTCTCAGGCCCCTACCATTAAGATACGAGTCTAAGAAACATGTCATTGAAGAAGCAAACAATCTTTCTACACTCTCCGGAAATACTCTTGTTGGAAAGTTAAAGATCTTTGATAATGAACACGCATAAAAAAAGAGGCGATTTCTATTAAAGCTGCAAACAATTCTAAATCCTCTAAGGATAAATCTAGTTCACCAGATATAAGGATGCTACTCCATGAAAATTTAGAAAACTCTTGAGAGACGGGAAAAAGAGTTTTTCTAAAGTTACAACATCTCCTAATGATGATGTACAATGTTATAACTGTCGTGGTTTTGGGCATATTTCTTCAGTATGTCCTAGATGGAGCCGTAGGCAATCGTTATATACAATAGGTTTGCCTACTCTTGATGATGGACCTGAATATTACAATCCCCAAGAGTATACAGGCGAGGTTGCATTAGCTTCTGGAAAAATTCTTTCGGATACTGATTCTGATTCTGAAGAAGAAGTATTCCATGTAGATCCAGTTGCTAATAATCTTCTTAAGGAATGTCATAAGAAACTCTCGGAAGCTGAAAGCACCATTTTCAGTGAAAAAGTTAAATATGAAAGACTTCGTAGTCAGAATAAAGACTTGCAAGACCAACTTGATTCTAGTGGTGCAAGAGATTATCTCAACGAAATACGAAAGCTTAAAGAAGAAATTGCCGAAGGTCGAGATCGGTAAATCATTCTTAAAGCAAAGCTAGATAACTTGGATAACATTGAGATGAACTTGTTATTTGATTTGGAATGAGAAGATCTCAAAGTTCAATGTGAATCATCCAAGAATGATCTAGTTATTTCACATGAAAAGGTCAAAAATTTGGAAGAAGAAAACTCGAGCTTAAAATAGAGTTTGTCTAGAAATAGCAGCTCAGATAAATTAACCTAGATATTTGGAGCATGTAGAATTCATCGTGATACACGAGTATTGGGCTATGAAGGAATAGACGCTCCTAGTATTTGTAAAGAGGTAAAATTTGTCAAAGCTAAAGATTATTCTAAACCAAAACCTTCCACGGTTGACAAAAGAAAATTATCTCTACAAACTGCCGATGCCGAAAAGAGGAAATTCTTTCAAGCTCCAAAGCAAGCACATACACATTCAGGTAATAATAAACATAACTTTTTCCATTCTACTAAACATTATTTTTATTGTGGAAAACCAGGTCACTTGCAAAGGAATTGCAGATTTCTTAAAAAAGATAAATCCAGATATGATTCTGTTAGGAAGACAAGATCTGATGTTCCAAACTGGAGAAAAAATGAGTCTCATAATATCAGTTCTTCTAGTATTCCCTCGAAGAAGTTTCATAACTACATTGGGGAGAAAAAGAAATACGTTGCTCCAAAAGTTACTCAGAAATGGGGACCAAAGAAGATCAATAAAGCAACGAGTACTTTTAAGAAGGATCTCCCAGACAAGAGTTCGATAAGGGATAATATCTTAAAAAGGTATGAAACAGTTATTGAAAGTTTCAAGGGAGTTGTAAAATTCATAATATTGGGTGTGGTTGTTAGACCCCCGCTTTTTCAAAACCAACTTCGTATAGTTGAGACCAAGCAACTAAACCTATAGTTCACCTAGTTCCGCATGTATGCCTACGCATCTGACCTGCAATAAGTCACGTACTTGGAACAATTCATTTGATTCGTATTCCAAATAGTAAAGGAATAACAAATTTGTTTGGTATCAACTCTCTTCAACCAAGTGATATGAGTTCGACAAAGGCTCTTCTGTTTATCACAAATAAACTCCTTCGTCAGGTTCTTAGATCTATCTTATTCTCAACTACCCAAGGTAATTGTTAAGATTTTGCAATTAATACTTTTAATCACAAAGAATTGTATTGATGCCGATCTACACAACTAATCAATCCAATCTACCACAAGGATAAACCGATTATAGTTTGATCCTGTTTTGCCGAAACAAGTATTGTGCACACCAAAGATCATAAACCCAAATCAGAAATCTTCAAAGTCTTCTTTGTCTTCAAATCTTCTTAGATCTTCAATAAACACCTGTGCACAACAACTTGAATCTCTTGTGATCAATCACGCACAGAACGGAGTCTGTTAACAATGGATTATCACAAGACCGTCTTTAGATCTACAAACAGTCTAAAGATCCATGTCGAAACTTCGATCTAGTTTGAGTGAATCTTGTATCAGAAGAGAACATTCTCAAGCATAAACAAACTAGGTGCAATCAAAGTTCAACCACCGTTAGGCAATCAAATCAATTGAAACAAAAGATAAACCGCAATTATCTAGTTTCCCACCAACGGTACTAATAGAGCTTCTCAATCCCAAAGAAGACTTTAAACTGAGCGCTCGTAAGAGATTTCGCCTAATTAGGTTACTCTTCTCTCCGAATAGGTGGCTTCACCAGTAACAATACAACTGAGGAAATTTGCTATCACGAAGGATTAGTTTTCCCGAAATGCAAACTTCAAGTATTTATAGACAAGGAAGTTTGGACACCAAGGAATTTCCAAAACCGAAAATATTCTCAAGATATGCAATATATTCCAAATTCGGTTTCCATAATTCCTGGAAATGCTCTGTCCAAAATATTTGACCAAAAATCTCTTTGGAAAATCTCTAACTAGTTAATGCACATTACTAATTCTTATTTTCCTAAAATAAAATTACAAACCTTAAATAAAAGATTCTTAACTTATTTATTTTTTAATCCGGGATTTCCTTCCTTTAGCTATTAAGGAATAACTTTGAACAATTAAAGATAAGTGTTACTGCACATGTTCAAAGTATGTCGATATCCTTACTTTGTAAGTCCTCTTTCATACTTATAACCTTGAAACCAATTTTCCACATTTCCAAACAAGTTTAGATTTGGTTCATCTGACTTTCAAGAACTATGTGATTGATCAAGAACACTCAATCACAAATCATGGGTTTCACGGTTCTACCAAAAACAAGTTTCGATTCTACCTCCATGTGAGTACTGTGCATAGTCACACTAGCTTTCCAAATATTCAGTTGACTAGGTACATGTCCATAGGATCGGTTCCCAACACATATATGGTATCTAACTTGTATGTGTTGCACATGTCCATAGGATCGGTTCCCCTTTGCCTAAAAATGTGTTGCATATGTCCATAGGATTTGTTTCCCTTTATGCTAAAAACTTGTTGCACCTCATACAAGGATCGATTCCCCTTTGTTATGTGTTGCACCTCTTACTAGGATCGGTTCCCCTTTACCAATATTTGGTCATACATAAAAACACAAAATCGATCATACCATCTCTGGAGATTACTTAAGATCGGTTACACTAATAAAAGTCATACCAATACAAAAGTCAGGCCTTTGTGAATAGTTTTACCAAGAACATAAACAAGTCATGAGCGGTTATACTAATCACACATAATGGTAGTTCATAAGATATGCAATGAATAACAATGCCAATAATGCATGGCGATTTCCTTTTCGATTCACAAAACAAGTTCATGAATTTACTTCCTTAAAACATATGTAAAACATTATTTCATATGATGAAATCCTCACCTCATACACATACATAATCACAATAATATTCAAACGATTATGTCAATGTATTATCTACAAAGTTTAATGGTTAAGCAATAAACCTTATATTGTATTCTTTAATACTATGTCTATCTAGAGTGTTCATGCTTCGCAGTTTTGTTTTCAATATGCACGACTTGAAAGATATGTTAGGGAATGAAACAGTTCAAGTCAAATATCACTAACCTCAAGTGGAAGGATGATGTTGTCGTTGTAGATCCTTGCTTATTCACTTCTTCAAGTCTTCTCAATACTTGTAATGTCTCATATCCTAATACTTTCAAGCTAACCTATACGAAGTTGACTCTAGTACATAATCAAGCGATTCTTAAAATGAGTTTTGATTCATTAAAATATGACAAACAAGCTTGACATACCAATGCTTAGTGGGTTCAACCGATCTATGCTCTAACAATCTCCTCCTTTGTCAATTTTAGTGACAAAACTCTTACATCATATGGATAAACAAATTACAAGAATTCATTACACATATGCTTGATTCCCGAATTCAATAGCTCAATAACCTGTATACATTCGATCCATAAATGTCGTTGTTGACATTATAATAAAAAAGATAATAGTCCCCCTAAAGGTGAGATAGGTAGATTTTCAATCCACACATCTTTGTTATTCCCTTAGTAATGATATGTTACTCCCCCTTAGTTTATGCTTTCACTCTTTTGTTAGATAAACGTTTAAGCACCAATGTCCTTTCCCTTAGTGATACCAATCAATATAAAATCAATACCAGTATCACTTGTTTACTCCATATATTTCTCCCATTTTTGTCACAAAATGACAAAGAAATGAAAAAATAAAGGACAAACCGAAAGGATCTTAGAAATCTCAATAGATTTTCAACCTATAGAGTTAAGCACGAGGGTTCCACATACTATTTTTGATACCAATATTAAAAATGAAACTTAAAAAGTAATTTGTTTTGATATGTTACCAAGGAAACAATTGCCCGAAGTAATTTTCCCAAATAGTTTAGCAAACCAAAAAACAACTAAGCACCTTAGTCCCTTTGCTAAACCGATTTTAGAAATACAACCGCTTTGTTCGATAGGACCAAAATAAAAATAACTCTATTATTCTCATCAAGTTCTAATTATCCATATAACTTAGACCTTTAACTTTTAAACAAGATAAGTACTAGGTTAGTTAACTAGTATTTCTTGTTAAGGCATTCGATTAAACTTGAATAACCGAAACCTCCACTTTGATAAGTCTAACTAAGATCAAAATAAACTTAGTTTCTCTTATCCGGAATTGAATTGGACTAAATAATTCATCCCGTAAACCTTTTATTTCGTTAAGCCATAAACAATTAGTACAAACCAAATAAATCAACTTGCATAATTATTCACCTCAATCGGAAGCAATTGAAACAACATAAACATTAAATCGCCACAATTGCACCGAAATTTTGTAAGCCTAAACGATTCATACCACACAATAAATCAAGATAACAATAGTTTTTCTTAACCGGAACCAATTGAATCACACACACACACACATCCATACATACATAATGGAATAAAACATCAATTGTACCGAAATTTTGTTAAGCAAAAGCAATATATATATATACTCAATAAAATCAGGCTTTTCTTAAACAGGAAAACAATTAACTAACAAGATTATACCTCAAATTTCGCATCCTCTTCTCCGATATGTTTGCATCTTCTTCCAGGGAGAATTGATATCAAAGTATCATTATGTTGTCATCCTTATGCAAAAAAAAAGAATAACAACAACCAACCTTTACCAGAGAAAGGTTAAAAACCGGTTTTTAACTAGTGCAAGCAAAATTTGAAAACCCCGAAACACATATGCTTTTATGCTAAACCAAAACCGATTCAACGCATTGTGACTTTTCACATATTTTTTATATTAGAACCCTTCATGATCCTTTGATAAAGCCTACCAACATGGGATAGAACTTAATCCTGCTAAATCAAAAAGTCACCCAAACCATAAGGGTTCACAACATTATGAGATCGAATATCAAGGTAATAAAACCGAAATCAAACATCCCATAAACATACATAGCGATAAAATAAAGCAGTCAAGCACATGCTATGTAAATCAAAAACTATCACAAAAAAAATTATAAATCAAATAATTTTATTCATAATAGACCTTACACAATTATTGAAAGAAATCAACATTGATGTCTATTTTCCTAGATTAAGTATTACAACATATAACTTAATATCTAGTGGTGCTCTTGTTGTTCATTGAGTTTTTTTCAGTGTTCAAACTTTTAAAGCATGTCTCAAGAGACTTGTATGCAACCACTTCTTGTTTTTCAAGTTCTTAAATTAGAACCTTGAGTTCAGCAAGAACTCCTCTTGTTCCTTCAATCTTTTCTTTTATCCAATCTTGATGTCGAACAGTCATAACGAGATTGGTTTTCAGTTCATCAAAACCTTGGATATAATAAGTCATACTATCTGAATGAATCCACTTGGTTTTGGTTGGATCTTTTAGGTTGTAAGCCAATATACATGACTCATCTTGTGATCCGACTGAACTATCAGAGTCATAATTAGACATGATTCTTGATATGTTTTTGTTCTTCCTTTCTGTATTGATTCCTTGGAAACATTTAACCTTTTGAGCTTCCTCCTTATTAGCCTTTGTGATACTAAAAGTTATTGGAGGCATGCTCGGTTATATATAAATAAGGATTTATCAGGGTTTCAATAATACAGGCAAGAGATAGTTTCCCTTTAAGAAGAGACAACTTCTCGGACGAAAGATATCATGAGAATCTGAAAATATTAAAGAATATATTTTGTTCCCTTTGTACGAACTTCTCGAGCTGGAAGGTTTATTAAAATTCAAAAATTCTAAATAAAACCTATTTTTGGAAGATCATGATAAACATGAGTATTTTTTTTTTGGACAACCATGGATTCACATCTATCCATAAAGTGTCACAACTTTTCTGATAAACATCTTCACAAACAAATATGCTCCAGTTTTATTGTGTTTTTCTCATCCATAAATAAGAGCACGGAAGGGGATGAGAGTGCACAATTTTGATACAACTTAGCAAGCCTTTTATAGCTTACAGTGAGTATCAGAACCATAGTTCATGTTTCTCTTAGGGAATTTCTGCCCAAAATATTTTCTCCCAAGATGATGATCTTTTCTAACTCTAGAGATATGATCCTATGGAGAAACTGTACTGATGTGAGAATTATCAGAGATAGATAGATCTCTCTTAATTCTTTCAATGAGGTTTTCATATGGTTTTCTCATTTTAAGGACTTCCTTGTGATTCACATCAGTGTGATTATCTGAAACAATTATCGCAAATTCCTGATTGTTTCTTTTGGCAGAGATTCTCGCTTTCCCTTTATTCTGGAGTCATTCTTCATCAAAAAAATGATTGTTTCGATATGGGTGAGGAGGTACCTTTTTCCAGAAATGATTATCAACTCTTTCCTCTGATTTTTTTGAGTTGATCTTATCGGGTTGTGGTATGATCTGTCTTTCTATTGAGGAATGGTCTTTCAGTTTTTTAGGACAAAAAAATTCTTTCAATATTTTTACCACCGTATGTTGAAGAAGTATAAGCTTCCAGTCAAGTGACTGAAAATTGTATTCTTTAAGATCACATTTACGGAATTGGTTTAAAGTTTCCTTCGGACAAGATTTTGTTTGATCATCAGTAGACTTAGAAGATGGTATCTTATCCTCTTCTGACTTGATGTAGTTAGGTAAACTACCATCATCTTGATCTGTTTCAGACGTGACTAAACCGGTTTTATCACGATCTGCAAAATTCGAGGAAGGACTTTTAGTTTCCTCATTATCATAAGAAATCACAACAACATCATTAGTCAGAGTCATAAGACGTGTCTCTTTATCTAAAGTAAGAGATTTACCAAGAGCTTCTAGTTTGACAGTGAGATTTATATTCTCTTTAGCCGGAATATTCAGTTGAATACCTTTATCTATGATCTCCTGTTTAAGAAGATTTGTCTCTGTCTTTAATATCAGCGCTTTAGAAGACAGAGATTTTATAGGCTTTAGGAGTTTTACCAAATCTTTATCAACATCTTATTTTCCACCATAGATGGACACAGATGTTTTTGTAACTCCTGGATCATAAGTCAACGAAGTAGTATCATCTTCAACTTTTGAGTAGTCATACTATTGCATAACGTTAACTGAATTAGACATAGATTCAATTTCTTATAGGTTGGATCGTACCAAACACAGATTGTTAGATCTTTTCGTGTTTACGTGCTCTGATACAAATAAAAAACCGAGGGTACCCAAATATACCTCAAGTTAAAACTTTTCCACCTATAAGTCCTTTCTCCGAAAGTGATTGTCTATGGACTTAGTCGAGACAGAGACAATACAACAATGAAGTATGTTTACTTGATAAGAGGTTCGGACTTAACCAAACACAATAAGATTGCTATCAAGTAAATAGGAATTAAAGTTTGTGTATTTTACTTCTAATTATAATAAAAATAATTATAATTTCGGAAATAGAAAAGCAAAAGACACGGCAAGATTTTGTTAACGAGGAAATCGCAAATGCAGAAAAACTCAGGGACCTTGTCCAGAATTGAATACTCTCATGATTAAGATGCTATACGAAATAAAACCAACTTAGTATAGTTGAGACCAAGCAACTAAACCTATATTTCACCTAGTTCCGTCTGTATTCCCACGCCCCCGACCTGTGAAAAGTCACGTACTTGGAACAACTCCTTTAATTCGTATTCTAAACAGTAAGGGAAAAACAAATCTGTTTGGTATCAACTCTTTTCAACCAAGTGATATGAGTTCAATAAAGGCTCTTCTGTTTATTTCAAATAAACTCCTTCGTCAGGTTCTTAGATCTATCTTATCTACAACTTACCGAAGTAATTGTTAAGATTTTGCAATCAATACTTTTAATCACAAAGAATTGTATTGATGCCGATCTACACAACTAATCAATCCAATCTACCAAAATGGTAAACCGATTATAGTTTGATCCCCTTTTACCGAAACAAGTATTGTGCACACCAAATATCATAAACCCAAATCAGAAATCTTAAAAGTCTACTTTGTCTTCAAATCTTCTTAGATCTTCAATAAACACGTGTGCACAATAACTTGAATCTATTATGATCAATCACGTACAAAATAGAGTTTGTTAACAATGGATTATTACAAGACCTTCTTTAGATCTACAAATAGTCTAAAGATCCATGTCGAAACTTCGATCTAGTTTGAGTGAATCTTATACCATAAGAGAAGATTTTCAAGTAGAAACAAACTAGGTGTAATCAAAGTTCAACCACCGTTAGGCAATCAAATCAATTGAAAACAAAAGATAAACCGCAATTATCTAGTTTCCCACTAACGGTACTAATAGAGCTTCTCAATCCCAAAGAAGGCTTTAAACTGAGCGGTCGTAAGAGATTTCGCTTAATTAGGTTACTCTTCTCTCCGAATAGGCGGCTTCACCAGTTACAACACAACTGAGGAAGTTTGTTGTCATGAAGGATTAGTTTTCCCAAAATGCAAATTTCAAGTATTTATAGACAAGGAAGTTTGGACACCAAGGAATTTCCAAAACCGAAAATATTCTCAAGATATGCAATATATTCCAAATTCGGTTTCCATAATTCCTGGAAATGCTATGTCCAAAATATTTGACCAAAAATCTCTTTGAAAAATCTCTAACTAGTAAATGCACATTACTAATTCTCATTTTCCTAAAATAAAATTAAAAACCTTAAATAAAAGATTCTTAACTTATTTATTTTTTTAATCCTGGATTTTTTTCCTTTAGCTACTAAGGAATAACTTTGAACAATTAAAGATAAGCGTTACTGCACATGTTCAAAGTATGTCGACATCCTTACTTTGTAAGTCCTCTTTCATACTTATAACCTTGAAACCGATTTGCCACACTTACAAACAAGTTTAGAATTGTTTCATCTGACTTTCAAGAACTATGTGATTGATCAAGAACACTCAATCACAAACCATGTGTTTCACGGTTCTACCAAAAACAAGTTTCAATTCTACCTCCATGTGAGTATTGTGCATAGTCACACTAGCTTTCCAAATATTAGGTACTAGGATTGGTTCCCCACATATATATGGTATCTAACTTGTATGGGTTGCACATGTCCATATGATCGGTTCCCCTTTTCCTAAAAACGTGTTGCACATGTCCATAGGATCGGTTCCCCCTTCTACTAAAAACTTGCTACACCTTATACAAGGATTGATTCCCCCTTGTGATATGTTGCACCTCTTATTAGGATCGATTCCCCTTTACCCAGAGTTGGTCATACACAAAATCACAAAATCGATCATACAATCTCTGGAGATTACTTAAGTTCGGTTTCACTAATAAAAGTCACACCAATACAAAAGTCAGGCTTTTGTGAATAGTTTTAACAAGAACATAAACAAGTCATCAGCAGTTATACTAATTACACATATTGGTTGTTCAAAAAATATGCAATGAATAACAATACCAATAATGCCTGGAGATTTCCTTTTCGATTCACAAAACAAGTTCATGAATTTACTTCCTTAAAACACATGTAAAACATTATTTCCTAGGATGAAATCCTCACCTCATACCCATACATAATCACAATAGCATTCAAATGATTATGTCGATATCTTATCTAGAAAGTATAATAGTTAAGCAATAAACCTCATATTGTATTCCTTAATACTATGTCTATCTAAAGTGTTCATGCTTCACAGTTTTGTTTTCAATATGCACGACTTGAAAGATACGTTAGGGAATGAAATATTTCAAGTTAAATATCACTAACCTCAAGTGGAAGGATAATGTTGTCGTTGTAGCTCCTTGCTTCTTCACTTATTCAAGTCTTCTCAATACTTGTAATGTCTCATATCCTAATACTTTCAAGCTAACCTATACGAAGTTGACTCTAGTACATAATTAAGAGAATATTAAAATGAGTTTTGATTCACCAAAATATGACAACCAAACTTGACATACCAACGCTTGGTGGGTTCAACCGAGCTATGCTCTAACGGAAAAGTTATCATAAAATTTACTATCATTAAAATATGTGCATAGTATGTATTCTTACCTGAAGAATTTTGACTAGTGGGAATTGATAGCTTGTTAACAATATCTTTATAACCTTTAATTATCATTTTTAGGTTGTCTTCCAACTCTCCATTTTTGCTTCCTTCTTCCGGTACCTTTTACATATCATGAATAACATTATCTCTCTTTTTGATTGTAGAAAATCTATGAGTTCTTCTTGAACAAATTGGTTTAGGAGGACTGTTTCAGATTTGAACATTCGAGGAACATATCGAACTGACTTTCCTGGTAGGGTACATAGGGTGAGTACTAAAAAAAATTGGTCTAGACATACGAATGTCAGTTACACCTTTGAAAATTAAATCTAAGGTGTGTTGAAGATGAACAATATAATTGTCATTCAACCTTGATTTCTTCTTTTGTTCAACATATACTTTTGAATCACAAAAAAAATACACTTTCTAATCACCTGAGTGATTAGACAGAATAGTCTTAACACCATCGTTGGGAGATATCTTCCTTTCATGTGATGCAGATATTCCTTGATTAAAGGAAGACACATGCACATCCTTTTCAATAGGAAGGGATTTCGATTTTGCTTCTGGAACTGATTTTTTACAGTTAAATCAGAAGAAATTGGTATAGTAGACTCTTTGGTTAGATCACAACATTTTTCTTAGCATCCTCTTTGAGTTTTTCCTCAAGCAGAGTTCGTGAAGAACAGACTGAGGAGTTTTCCTCACGAATGACCTTTAGAAGAGAGGCACGCTCATTTACCATACCAACAAGGACATTGACTTTGTGTTTCAACCGGTTGACATCATCAGCCTGGATTCTAACAAGTTTTAGAATCACTGCACTCTCTCTGGATGCTTCCCTTTCAACTTTAGAGTCAGATTCGTCAGTAAGATAATTCGGGTAACACTTGTCAATGGAAGTATGTTTCATTGGAACGCTAGGTTCGTCTATATTCAAGATTGAAAAATATTTCTCCTTAATAGATATTATAGAAACAAAACTTATTCTTCTGGTGATGTGTTTATCAGAGATAGCACTTCTGTCCATATTAAGATTGCTACAAACACAGACTTATGAGGTCTAAAATGTGTTTGCCTGCTCTGATGCCAATTAAAAAAGTGGGGGTCTAACAACCACATCCAATATTTTTTTCGGCAATCTGAATATACAAACCCCAATATACTTTCAAGAGAATCAACCAGACATCCAGACTCAATCTAGAGAAAATTATATCAAAGAGTACATATCTCAATTTCTCAATTCAGTCTGCAATCAGCAAATAGGAATTTGCGAGCCCGATTGAATAAGAGAAATAACTTGAACGGTGCCAAAGAACAATGTTCAAGTGTCAATCAATTTATATCAACAACCAAAGGTTAGATTATCTAATTGATTGATCTTAATGCATAACCTATGATATTTCTATTATATAACAAAATATAATACGGAAAAGAAATAACACAGACACCAGAATTTTGTTAAAGAGGAAAACCACAAATGCAGGAAAAACCCCGGAACCTAGTACATCTTTGAACACCACACTGTATTAAGCCACTACAGACACTAGCCTACTACCAATGAACTAAGGAGTGGAAAGTAGTTGATCCCTAGTCAATCTCACATTGATCAAGGTACAGTTTCGCTCCTTACATCTCTGAACCCCAACAGGATTCTATGCATTTGATTCCCTTAGATGATCTCACCCACAACTAAGAGTTGCTATGACCCAAAGTCGAAGACTTGATAAACAAATCTGTCTCACACAGAAAAGTCTATTGGAATAGATAAATCTGTCTCCCACAGAAATATTGTTTCGTCTTTTGATAAATCAAGGAGCACAAGAACCAATTGATAAACATGTCTTATATTCTTGAAGAACATCCTAGTATTATCAATGACCTCATAATAATATTAATCGTATAGTAACGAAACAAGATGTTGTGGAATCACAAACGATGATACGAAGATGTTTGTGACTACTTTTAATCTTACGTATCGGAGATAAATCTCAAGCAAATCTTAGCAAAGATAATACTCAATCACGATAGTAGAAGTAAGATCAGAACACGCAGCTACATAGAAAATAGTTGGGGTCTGGCTTCATAATCCCAATGAAGTCTTTAAGTCGTCAACCTACAGGGTTTCGTGAAAAACCTAAGGTGAAAGGAGAATCGACACTAGTCGCAACTAGTATCATACATGAGTTATGTGGATTAGGTTTCCCAATTGCTAGAGTTCTCCCTTATATAGTTTTCAAATCAGGGTTTGCAATCTAAGTTACCTTGGTAACAAAGCATTCAATATTCACCGTTATATGAAAACCTGATTAGACTCAAGCTAATATCTTTCAACCGTTAGATCAAACTTAGCTTGTTATACACAAATGAAATGTACCTTCATTTAGGTTTGAGTAACCGTACCTAAATGTGTACACAAGGTTGGGTCAACGGTAGTTAACCGAGGTTAGCTATATGAACCCTCTCATATCAACCTTATTCATCTTAACCACAACTAGTTTAAATGACTCAAATGAAACTAGTTATAGAGTTGTTCAATTTCTATATTCTCATAAAAGTATACAAGAACACAATTGAAGAAAAATCGGTTTGATTCACTCGAATCAATTCATGAACATTATAGCCACGGTTTGCAAAGAATGCATTCCTTATTATATAAATATACTAGATCTTAACCCGTGTCGTAACGGCACGGGATGTTTTGTCTCTAATACGATATTGTTCACATTCCTCTTGCTTCATTTTATTCGTGAGTAATTATTTTGATATTCAAATAGGTTTTGGGAAACAAAATGGGTTACCTGATCTTTTTATTTTTTACTTAAGCATGTTATTCCAATTTATTATCTGGACGGAGTAATAATGTTGTGCCAACATGAAAATAAAATAAAAAATACAGTAAATAAATTTTTTCCCATTTATTGTTCCATCATACCATAATTTCAAACTTCAAAAAGAATATTTCATCTAACGGTACATATACCTAAACTGCCAATCCAACTCCATGATGTTTATGAATACATTTGTTCCAAAATTATTGATAACTAAGGCTCTAAGGAGTGAAGCAAAAACCCATAATATTTTCCCTACTATAGATAAACACTATTTATTTATTTTTTGCAAATGTGAGAGTTATAAAAATGAAGAACCCTTGGCTATTGGAAGGCTGAGATATACACACGTGAGTTGAAAAAATAAACTTATAATAGTAAATCAAAACATGTGTAAGATTCTTTCTCAATCATATTGATAACATAAAATTGAAGAAATTCGTGGATAAAAAGATTTCACACCAACTATGCTAAGTAGTGCATGAATGACGTTCTCACATCTAGTGTTACTCAAGTAATTTGGAGTTTTAATGAGCATAGTCATATTGATATTTGTATCTACATAAATTCAACTAGCCTTCCGAAGAAAAATTATTAGTTTCAAGGTAGAGCCGACACAAACTTTTATCTCCTTCAATGTATACAACACACATTGGGTTTAATCGGCCTTGAGATTAAACAAATACCCCAACATTAGTCAAATAATATCTACAAATACGGGATCGAAACAAAGTGCTAACTGGAAAAATGAGAGACTAACATCAGTTTTACAAAGAAAATACCCTATATGTATCAAAGTTTGTTAACCAAACATGTATTCAAATTAAAAAGTCATCAACTTAACACAAAAATGTAAAAGAACCCAAGTTAAATCAATACTTGCATAAACAAAACTTATAAGAGAATTTTGTAATTATTAAATACCTTTAAAATCACTATTAGAGATTTAATTGCATGCCTCGTTAAAAACTACGGTAGGACAAAATCACCAGATTAATCTGTAGAAATTTCACTGGATATGTAGCAATTCAGAGAAGTTTACACTGGTGGTGATGTGTTCCATCTAAGTGTTGTTCGATTGATTATTTTTTTTAGAAGGTTTCGGTTTTCATTGGAGAAACCAAGAGGGAGCGTTTCATTATATTCATTATAATTCAAAAATCCAAGACCAACTCGCCCTCTGCTTACGGAATCTCAATACAACCTTAGATTTATCTATTGGACGGAGAAACCTTGATACTAAATATGTAGTTTTTAGTGTTATTTATTATATAACGTGACATCCAAATGTTTTTTTCTTCTTCTTAATTTTCATGTATTTTAACCGAGTTTATATTAGCATTAAGCCGATCAACCACATTTCTAATTTATAGTGTTATCCTTTTGTAGCAGCACATAATTAACATAGTCAATTACTACTCATCAAAACCGGCCAGTACCACAAACCACCAGATATCACTTCTTTCTCCACCACCACCATTTTCCATCCCTCGTAGAATATTGGGCACACTTATAACTTTTAATCCCACACGTCATGTATAAAGTTTAGATTTAACAAACTTAGGTGGTCAATTAATTTATTCAACTATATGTTTTTTGTTAATACTGAAAATCATGCGTACGAACAGTTACCAAAGATAGCAATGGTACCAAAAACAACCATTTTGTCTTATATGATTTGGTATCATCCCAAAAGTATTTGTTATCCGCCTTTTTTGATCGTGTCAAAAATAACCAACTATACTTTTCACAATACAATGTTACCCGTCATGTAATTTATTTTATTATTTTTGATTCAAAAAGAAAAAACCAATACCACCGCCATTAAAACCATCCAGCGCCACTATTTCTTCCGCCAAAACTAATGTTACCACCTCCACCACTTAGTAACACCTTCCACTGCTTCCACCACTTACTTCTTCCTCTACTACCACCACCAGCACTAATATCTATTGAAATTTTTTTTGTCAAAATTATTATTTATTGATGGAGATATGTATTAATATTAATTAAGGGATATTTATGATGTAAAATTAATAAATCATTTATCATGAGAAATTAATAAGACATCAATTAATAAAACACTTATACTAATTAATATTTAAGTTGAACAAACAACCACTGTTGATTTATCTTTTCTATCAATTCCAACCAAGGTGGAACAATGGTTAGAGGCCACCTTTATAACACAATAGGTCATGAGTTCGAACCTCCCATTATAATTTTTGAAATTCCATATCTTGACTTGAGTATTCATTTTTAATTCATAATATTGGAATGAACACCACGTGTGCGACTTGTAGGACGTGGCACGGAGAACCACAACCTTTGATTTATCTTTGCCAAGGATAAATCCTGACCACATATAGGAAAAGTTAGCTAAACTTTGCTTTATACTATTGATTAGTATAAGAACAAACCGATTTTAGAACTTTAACCGCTCAAGTATGCAAACGGGTACGCATACTTCCAAACACAGCAGAAATTTCCGGAACCAAACCCTTCTCCAGTACGCGTACGAGTATGTGTACTTAGGTACCCGAAATTCCACAACTAACAAGTACGCATACGTGTATGCATACTATAGTTCCGGTCATGGATCACATACATGCAAGAATACATATTATGTTCATAATCCAATGATGGTTAAGTGTTCTAAACTCTATTTCAATCATTGAAACTTTCTTAGAGGATGACAATAGACGTTTTCACACACTATTAGCATCAAAACAATTTTTAAGTTATTGAAATAATCATAACGAAACATTCCAAGTCTACACCAAATGATTGTATCACATAAACCATGTAAGATGTTACTCGGAAATTTTCACATGATCATCTATTGACTTTCGTCAAGAATATAAGATGAACTTGGTTGAAGTGAAAGCTTACCAACACATATTTCGAGAAATATGTAAGCGAGTTAAACCCAACTCGAAATCTCAAATGTGCATAATCGAATACTATATAGTAATACGACTTTTGTCTCAATATAGGAGATAGAGTAGAAATAAACTTTTCGAGTGATAGATGAGTTTTAGTCTCCACATACCTTTTGTTGATGAGGTTCCACAAGTTCTCATTAGTAGTTCTTCGTCTTCAATTGACGAACGCCGTGAAGTCTAATACTCAACTACACAATCTATCCTAGTTCAAGACATCACTATAAGTAGACTAGAAATCAAGACTTATAGTTTTGATCACTAACATTGACAAACAAGCTTGAGATAGCAACGCTTGCGAGTTCGACCAAACAGTGCTCTAACATAACTGATTCTAAAGAAAGGATAAGTTCGTAATTTAGGGGGATCCAGAACAAATTTAGGGTCGCACCAAAAGGCATATTTTCTTTATATTAATATAATAATAATTAACTACTATCTATATGCACATCTCTCGATCTCAAAGCTTTCGTTGATTTCTTCATTTCGGGAACTGAACCGTAACTCTAAGATAACTTCAATCAATAGATACTATTATAGTTAATTTGATATTTAGAAATTAATCATTATGTAATTATTATGACGTGATTCCATGTTTTGTTATATATTTAACCATATAACTGATCCAAATTTGTTTTACGTCAATTTATGATTGTTAATATTTTCATTTTAATTTACTATGATTACTGCATGCATATTTTTCAAATATTTTCTACCATTAATTTTTATTTTATTTTTCTCAACAAAACTAGTCATAAAAACCCAAGGTGACCAAATTTGTGGTACAAAAACTCCACTCAAATGTTGGGATCTATTAAAACTCCATCTTAAACAAAATTGATACAAAAATCCTAAATTTCAAAATTGGTTTCATCAAATTCTTTGGGGTTTCATCAAATTTTATGATGAAACCAAATTTTGGTTTCATCAACCACGAGTTACTTTTGTTTTGTTGGGGTTTTTGTGTTACTTTTGTTTTGATGGGGTTTTTGTGGATGGGTAGTGACACCTTTGGGGTTATAACTCGCAGACCGTTCTCAAAATATTTTTCATGTTTTCTACCATATTTTCTCTAAGCATCATGAACCTCTCCCGAGTAAGCAACATGGTGTAATTGTAACACCCCAAAATTCGGATCAGGCATTTAACCCAAATTCTAGAGGTTACGGGCGGGTATCGAAGCCAAACTTTTTTCTTGGCTTACAATTTTGCCTAATATTTTTTGATAGCCAGGCCTAAAATAATATCATTAAAGAGTTTATAAACAGCTAGTTCAAAAGCTTAATTATTCAAGGTATAAAATTTCAGGAAAACTAATAGTACACAGTGAAAAGTTGAACAGAAACGTCAGAAAACTGACGTCGGGGACAGCCTGTCGTGGAGAGTCCCTACAGACTTCATTATAACTACAAATTCTGATATTGACCCCAATTCTAAAAATAGACAAACCCAGATTTCAAATGCACCTGAAAAACCCAGGTTTAGACTTCGTTTGGTCTGTGAAAAGTATGCACAAAGATGGTCACAAAACTGCAAACCTGCAGTTTCCAGATCTGGAGTACTGGACGTTCAAGGACAGAAATACTAATTGATAATTCGAAACACTAATCCCTTTGAACCCATTATAGATAAAACATAGAGGAACATTTTTCGTTAGAAAGTGTCGCCTAAATAACCTATTGGTGCCAGTTTCGCAGACAACAAGGAGCAGAAAACTGTGTCAGAAAAATGATGGTTTCAATATTCAGTTTAAATATAACTTTCAAAGACAATCTCAGTTCGACAAATCCTTCAAATGCATAATAAAAACTTCTAGACAGTGGTTCATAAGACTAAGTATTCCAAATTTATTCTCTCAAAGTAAAATATCAAGTTACATGGAAATGAAACAAAGCAATGCACGCAAACAACTTCTCACTTGTTTCGCCGTTCGATAAAATCTGCAAAACCGTCAATTGGGGTGAGATGACAGCTCAATAGGCTTATGTTCCCATCCTCAAAGAGATGCGGAAAACAAATCTCAAAAAATATAAGGAAAATATAAATAAGAAAATATAGAAACTTCAAATCGGCAGCGTATTCAACAAATAAATTCTCAAACCAATAAGGTCTCCGAGAAATCAATTCATTTAGATTTTGGTACATTGAGTCCACGGCACGAAAACCTTGGTTCGTACACCCACCTATCGTTTCTCGGCACGGATAGCCGCCATCGATGGTCGGGAAAATACGTTCCCATGGGGATCATTACCCATTTCTCTATATCGGGGATCATTACCCTGCGTAAGATGGAACTATGTTCCAACTAATGGAAGACATGAACTCAATAAGTTTTTTCTTCACAAAACTTGCTTTACTATCAGCAAAATGAAACTCAATTTCGAAAGTATACAAACGATTCACAATTAAATCAAACAACCCATCTGAAGTTATGAATACAGTGCATATGGGGTTTACAATCACCCAAATTCAGCAAGGTTTCATATTTGAAATTAATGTTTACAAACGTGAAATGAGCAAAATTATTCAGTGTAAAGTGATGACTGAAGGAAGGCATATGTCAAAAATGAATTCAGAATTATGATTTCAATTGTGTAAAAGGGTAACATGGTTTATGTCTCAAAAACTAGGGAAAAGGAGTCAAAATCCACACAAGCATATTTACAAACATCTTGAGTTCACAGAAAATGTAAGAAGGAAAACTTGGAATCATTTCCTTTCCACTATCAACAACATACCCATTCAATAATTGATGACAACAAACACAAATTCAATCTGTATGACACAATTCAAAAATACCCACAAAGAACAAAATCAGAAATTCAAAATCATATGAACAAGAAAACAAAACCCCTATGAAGATGAGTAGTAAAACCTACCTGTAATTAGCTCAATCCTAGCACTTTTCCTTAGAATTCTTATCATGCCCTAGCTTCAAATATAGGAATATCTCTGGTATATATATACCTCATACGTCTCGATTTCTAGTTCGGTCTTTTCATTTTCCGTTGGTAATAAAACCCATACTTCTCAATTTACTTTCTTGTTCTCAAATTCATTTGCAAAACATGTATAAGTGATGGTTATTCCCACCCTAGCCTTACTACCAATTAATGGGGTGGAATACAACTATTTACATTTCTAATCTAGCCTATACAGAAACTTTTCTGGGCTAGTGTCGCATACGGAATAACTAGTGCTAAAAGGTACGATGCTTGCATAACGATAAATACATGACAGTTTAAAACATACGTCAAGACCAAACTTCCCATTTGGTCAAAATTTAGCAATCAAATGGAAATTATCGAATACGGTTGATACCCGACCCTAAACACATATAAAATGGGTGGATGAAAATGCAGGGTATCACATTGTAGATGGTGGATTTTCAACAAAGGGTAGAGTTGTAAAACTATACTCCAGATTCGACAATTAGATGAATATCGAGACTCATGTCTCTCGATTAAAGCATGAAAGCTCATGCCATAAATCTATGACTGAGAAGGATGTCTCTCAGAGTACATGAAGATGTGTAGTCTCTTAGCTGAGGTCATGGCACATCTCATGAATACTGAGAAATTTCAGTAATTACTCCGGATCCGGAAAACGGATGAGTATCGAGACTCATGTCTCTATGCATGAAAGCTCATGCCACCTCTGATGGAGAAAGTCTCTCAGAGAAGATGCAGATATGCAGTTTCCCAGCTGAGACCTTGGCACATCTCATAACCCTATGATGGAGAAAGTCTCTCGGAGAAGATGTAGATGTGCAGTCTCCCAGCTGAGACCACGGCACATCTCATATTGTATAGAATCGAAAGATTGGGCGACAACGTCTTCGGGATGCGACCGGTTTTCCCCGACTATGCAAAAAGGAATATGACACTCCAGCAAGTTCATATTGCTCAAACCCTCGATGATTAATGCTCTTAGACGGGGATCCCTTCTAGAGTCATCAATTAATTATCTCGAGATCGTCTGAATATCCAGCAATATTCTACAAACCATCGTCTGAATATCCAGCAATATTCTATGAACCATCGTCTGAATATCCAGCAATATTCTACGAACCATCGTTTGAATATCCAGCAATATTCTACGAACCATCGTCTGAATATCCAACAATATTCTACGATTATCTGTTATATTTCGTCACTTCAATTCGTGGTTCTTCCAAGCAGAATGCCACGGGTTAGTGATAAATATCCGACGGAACAGACATCTGAGTATCGAATAAGCCCTGACAAAAATGGTGCAAGTGTAATTAGCAAATAATGCACAGACCAGCATGAACGAACGAGAAACCTATGCAAAATAGGACATAAAATAATAAAAATAAAATATTAGCAAAAGCACCAGGGGAATGGGTTCTGACCCGACCCGGATCATGCGTGACCAGTCAGGTGCCCAATTTTATATTTTATCATATTTTTGCTATTTTCCTGATCTCGTGAAAATCCTCTCGTTCGAGCAATTTTCTTTATTTCAAAGAAATTATCCAAACCACATGGTTTTATCAAAAATAATAAAATTAGGGAAAGGTGACATAGGACCGCCGGCCGGCGGTCCCACACCTCATGTCCTCATTATTTTATTATTTCTCTTGAATTATGAAAATTCCCTGATTTCTTATGAATTTTCTCTAAAATCATGAAAACTACCTAATTTCATGTCTTTTACCTAAGTCACATGATTTTATCAAAAAATAATAAAATTAGGAAAGGGTGACATGGGAACGCCGGCCGGCCAGTCATGCCCTGGCCTTGGCCGATCCACACCTCACTTCCCCATTATTTTATTATTCCTTCTCAAATTATGAAGATTCCTTGATTTCATGAATTTTCCTAAAATTACCTAATTTCATGTATTTTTATCACATGATTTTACCAAACATGATAAAATTAGAAAAAAAATACCATGGGACTGATCCCTTGAAATCTTCCTGAATTTTACTCTCGGGCTGTTTTCACCTCCCGAACGAGCTTAAAACCTAAATATTCCCTCGTAGGGAGATAGGAAATTCTTATTTGTACGGAATAGATGGACGGACCATCAAAATCCGAGTCTGTATGAGAATTCTACGTCAATTATACTAAAGGACGTTAGCTAGTGCTTATGAAAAGAAATAAGAAGTTGTGGCAGAAAAACCAAAGAAGCAATGGAAGAAAAAACCAGTCCAATAAATTCAAGGTTTTGATATTTGTTTTAATTCCAGTGAGAAAGATACAGAACATATCATTGAACATATTGAAGACCCTCTCCTAAGTGATAATGAAATGGTAGATGCTATAATCCCTCCTATTCAAAGTACAAGTTCATCTGGGAGATTTCATATATTACAAAATCAGTCTGAGGAGTTCAGAGGTTCTCTTAAATCACATGAATATTTTCCCCTTCTTCCTATAGATAAAATCATTACCATGGTTTTCAATGCTCCTCCTATAACAAATGTGGTAAACATTCAACCTCCCATTGGTACTCCTGTGATTAACTCTAATTCAGAAGTAATTCAGAAAGATAATTCTCAATCAAAGGTGCTGGATGGAAATTCAAAGACAAATATCAAGCTTAATACTTCCAAAGAGGGTGAAATTGTTTTTACCGAGTCTGCAATTCATAACTCTTCTGAAGCCTCTAGCTCAAGGACTGAGGAGGAAGTTAACCAAGTAAGAACTAAATTTGGTAAAAAACCAAATGTGCTAACAAGAAATCAAGATGCAAGTTTATCTATAAATGTGAGCAAAATACAAGGTAAGAGAAGTACCTATTCTTATCAACCTCCTTCTAAATGAAAGTGTTATATTGGAACTTAAGGTATCTTGGGAGAACTAAGGCCAAGGACAAGTTAAGAAATATAGTAAAATCTTTTTGTCCTTCATTAATCATTTTATCTGAACCAAAGATTTGGGCTTCTTCTGATTATATTAAAAAATTAAGGCTTCAAGGAATTCATTATAATATCATTCATAATTCATATGATAGCAAAAAAGGAAACATTTGGATACTTTGGAGTTCATCAATATCTACACCAAAAATTATATCAAGTAATAAGCAAGCAATAACAGTTGAAGTTGGAGAGGTTGTCATTACTGGTGTTCATGCTGCCACTCTCACAATAAAGAGAAGAAAACTTTGGCAAGAAATGGAGAAAATAAATTCACTAAATAAACCTTGGCTTGCCATTGGAGACTTCAACTCTATAACAAATATAGAAGAAAAAAAGGGTGGCCTGCCTCCTCTGAGAATTTCTATGAAAGAATTTACAGATTGTTTGAATAATTGTGGTCTTATCCAAGCTCCAAAATCCGGTATAGAATTTTCATGGTGTAATAACAGATCAGGAAAAAAAAGAATAGTTTGTAACTTAGACAGAGCTCTTTTCAATGATAAGTGGCTAGAATATTATCCTAACTGGGGATATAAAGTTGGTGCAAGAGGAATATCTGACCATGGTGTTCTATATGGAGCAAATGTTGAAGTTCCAAAACCAAAAAACATTCCATTTAGGGCTTTAAAGGTATGGAAAACTCATCCTGACTTTTTAAAGATAATTTAGACCTCATGGAACTCAGTGTTAAAAGGTAATCCAATTTTTGTTTTTATGAGTAAGTTAAAGAGATTAAAGAAAGATATACAAGTTTGGAATTGGAATATATTTGGAGATGTTTCAAAAAAATTGGTGCAAGCTGAAGAGCAGGTGCTACAAGCATCTTTGTTATCAGATAAAAAGCCTGAAGATAAAGATCTGCTAAACAAATTGATCACAACTAGGGGTGTTCAAGAGGTTCTTACAGAGCAACAAAAAGCAATAAATCAGCAAAAATCCAGGATTAAATGGCTGAAAGAAAGAGCTTCAAATTCTAGATTCTTCCACATAAATATGAAAATCAGACAAACTTAAAACTCTATTGTTGAGTTGGAAGACTCAAATGGAAACATAGTGGTAGACCAACAAAGAATTACTGAAATATTAGTTTCTCATTTTGAAGATAAGTTTAAATACCAAGAAGTTGAAGATATTCCAGGTATTTTTCAAGACATTCCACATATAGTATCAGATGAAGAAAATATGATGTTAGAAGCTATTCCATCAGATGCAGAAGTGAAGCAAGTTGTTTTTGATCTAGATCCTGATAGCTCTCCTGGCCCTGATGGGTTTGCAGGGTGGTTTTACAGATATTCCTGGGAAGTAATAGGTAAAGATTTAACAATATCCATACAATACTGCTGGAGGGGGGGTTTTATTCCTCAAGGGTTCAATGCAAATTTTTTACTTTTCTGCCAAAAGTGAAAAATGCTAAAAAAAACTGGTCAGTTTAGACCAATTGGCCTAATGAACTTCAGTTTTAAGGTCATAACAAAGATCATTTCCACAAGATTAGAAAATATTATTCAAAAGATCATATCTCCTCAACAAGGGGCCTTCATTAAAGGTAGAAATATACAAGAACAAATTGTCCTAGCTTCTGAATTGGTGAATGAGTTTGATGTTAAGATAAGAGGTGGTAATTTAGGTCTTAAACTTGATATAACACAAGCATATGATTCTCTCAGCTGGTCATTCTTATTTCAAGTTATGAGAAATTTTGGCTTTTCTGAAAGGGTTATTTGGTTTTTGGTACTCAGGTTTTGGCCAAAACCTGGGTTTGGTCTAACATTTGTCCAGCCTTTGCGTTTGGTCTAAAGACCAACGTTGACCCTCGTTGACTCCGTCAAGTGATGATGTGTTTAACTTTTGACTTGATTTATTTTATTTTCATCCTCCAAAATAATAACATATTCTTGTTACATCCCTATCTCTAAGATTCGTCTTCCTCAACTCACATCTTCTGCTGCTACATCCAGAAATAGGGAAGAACAGGTTGTTTCTCCCTAATTGGGATGGTTATTGACAGACCAAATTCACGCCATTCTATATATCTCCTCTACTGCCACTACTTCTTCATTAACAACAACAACAACATTTACTGGAAACAAAATTATTGGCAAACCAAATTCACAACAACAAACACAATTTGTCTTCATTGTCTCTAAAATTCAATTGCAGCCACCATTAAATCTTGTCCCAAAACAGCACCATCTTACAGGAACTTCAAATCGAATCAAACCCATCTTAAATCTTTCGTCTCTTCTCATAATGCAAATCATATCCGAGATAAACCAATTCATTCATAACCCCAGATGAACTTCATCAAACCCATTCATTCTTACAATTTTAATCTCGGAGAAAAAACCACTCAATTAATTATTCTCAACATCCATCGTATACAACTTATAGAATCAAAAAGCCCAAATCCCTCAACTCCATCGACTGCAATCAAGCAGCAACATCTCAAAACAAAGATTCAACTCAAACAACATCAAATCTACTCACTCTCAGCTCAAGAAACTCCACAAGTTGCCCAAAATCCAAACCAATTCGAATTCTAGCCAAAACCCATTCTCAGACTCTAACTATAATATCCATCAATCTCAATCTTCTCCTATATCATCGAATCATTCTTCACCAACAGCAGAACCAACATCTCATGATTGCATAACCCCTCTTTAATTCACCAACAACATCATCTTCTCGATCTCAGGCAGCATATCGCGTCCATTTCTTCTCTGCAACTCAAGAATGTAACCAATTGTAGTCTCAATATTCAATCCAACAAAAACCCATGTTCGATTTATACACATACCACACATATGAACCCCAATTTCTTCTCGATTCAAACATCTTTACTTTGAAGTCAAAAACCCTAATTTTTCATGTTCATGAATCATTCAACACAGATTTTCCCCTATCAACCTCTTCTCACAACAAATATCTTCTCTCGCTTCTCTCGCTATAATTCTGAACAACCATCTATGCAAACAGAATGATGGTAACAATCTTAATTGGTGGTGTCGCAGAAGAAGAAGTGAAGAAAGGGGGGAGTTATAATACTTTCGGGCCCCTATTAGTGAATACATGATAATTTAAGGGGTGCACAAAAAATAAACCAAGTCAAATAATTGACATGTCACCATATAACCGAGTCAACACGGGTCAACGTTGGTCTTTAGACCAAACGCAAAGCCTGGACAAATGTTAGACCAAACCCAGGTTTTGGTCAAAAAGTAAGTACCAAAAACCAAATAACCCTTTCTGAAAAGGGAGTAAATTGGTTACATATTTTGTTAAAGTCTGCAAGAATATATGTATTGTTGAATGGTGGGCCTGTTGGTTACTTTCAAGTAAGGAGAGGTCTCAGACAAGGAGACCCACTATCTCTTCTTCTTTTTATAATTGCAGAAGACTTGTTGAGCAGAGTTTTAACAAGAATGATCCAAAAAAGTCAATTACAGCCAATGGTTTCAAGGAATGGTGTACACCCCTCTTTTTTTTTTTTGTAGATGACATTTTTCTTTTCTGCAATGGAGATAAGAGGAATGTTAACAAGCTCATATCTATTCTTAAAAAGTACCAAGATGCTTCAAGTCAAGTTATTAATCTAAAAAAAAGCAAGTGTTTTGTTGGAGGAACAAGTGAGCAAAGAAAGCACCAAATAACAACATAATGTAAATTTCCATTGTCTTCATTCCCTGATAAATATCTAGGTGTTATGCTAACACCAGGATGCATTAAATCTCAGCATATTTGGAACTGTGTGGAGAAAATTCAGATGAGTTTAGCAGGTTGGATGGCTAAGCTTTTATCCTTTCAAGAAAGATTAATTCTTGTTAAACATGTACTTTACAACATTCCAATATACTGTATGTCAGTTTATAAGTGGCCACAAAGAGTGTTGAAAGAATGTGAGCAGATTATAAGAAACTTTCTATGGACTGGTGATCCAGCAAAAAGAAAATCAATTACACTTAAATGGGATAAAGTTTGTTCTCCATTTGAAGAATGAGGTCTTGGGTTGAGGAGATTATAAATTATGAATAAGGCTCTTCTTATGAAATTATGGTGGAAAATGCAGAATAGTTCAGCTGAATAGGTTAAATTTTTTCAAGCAAAAATTCTAAATAAAAATGGAGAATGGAGAGACTATTATAAGAAATCATCAATTCTTCCAGGCTTGAAATGGATTTCAGAAGATGTTAGAAAGCACACAAGATGGATTGTGGGTGATGGTGAAAAAGTTTCAGTATGGAATGATACTTGGATAAAAGAGAAGCCTTTAAGTGAGATATACCCTAAAAATAGCTTTATGAAACAATTCCAAGATTTAAAAGTTGGTAACTTAATTCTAGAATGTGAATGGGTCATACCTAATGAACTTATGAATATGATTTCAATTAATATATTACTAGTTTTGAACAGGGGGGCAGACAGAAGAATATGGAGTGGTACAAACACTGGAGATTTCTCAGTAACTTCTGCTGTGGAGTGTATTAGAAAAAAATATCCTAAACTTAAATGGACTAATCAGGTATGGCATTGTTCTATCCATCCAAGTATTTCAAGAAACATATGGAAAATAGTAAGGGATATTTGTCCTACAGATGAGAAGATAAAAACTAGAAAATTCCAACTGGCATCTAGGTGTTATTTCTATAAAAAAGATGAAGACTCCCTTGAACATATTCTTTGGAACTGCAATTATAGTGAACTCATATGGAATTGGCTTGGAGTAGTTTTTTGTTTTAAAAATCATAAATCTTTTGAAGAAGTTCTTAACTATGCAAAGCAAAGAAGTCCTGCAGTGAAAGAAATATGGAGAGTGGCATCTTTCATCACTATCAGAGAATTGTGGTTCCAAAGGAAAAAATGTGTATATGATGAAGAAACTTTCAATGAACACAATATGAAGACAAGAATACTGAAATTCACATCAGAGTGTGAAGTGAGAATGAAGAATAACATGTGGAATACAGCTTATGATCTTCAAATTTTAAAACTCTTTGGAATGAAATGCAGAAGGGTGAAGTCTTTGACAGTCCAGAAAATATACTTTAAACTGCCACAAAATAACCAGATTCTTTTATGTTGTGATGGGGAATCAAGGGGGAACACATGAATTTCAGGGTATGGATTTATTGCTAAAAATGATATAGGAGACTGCTTAATAGCCAGTGCAGGGGGTCTGGGCATCACAACAAATTACTATGCAGAGGTTATAGTTGTCTTGTGTAGGTGAATGGGTCATTCAAAAAGGTTTTAGAAGTCTTCTATTCAGATCAGACTCAATGGCCACAATAACAGCTTTCAAAAAATCAAGAATCCCTTGGTTTGTAATATCCAGATGGGAGAGAATTTGTAATAATGTTAAAGAATGGGAATTCATTCACAGCTACAGAGAGTTAAATTTTTCAGCTGATGGTCTGGAAAAAGAAGGTGCAAGACTTCAATGTAGGGAACAAAGAATATATTTCAAGAAGCCATCTTTTCTGGGGGACTTAGAAAATGAACTGAAAGCATACTACAGAGTGTGTTAGTCCATATTAGTACATCATGTAATTTTTTCTACTTTTGTTGTTTCTGAAAACTTTTTGTACTTCAAATTTTTGGTTATTAATAAAAATTATTATTAAGCAAAAAAAAAAACCTAGCCGGTCCCACGTGTTTTATTTATTATTTGGTATTTTGTTTCATGATTTCATGAAAACTCCCTGATTTCAACAAAATATTTTGGTTTTCAATAAATCCCTCTGATTTCATGTAAAATTCCCTTAAAATCATAGAAAAATACATAAAATCACATGAAATTGGGAAAAGCATGTGGGACCGCGTGTCAGTCGTCCGGCCATGCCTTAGCTGTGGCCGGTCCCACAACTTGTAATTCCTTGTTTTATTTATTTTCCCTCATCTCATGTGTTGTTCCCAGTTTCAGCAAAACCATGGATTTTGCATATTTTCTCCAAATGTTGCTCAAACGTGCACCAGAAAATATCAAAATTCTCAGGACTGAAACACGAACATTGTGGTGACACGGGCACATCCCCTTGACCGACCAAGGGTGACCCTGAGGCTTGCAAATAGCTGATCCCACATGTTTTACTGATTTTAACCTAATTTGCTCAACTGCTCATATTAGGTTCAAACTCTTTCCAAACTATTGGAAGTTTGCTCAGACGACCATCTACTAGTCCCACATGCACCAGGAGCCAGTCTCATGACCTCTTGGTCGGTCCATCACGTTTCCATAATACCAGGTTTTATTATTCGTTTCTCACACGAGCATTATTTCAGTAAATGATTAAACCAGCATTTAATCATTATATCACCAACTGGTCCTCAAGAGACTTTGGTATTTCTGCTCATTCGAGCATCGGGAATTACATGGTGAACCCGTCATCCCATGTAGCCGATCCGTGTTGATTTGCAATAAATCATCATTTCGGTGAAATTAGGGTTTTGAATCCGAGCTCTATGAAACGTGATTTTGAGCGATTCAAACACTCTGACAATTTTATGTTGATTTCATGATTAACATTTTTATTTATTTTTCTCGACCCAGTAGTCAGTAGTCAGTAAATTATTATTTTATTCGGTCTGCTACCAATAAATTCATCAAACTGGCAATATTTGCTCGAACCAACAATATTCACTTAAATTAGCAATATTCGTTCAGACTAGCAATGTTTTCTCGAATCAAAGAATATTGGTTCAACTATCAATATTCGAAAATTCAGCAACAAAGTTTGCTCGTTTTAGGTTATGGTACCTCGTCTCAGCGGACATACATTTAATTCATGAGTTTTGGAACATTTGTTAAAACGTGTTCAACTCAGCACTACATGGACTCATCGTCCCACAAAGTCAAGAATCGACTCCACTATCACGAGATTTCAATCGTGTCACAATGGGGGGATATTAACTAGGGTTTTGGTCTGGCGGTCTACGACACGTGTGTTCACCCACGATGAGAATGTTAGCAAGTCGTGCAATCAGTTGGAAGAATCAGCAAAGTAGTGGGTGGAGAATTAACCAAGTCTCCGCACGATGAGTAATTGGTTTAACACGATTTCCCACTTTCCCACTCTCTGATTCCAGCAACTGTCATGCTTCATGGGATCATGGTGTTTTCAATTCCGGCACTATAAAACGTCTCCGAATTCTGATTGAAGGGAAATCGAACAACACTGAAAGGGATTCGAACAATTTTAAGATTCAAGCAACTTTTGCCTAAACGAGCAATTTCTCATCAAAGTTCATACAGACAATCTTTCGTCTATACGAACTCACAGAAATCACTCTCAATCAGGAAAAATTCAATCATTCATAGCATTTTCACGCTGAAATCACAACACACCTATAATCTCAGATCACCATTGATCTCACGCATTTCTTAGTTTCCCTCCTACAGATCAACCCATCCTCTCTTGTGACCAAATTTACTCTGGAACGGCCATTGTCTTGGTTTAGACCGGAGTACTACAGATTGATATCTCGAATTCAAAGCACTCCCTTCTTGCAGTGCATCTGTGTGAGGTTCAACATTTCGCTCGGTTCAAGGAGTCTCCACACGGTCGACTCTTCAATTCCGTAAAAACCAGCAAATCGTTTTTCCCTATCTACAGATTGGCGACCACGGTGGGAGATTAATCTCTCGGTTGCAATCTCATTTTCACAAGATGGTTGGTCTTAGGTCAGGATCGGTCACAAATCTTAACGCAAATATCGCTAGCACTAGCAACAATGAGGACATCCCGGAAACTATTCCGGTCACTAACACTGATGGTGGTGACGTTACACCTCCTCACACCAACGCAGAAGGTAATCCTTTGTTCGGTCGAAATCCCAAAGAAATCAGAGGAAATCCACCACCTACCATGGCTGATCTCATCAAAACACAAGAGATTCTTGCAAAGAATCAGACGGACATGGCTGCAGCACAACAAAAATTATTGGACCATCTGAAGACTCTCACAGATAAGCTGTCAGAGAAGGCTCAAGAAAAAGCGAAAGAAAAGGAGAAGTCCTCAGATGCCGCTGATCTTGAAGTAATTCCAATTCATACAGTGGATAATGACGAAGCCGGCAAAGCTGCAGGCGATTCGTCAACAAAGGAGTCATCAAACTTCATCACTCGTGAAGACCTGGAGCGTCTTCTGGAGAACCGTGGAAAGGGCAACACATCACACGTCCATCGTCACCAACCTCCTTATCCCGTCTCTATACAGATGATCCCTCTTCCTGAAGGTTACATTTCTCCAACTTTTACTCTGTATGATGGAACCGGCAACGCTCGAGAACATGTTTCCCGTTTCCTCGAAGCTTTGGGAGAACATGAACATAACCATGTTGTTCGGCTCAAGGAGTTTTCAAAATCATTGAAAGGAAGAGCATATACCTGGTATAACAATATTGCACCAGGTACTATCAACAACTAGGGAGAAATGATCAGTGCCTTCTACAGGAAATACTTCTTCGTGTCAGAACAAGTTACTCTATCTGACCTTGGAAGGATGTCTCAGAGGATCAGTGAAAATCCCAATGACTATGTGAAAAGATTCCGAGTCCAAGCCCTTGATTGTCATGACACAAATGTCACAGAATAACAGCTAGTAGATTTGTGCATCAACGGCATACTCCCGGTATACAGACCTCTGCTAGAGAATCTTCGATTCCAGACTTTCTCAGAACTTCATGAAGCATCTAAGAGATCAGCAACCACCGCACCTGCTCTGCTGGAAAGAGCAAAACCCATGAAGACTGAGGACGCACGTGACACTCGAGGTGGTAGGCGTATGATCAACAAATAGTACAACATACAGCCCTCTACAAACATTGTTGCAGAAGGAAGCAAGCGCAAAGCCGAATCCACGGACAAGCATGCTGCCGCTCCTTTGAAGACCCAAAAGAAGGACAAATCAGATGCGCAAGCACAGACTTATTGCAAACGCACAAAAGCTCCTGACGACGATGCACCTGACTTTCCTTTTCCCATCGGAAAAGTGCTCGAACTAATAGATGTCTGGATCTAAGATGGTGCAATCAAACTGCCATACGTTAGGAGGGATCCAACTGAGGAAGATATGGAAAATTCTCGTTATTGCCGATTCCACCAATTCGTGAATCATCCGACAAGCAGCTGTAAAGTTTTGAAACACATATTCAGAGAGAATTTTTAGTCAGGAGAACTTAATCTTGGATCCGAATGGGTGCACAGAGACCCCCTCCATGTCCGGACGTTCTCTATTTCTGAAGCACCGGTCAAAGAAGCAGTTCAGTCATTGATGGAGCATGTCTGCGAGTTGCTCTATCTGTCAAAAGCGCAAAGAGGGGACCTGTTCACGGTTTTAAATCACATAATTTCTGGGAAACACCTGTTGATTCCAGATGTACCTTCTGAACCTTTATCCACCGACAAAAAAATGTATGACTGGGGACTGCTCACCACAGTGCACATTAAAGGAAATGAATTCAAAAGGGAATTTGTTGATGTTGGAACTGCTGTCAATATCATCCCTTTGAAAACTATCAGGGATGCTGGCATTACTCGACAAGATGCTACTCATGCTCCCATAGCAATCAGAGACCATGAAGGGATTTCCATAGACGCATATGGCTTCATCACTCTCAAGGTTACAGAGAATTTGGTCTGCACTGAGACCAAGTTCTACATAATCTGAGAAGACCCTGGATATGACATGATCCTTGGAAGGACTTGGATCCATGCTGGAAGGATAACTCTGGTGCCTTTAGCATAATCCACCACTGATGAAGACTCTGAGTCGGAAGAGGAAGCGGAAGATGTTCCACCGTTTGAGCGTCTGGAGGAAATAAAAACTCTAGTAGGACTTACACAAGAACCTGGAGAAAGTCCACACACCTTTGTCAGAAGGTTTAAAGCTCAGGCAAGTCTTATCCCTCCTCACGCTCCAATATTACCAATGTTCAAATATGCTACATTGATCCAGAGACTCCTTTCCCTGAACAATTTATCAATGATTAGGAGTTACGAATGGATAACTTCACCTCAGCAATATTATACCTAGTGGTCGGGTTCAGGGCAGCTCCATGCTGATCATTCCGTCAAAAGGTTTATTACCGAAGACCTGGCTAAGCATGACAGACAATATTCTGGATACTCTTCTCTGCACGAATGTCCATATGTACCACATCCATGGAATCAATGCAAAATATTCAAGGCACGGACTGCAAAGCCAAACAAATTCAAGGAAGGGAATTTAGTTATCAAAGCAACTAAACATGATCTCCATTCTGCAAGGATCTCTAATTGGGAAGGACCATTCATGATTGCTAAGTCCATCACTAGAGAATACTACAAACTGATCAACATGGATGGACGAACCTTACCAATAATTCACGAGAGTTGGCTTAAGGAATTTATCTGAGACTATTGGGCATTTGAGGTACTGGGCGTCTGAGCATTCATGACGTCTGGATTTGGCATTTTAGGATTTTCTTTCATTGTATTTCAATTCCTCCAAAACGTTTGCAATACTTGCAATCAGTATTTGAATTCAACAATTTATCAAAATTCAATTCATATTCCGTAAAATAAAATTCCTATCAAGTTCAAAAGAAAATCCTTAACCATCTACCAATCCAAAACCATGATATCAAAACCCAAATAAAACCTCACATCTCTCAGAAATTCATCAAAGAAAATCAGCAAAGAAAGATTTTTGCGCCTCTGCATCCTTCAAAACTTGTAAGGCTGCCTTCTCCTTGTTCATCTCTTCAATCAATCTAGCAATCTTTTCTTCCTCCTCCGTCACAGCATCATTGGGAAAGGGTATGTTATTTTCACATGAATCCTTAATAGCATTAATTTTCTTACGAAGCCATTTCACATTGAAGCCAAGTCTCTCAGAATTCTCCAAGTTGAACTCCCAATCAAAGAGTACATCTGGAGTTACGGCATTTCTAGCTCTAGTGCATATATCACTTACAACACGCAAGAGCACACCTACCTACATTGTTAAAGCATAAGCACGCCTAGGATTCCTGTCGACAATTACGTGGCCAAACTTCTCCCATATTTTCTTATACAAACCCACATACCCAATGGGAACGCTGAATCCACCAACTAACTCATGGTATGGGAGTGAGGCATCGAATGGAGGATCAAAATCCACTCCTGCACTTGGATATTCATGTACAACTATACGGTTCTCGATTACTGGAGCATCCTCTGCAATCAAAGCAACAGTTTCTCCGGTGTTTTCTGCTGGTGTCCTGGATTCTTCTATTACTGAAGCAGCAACAATCTGGGTTTCCACGACTCCATCAACAACACTTTTATGGCCTTGAAGAGAAGATATATTTTCCTCCTTATCAACAGCCTCAGGGTCGCTCATCTCATCATTCTGGGTTCCTTTATTCTCAACTTAGGTATTTTGCAACTAATACGAAGATTACATGAGATTAGGATCATCCAAGTATGAAGCCAAAGGAAGTCATGAACTACAGCATACAAATGGTCAAGCATCATCAAAATATCTTATTAAACATGCTATATGTCAACAAATAATGTGAAAGTCATAAAATCACGTTTTACAACAAATTCGCCTGAGAAGATTTTACATTGCCCTATATGACGCGATGAATTGGGAGCAATTGGTGAAGAATCAAGGGTCTAATTATATACCATTCTCTTCATATGGAAGGTTTCTACAACATATCAAAATTTCATGATGATTGGATGAACGGGCAAGGAGATATGTCTAAAATTTTAAACAACGCGCAATTTGGAAAAGTTAATTAAAGTCTCTTCATATGGAAGTTTACTATTTTGCCTAAAATTTTTTTAGGCCCGAACTATTTTGACTTTTTTCAGAAGTTAAAAATCTTCTATGTTAAAGCTAGGAAATTTTGCAGGATTGAAAATACATATGCAGACATTGAAATTCCGGTTCCAAACGAAGGATTTACGGTATTTATATTAAAAATTGAAGCTTGAAATTTCCTGGCGATGTATTTCTCCGAAATTATGTACATGGTCACATGGGTTTCATTCATTCATGCACAAATCAGAAAATTTATACTTTTATGGAGAAGCCACGGGAGAAATACTTACTAGGGGAGGCTCCAAACCACTTAAGGGCTCGGCAGTGATGGAATCATCATCGACAACTCCGTTATTTCCATTTGGTTCGTAAATCTGGGAACTCTCCATATTTTCATTTGGTTCATAATTTCGGGAGCTTTCCACATTCTTATCACTCAATGAGGAGGGAGGTACATCAACATCCTCCTTATCCACGATGAATTCCTCCTGAATACATCAACAATGGTCACTATCAAATCATCCCGAGACATATCATGATGGTTTAATTTGAAGAAGGATACTTACATCAACTTCCTCATCAGTATTGTGCCCCTGGGTTGTTTGACCATGGGCGAAATGAAGACCATCAATAATGGATGGAGAAAAATTATACAACCAAATGACAAATGTTGGTCCTGGTAAAGCGGGTAGAAGAAGTCACAGCGGAAAAGTATCAACAACTTACCAGAAAAGCAACTGAGGACTTTATGGTGTTTGGAATCAACTTGCAATTCTTGATCCTACCTTCTCCACCATGAATAATTGCCTCTGCTTCTGAGAAGTTCACTTCAATTCGGGATCTCATGGCATGACCATCCTGTAAGAAGACATTGATGTGATGATTAAAGGCAATTATACAGGTTATATGAAGAATACGCAAAAATACATACCGGTAAACTTCCTGGAGATGTCTTTCGTTTCTCACCACCAGAAATACTTCTCAATCTTGGACGGGAAGCGCTCATCTCAGAAGAAGGAGGTTCCTTCACTAAAGTTTGGACCGCCGTCACATAATTATTCAGATTCTCAAGATGCTGGTCCCAGAATTCTATGTAACCCGGAGTCACATACATGGTTCGATCAGCACAAGGGAACCAATAAGATCTTCCTGGAACATGTGTATGATCTAAACAAGTCTTAAGATGCTCCATCGATGGTTTTCTCCTCCAGAAAGTTGGAACGCATTGGTCCATACTCATCTGACGAAAAGTTTTATCAATGTTATACTCCTCCGCCGAAAATCTCCATATGTAGCTGATAATAGATGATCGGGAGTGCAACTCAGCATGAAAGATATTTCGCCATCGCTTAAATCAACACCGGATTTCAAATACTTACTTTCTCCAGTATTGAAAGTTTTCAATTGAGAAATGTAAGGAGGAATCACCACCCAAGGACGGAAATTGAACTCAGACTCGTTATCTAACACATCAATAAGGCGCGTCTTCGACTGAGTTTTCTTTGTAGACCAGCGCATGATCCTAGTGTTGTCCTTCTCATGGAAAATACGTCGAGCATCAGCAGAGTTTCGAACTTGCAAGATACTACGGGGAATAGGAGCATAATTTTCGAAACGTTCCCACATCAAAGATTGGAAAAACATCGTATTGGCGTAGCATTCAATATTCACTGAACACAAGTTATATACATATGTCACGGATACATATTTATAAAATCTATTTCCTTCGTATTAGCATTTTTATCTTAAAAACGAAGGTTTATGCTAGTTTTGTGAAAACTCACACCTCTTGTGATAAAATGCTAATTCTCATGAAAGCTCATACATAAAGTTTTATCACTGGACATAAGTTTATGTGCATAAAAAAAATATACTTTTCCTCGAACGAACTCTATTTTCTAAAGCGAGGCCTACTTCGGTTTTGTGAAAGCTCATAACTCCTAACATAAAGTTTTGTTTCTCATGAAAGCTCATAAAAAAAATTACCACTGGACACAAGTTTATTTTCAAAGAAAAATCTCTCATAAATCAGAGATTTATTATTAAGTTTCAAAACTAATGATTGAACGAACATACGTTTAATAAAATAAGGGTTTTTCTACAAAACTCACGTTAACGTGTACCCATGTATAAATTTTTGACATGATAAAATCATGAGCAACTCATGAAATCAGCAAGTATTTTTTTTAAAAAAAAATTACCTGGACGTGGTCGGCCGGAATATGGTCGGACGGCGCCGACGGTGGAATTCCGGCGAATTTCACCTGTTCTCTCCTGCTGAAGCTCGGACGTGAGGTGAGGAAGATGAAGATGGTGGTGGACGTGCGTGAAGAAATAAAAAGGATTAATTCCCTTTTATACCTAATTTTATTTCCAAAACCTAATTCCTTAAGGATTTCTTTTTTGGGCCCAGCCCGTAAATCCTAAACCAACCATGGTTCCGCCATCGAATCAACGGTTCTACATGAATTCATGTTCACTGGGTGATGCTTTATCATGCCACTGGTCTTCGCTCAAACCGCGGTTTGCTCACTCAGTCGAAATCCGGTAACATCACATCTTATAACTAAGTTCAATTTACACTAGGAAAATCACCATTCAATGCTGACTGAGGAACATGATTGTTCCTCACTAAGCAGGGGACTTAATGTAGATGGTGGATTTTCGACAAAGGGTAGAGTTGTAAAATTATACTCCATATTTGGAAATTAGATGAATATCGAGACTCATGTCTCTCGATTAAATCATGAAAGCTCATGCCATAAATCTCTGACTGAGAAGGATGTCTCTCAGAGTACATGAAGATGTGTAGTCTCTTAGCTGAGGCCACGTTACATCTCATGAATACTGAGCAATTTCAGTAATTACTCTGGATCCGGCAAACGGATGAGTATCGAGACTCATGTCTCTATGCATGTAAGCTCATGCCACCTCTGATGGAGAAAGCCTCTCAGAGAAGATGCAGATGTGTAGTTTCCCAACTGAGACCATGGCACATCTCATAAACCTCTGATAGAAAAAGTCTCTCGGAGAAGATGTAGGTATGCAGTCTCCCATCTGAGACCACGAAACATCTCATAACCCTTTGATGGAGAAAGTCTCTCAAAGAAGATGCAGATGTGCAGTCTCCCAGATGAGACCACGGCACATCTCATATTGTATAAAATCGAAAGATTTGGCGACAACGTCTTCGGGATGCGACTGGTTTTCTCCGACTATGCAAAAAGGAATATGACACTCCAGCAAGTTCATATTTCTCAAACCCTCAGATGATTAATGCTCTTAGACAGGGAGCCCTTCTAGAGTCATCAATTAATTATCTAAGATCGTCTGAATATCCAGCAATATTCTACGAACCATCGTCTGAATATCCAGCAATATTCTACGAACCATCGTCTGAATATCCAGCAATATTCTACGAACTATCGTCTGAATATCCAGCAATATTCTACGATTCTATGTTATATTTCGCCACTTCAATTCGTGGTTCTTCCCAGCAGAATGCCACAGGTTAGTGATAAATATCCGACGAAATAGGCATCTGAGTATCGAATAAGCCCTGACAAAAATGGTGCAAGTGTAATTAGCAAATAATGCACAGACCAGCATGAACGAACGAGAAACCTATGCAAAATAGGAAAGAAAATAATAATAATAATAAAATATTAGCAAAAGCACCAGGGCACTGGGTTCACCAGTCGGCCAGTCATGCCGTGACCAGTCCCGTGCCCATTTTATATTTTATCATATTTTTGCTATTTTCCTGATCTCGTGAAATCCTCTCGTTCGAGCAATTTTCTTTATTTCAAAGAAATTATCCAAACCACATGGTTTTATCAAAAATAATAAAATTAGGGAAAGGTGACATGGGAAAGGCTCCTTCGCGGGATCAAAGCCTCATGACATTTCCGTCTTGCGATGAAATCGCAGGACGTCTTTACACTTTCATGTAAAAACCCATTGATATCATCTTAACATTTCTCTTGTGGCTTGTTGCCTCTGTATAATTTACGTCATGCGACAATATGACAGGCCTAAATGTTCTTGCGATCATAAAGCCCCATGACATTGCCGTCTTAAGACACTTATCAGCTCCCTAATGGAGGGTTCCGCCCTTATCTTCCCCCTGGTTGCCCCTTCAAGGAGGGAACATCGGCCATACAAGACTAGATCCTCCCATCCAGATTTACCAACAACCATCTATTTTCGCAGCCTCTTATCCTTTATGCCTATATGGCTTATAGTTACAAGACTGCACCTTAAGTGGGGTTTTCTTCAGACCAAGTGCATCATAGCCAAGACTTACCAAGAATGGCAAGGGAGTTTCGTACGCCCCGGGCACTCTTGGCTCAACCGTGTACCTAGGCGCCTTGGTCATACTTTGCACTTCTTGGAAGAGATTCTCGGTCGTCCAACCAGGGTATAACCATATATAGTTGGAAATCCAAGATCTCTCTCCCGGATAGGTTTTTTTAACCCCAACATCTGCATAACTCAGGATCCAGCAGCGATATAACCTTACCCCTGAATCATGTCAAGAGATACCCCCTCTTATGACGCACTATTAGGCCTTACATTTGCCTCTTGCGAAATTTTATTCGCGAACTAGGGTGCACGCCATAAAGGTTCGTCCCATTCTATTAATCTCTGCGAAATTTTATTCGCGCTTCTCGCGAGTATTGTAACTCTGATAAAATTTCACAACTTTGATCTTCTTTCTTTTTGTAAAATCTTGCAATTCTTTCAAGTAGAATACTCTGTTTAATTACATACTCTTCAAACAAATCACTCATAGAGTTCTCTAAAGTTCATCTCTTTACCTTTCTACTTACTATTCTCTGGTTCTGCTTTTCTGTTATGTTTTTCTGTTGTTTCTTTATCCGCGAGACGCTCTCCATCAATTCCCTCTTGCTGCTCTATCGTATCAATCATTAACCTTTCACATCTCTGTCGTTGTTTGATTTTGTATTTCCAATTGCTATTCTTTTCAGCTCTTTCCTCGCAAGATTTCATATCAATTTCATAACATTTCTTGCTTTCTCCCCAATCTCCTTTAATAACTCCAACACCTTTAGGATGAGGAAATTTAATACACTGGTGATAAGTATATGCTACACCTAATATCCCGTGTAGCCAAGGTCGACCAATCAGAGCATTGTAAGGTGATTCAATGTCAACAACACGGAACAAGATCTTGGAAGTTATCCCTTTCAATGGAATCCGCATCTCAATTTCCCCTTTGGGTTTATTGGCAGTACCATTAAAACCATAGATTTTATATGTTGAGGGAATTAGGTCTTCGTCTCTTCCACCCATTGTTTTATAAGTATGATAAAATAGTATGTCAACGGAGCTGCCTGTGTCTATTAGAACTCTATTGATTGCTTCATTTTCATCATCATTTTCTTTATCTTCTTCCTTCATTTTCTTTGGATTTATTTCTAATCGTACCACCAATGGGTTATCATGCTGCTCGCCAAACTCTGGTACATCTTACGCGGTGAAAGATAGAGTTTGTTTCTTCCATTCTTCTAATGGCGAGGCTCTCGCTATATTCATTAGCTCTCTTCCATCTGTATCTCTCGCGAAGACTCTGCTTAAAACATTATCATGGAAATCCTCCACAGTTCTGTATGAATGCACAATGGAATTACAAATCAAATTCTTTGTTTTAGCTCCAACTTCTATCACAAATGTTTCTGCTCATTTTACAGCATTTACTCTGCGAGTTTCTGGTGTTGGCGATAATTGATGAGGTTGTGTATGTCCTACTAGAAAGTGATTTAACTTCCCCTGATCAATCATCCTCAAAATTATCCTCTTTACATTCCTACAATCATTTATTGAATGGCCATGAAAGTGATGGTAAGGACAAAATTCTTGACTTCGATTGTTTGGATGTGGTTCTTTTCCCATGTTCCATGGCGATGGTATATTTTCCATCAGAATGATAGCTTCCCAAAAAATTTCTACTAGCATTGAGAGGTGGCATTTTAATTTCTTCCCATATTATCTTCTGATTTCCTTTCCCTTTAAAGTTGTTCTTCTTTTGTCCACCATAAGTTTCTTGCGGTTGATCAAGTCTTTGAATCTTATTATTTCCACCGCGATTATAGTAATTCTTCTCCCTTTCATACTCATCTTGATCTCGACTTCCCATCACTACCAATTTTTGATGGTTATCAATTACTACTTTCTCTTGTTGTGCCTGCGAGGTGCTCACTACATTATTAATCATTTTAGGAAGTAAGCTTCCACTTGTTGCTAGCGAGTTGGTGTTCGTGATCGGGTATGACTCCATCTCATTTTGTTTCTCCTCCAAAGCAATGTAATCTTCTTGTAACTCTCGCAACTCTGTCATGATGATTGTATTTTTGATTCTGAAAACTTGTATGTACAACAGATTGGTCGCGAACATTGCATTAATGAAGGATAAAATTAGGTATCTTTCATCTACTCTTCCAGTTATCTCGCTGCACATTGATTTCCACCTTATGGTTAAGTGATTCAGACTCTCGACAACTCTCTGTTTTAACCCAAATACATCTTCAATACCCGGCCGCGATGAATTGTTGCTAATATAAGCTCCTAGAAATGTAGCTTGTAAATGATCAAAAGAAGTTATGGTATTCTTTAGCAATCCCTCGAACCATTTTAATGCCTTGCTAGTTAATCTAGACGCAAAATATTTGCATAGTATAGCATCATGGTTTTCCCACTGTAGCATACATCTAACATAAGCCTTGACGTGTTGAACAACATAAGTAGTCCCATCAAAGATGCTGGTTAATGCTGATAAATTGCATTTTGGAGGCATTCCTCTTAGTTGTACTTCTTGAGTAAATGGAGTTCTCGCAGCTTCTTCAATAGCTTCATCGAGCTGCCTTCTACCTCCTTCTCTTCTATTGTTTATCATTCCTCGCATTTCTGCTAATTCTCTCAATATTTGCTCATTCTCAGTTGAGTTTTTCTCAATTGGACTTTTTAATGCAGCTTCCCTTCTTCTTCGCTCTTGCCTTTCTTGACTTGCGAGATTTTGTGTGTCTTCTTCTTCATTATCATCCCGTCTTTCTCTGCGATTTTCTCTTTCACCCTCCTCTTGAAATCGCAGCTGTCTACTTTCTTCTCTGCGGATTTCCTCATTTTTCTCCGCTGTCTTTCTAATCTCCTCTGTATCCTATCATACTCCTCCTGAATATTATCATTGTAGCGATTTTGTGTACGTCTCCTTTCTCGATTTTCATGGTTATTTTGTCGTAATGCCTCTCGAAATTCTTGTTCTTCTACTTCTGCCCTTAATCTTTCTCTCTCGCAAGCCAAGCGTGCTTGTTCGGTGTAATGTCTCTCAATTTCTTCTTCAATTATTCTTTGATTCCTTTGATTCTCTCGCCCATGTAATATCCTCCTACCTTCTTCTGGATTTTCTTCTTCATTTTGGTTGTTTCTTCCTCCTTAATTCTATTGTTACGTCTATTATCCAATGCTTCACCATGCGGATTATAGCGATCTCCAATTATCTCTTCTTATCTATGACGTTGTTCTCCATTTAAATTTTGCACTTATTCTCTAACATTTCTCATAGGGGAATTTTGCCTTGGTTCTTCTCTGAATGATCTTGAATTTGATCTAATAGTACTTCTTGATCTCCTTCTTTGTAACCTCAAATTCTCCATTCTTAGCTCATGATTTTGTCTTGTTAAGTTCGCACGCTCTTTTGCCTCTAATCTTCTTTCTTCCTGTATTCTTTGTCTCAAATCATCTATTATTTTATTTTCACGTCCTTCATGAATTAATCCTCCAACTATTTCTTGATTTCTTTCTCCTTCTTCTTCGTTTCTTAATTGTCGATTTTCTGCTTCTTCTATCGAATCTGACCTCCAAGTATGTACACTCACTCTATCATAATCCACATTCCTATCTTGCGTTTGTGCTTGTTGATTCGGCTGTTGAATTGAACTTTCTGCTTCATTTTGTTATTCTATTTCTTTCTGATCTTATCCTTAAAGATTCTTCTAATTCACCTGTTCCCTCACCTGCAAGTCTTTTACTTCTCCTCACAGTTGTCGGTGGTTCTGATGTATTTCTTCTTCTTCTAGCCATTTCTCCAACTTTAAGAATTTCTTCAAATTTTCAAGTTGTAATTAGAGATTTCTTAGCTTGATTCTCCCTGTTTCTGGGCGCCAAAATGTAGTTGCAGGAAATCCTATACTACACCCTTGATAAGAATCTATAGAAATTAAGTCATATTTGAAGATGAACAGCGACACTTTTATTATTCTAATTTCAGAAATTTTTACAAAAGATGTAAGAACTCAGAAGTACAACTTTCTTTCTAGAGTTTCTCTCTCCTCAAGACTTTCTCAACTCTAAAAAATACATCATCCTATTCTGAATATAATGAACCCTTTATATAGGGATTTACATAGTGGATGACAACTAAGTTTTCCTCCTATTTCGGATCTACTCTGCGATCTCATCGCGATCGCTATAATGTTTTCTTTCGCAAGAATGATGACCATCGCAGGATAAACATAATCTTCTTGTACCTCTTCCATTGTCAGCTTTTATGTCTTTCTTCTGGATATTCTGTGATGCTCGCGAAATGCTGTTAAAGAGTCTTCTGTGACGCTCACAAAAGTGTTGTTAATATCGCAGGAATAGCGTTGTAGCGATATTCTGGTCCTACAGTGGGACCGGCCACGGCTAGGGCATGGCCGGCCGGCTGACACGCGGTCCCACATGCTTTTCCCAGTTTCATGTGATTTTATGTATTTTTCTATGATTTTAAGGGAATTTTACATGAAATCAGAGGGATTAATTCACATTGTATTCTAATTGGAGTGTTTGAACTAGTTTGAATTGTATTCTAATTCACATTGTATGAATTAGAATACTAAGGAGAAGCCTTCAAAGGATAAACCCGTGAATGCTAAATCATGAAAACTACCTAATTTCATGTCTTTTACCTAAGTCACATGATTTTATCAAAAAATAATAAAATTAGGAAAATGTGACATGGGACCGCCGGCCGGCTAGTCATGCCCTAGCCGTGGCCGATCCACACCTCACTTCCCCATTATTTTATTATTCCTTCTCAAATTATGAAGATTCCTTGATTTCATGAATTTTCCTAAAATTACCTAATTTCATGTATTTTTATCACATGATTTTACCAAACATGATAAAATTAGAAAAAAAATACCATGGGACTGATCCCTTGAAATCTTCCTGAATTTTACTCTCGGGCTGTTTTCACCTCCCGAACGAGCTTAAAACCTAAATATTCCCTCGTAGAGAGATAGTAAATTCTTTTTCGTACGGAATAGAGGGGCGGACCATCAAAATCCGAGTCCGTATGAGAATTCTACGTCAATTCTACTAAAGGACGTTAGCTAGTGTTTCAACCTAGCCGGTCCCACATGTTTTATTTATTATTTGGTATTTTGTTTCATGATTTCATGAAAACTCCCTGATTTCAACAAAATATTTTGGTTTTCAATAAATATTCTAATTGGAGCCTTCTCCTTAGTAATCATATAATGTGACTCATTATATGATTAGAAAAAATAATTATTAAAAAGATGAGAGAGCTAGAAGATAGTGGGGAGTATTTTATCCTAAAACAAATATGAAAACTAGTTCGTGAAAACTGCAAAACCCTTCAATAGAAAAGGTCGGAATGTGCACCCCGGTTTTAGAGGGATGCAACCGGGGTGCACAAATTTGGAAGTTGTAGAGGAGAAGAGCATGCATGGTCGGTTCCGTCTTCTCACATATGACGATCCCCAATACATACCATGGGGTTCCCATAACAAATTTTGGAGTTTAATTTTATTACTTGTGCGGGCCGGATCATGGAGGTAAATATACCCGACCGACTTAAGGATTTTTTTTATTAGGTTTTCAGAAAATGAACATGCTAATTGTCCTTATGACCCTATAAAATATGGGTCTTACTCTCTTGTTTTAGGGTCATAGAAATAATTGTGAAAATTATTCTCATGACCCTGAGAAAATTGTTATTATGAGAAGACCAATATAACCTTTTAGTTGTGGATACTTCCCTCACATATTCTAGGGTTTCTATCAAAGGTGTTTCTGCCTTGGTTGATAATTCTTGTATGTGTTTATCTTTTTCCCAGAAAAGGATATTTATGGGAACCCCTGTTGAATCTCAAAAAGTAAAAATTGAGATGGAAGAATACTCTAAAGGATGTGATTATGTTCAAGATATGCTTCTGACAAAGATGCTTGAAAGAAAAGAGTTTAACTCCTGGATAGGAGAATCTGTCAAGGATTTAATTCTAGTTCAGAATGATGTTAATAATGAGATTGCTAACCTTCAATTGCATATAAACCAACTCATTTATGGACAAGAAAGAATCCTTGATAATCAAAACATCTTGATCAAGAACCAGAAGAAGGTTATCCTTGATTGCGTCAAAGCCAGGCATCTTGCTCGCATCGTTGACCGAAAAGCTAATTTTTTTAACTCATGAACATGGCGTTTCTACGATCAAGAGGATCAAGGATATCAGTGACTCCTATTTTGATGGACCTTTTCAAAAGTATGAAATTATCAAAGAAAACTGATTTATTTTGTCTAGGAAACTTCTTAAAAGAATTTTTATTCTTGTTTTGTTTATGAAGGATAACTAGGGTTTGGAATAGCCATTACTGTGAGTACACATATCTATGTCCAACGTTTTCATCTTGCAATGTTTTTAGATTTATTTATTTAAATTCTAAAGTTGATTTGGAAGATGATGTTTGCAGTATTAATCTTTATGGTTTTATATATTGCAATATGTTATTAGACCGACCGAGCAAAGCGAGGGAGGACTCGATATATGGTGACTTTGTGTCAAATGGGACATGACTTTTTTTTTCCAATTTGACACAAAAAAATTGGATTTGGTGTCCTTGGTACGGACATATGGAATTTACTTAGTTGTCCCTATAATTTAGTTTAATTACTATAACTCCTTATGTATCTTATCTTTTTAGGGGTATAATTAGAAAAAAAAACTAGAATATAACATATCTAGAAATTTGTACCTTGGAATTTTATAAATTTTATCTCGTTGGAAAGCTGTTAAAGATATGGGTAAAGTTGTTAAAGATATGGGTAGGGTTTATGGGTTTTCGGACAGACAGAAAGCAGTTTTTGGTTGCCTACAAGCATCGCATGCGCATGATTTTCTTCTTGCTATCCCGATTGAGGGCCTTGGACAGAAGATGTCCCCCTTGGAGTACCGGTCCATCCTTAAATACAAGTTAATGATTCCCCTATACCCTTCTAATTCTCGTTACCCTGCTTGTATTACAGGATTCTTAGACGCATATGGGGAACATGTTGTTCATTGTAAGGTAGATCCTGGTTTTAAATATAGACATGATCATGTGAGAGATATCTTATATGATGTATTATGGAGGGCTGGTATTTCAGCAAAGAAAGAGGCGTCGGTCAACTTTTTGACGGATCCTCTTGAAGGGAGATCAACACTCAGGCCAGCAGATGTTCTTATTTTTGGGTGGGCCAACGAAAAACATACGTGTGTTGATCTTACTAGGGTTTCTCCATTAGTAGGCATCGGGAAAGGCTCTTTCACAATTGGACAGGCAGCTTTGAAAGCTGCCTCGGGTAAGATAATGAAGCATGAAAAGGCATGTATTGATAATGTACATGCTTTTATTCCCTTTTCCTTTGACACTTTTGGGTATTTAGTGCCAGAGGCGGTTGGACTCCTAGCAAGAGTTCAAAGAGTCATGCAAAGTAATGTCATGACTCCTGATTCGAGAGAGTTTGTGTTTAAGAGGATAGGGTTTGCTATTCAAAAAGGGCTTGCGGCGCAGCTTGTTACTCGCTTGCCTACTATGTAATAACTCGTGATTGCTTTTAAGTTTAAACAAAATTGAATTAATAAATGTTGTAAAGCTTTTAAAAAAATCTATGCAACGAGTACAAACAACAATATCAAATTTAGAGTTTTTACGAAAAATTTGGAGGTATTTATCCTTTTAGGCATAATTTTTGAAAATTATATGCATGTGCATATATACATTATGCAAATGACCACAAATGATGCATAAAAATTATGCATCCATATTTTGGTTTAAGCATCAACTAATTTTCCGTTATAACCAATAAAACAATGTACTCCCTCTGTTTCAAGAAAAATGATACTTTCACTTTAGGCTCAATTTTCCAAAATTGAATGTATAGCCATTATGCAAACCACCACAAAGAAAAATGAAACTTTCACTCTGTGTCAGGAAAAATGATATTTTGGCATCGTATCATGAAAAATGATACTTTCGCGCCGTGTCAGGAAAAATGATACATTCGCTCCGTGTCATGAAAAATGATACTTTCACCCCGTTTCAGGAAAAGTGATGCTTTCACCCCGTTTCAGGAAAAATGATATCTTCGCGCCGTGTCAGGAAAAATTATACTTTTGCTCCATGTTAGGAAAAATGATATACTTTTACGCCGTGTCATGAAAAATGATATTTTGGCGCCGTATCATGAAAAATGATACTTTCGCTCCGTGTTAGGAAAAATGATATTTTTGCATCATGTTAGGAAAAATGATACTTTCACTCCGTGTCCGGAAAAATGATACTTTCACGTCATGTCAAGTAAAATGACACTTTTGCTCCGTATCAGGAAAAATGATACTTTCACTCCATATCCGGAAAAGTGATACTTTCACCCCGTCTCAGCAAACGTGATACTTTCACCTTTTCAATTTTTCCTATTTTAGATGAAAATAAAACTGTGAAAGTGTTTCTTTTTTATGAAACTAAATTTACATCTTTTTGCTTTACAATTTCGCTTTACAAATTTACTAGTACTCCGGCTCTGTGTCATTATGCTGGAAATAAATTGTGAGTACAAAATTTAGTTTTTTTGCGTCAATTTTTTCGGTCGGCCGTCCCACCGTGACAGCGGTCATCTAGTGGGATATGTGTCTTTGCGTCCGTGAACTATTATTGTCCCATACGATGTCAAAATTTATCTCTTTTACATGTCGATATGCAAGTATTTATACAAGATCGATGAACTTTTGACAAACAAAAGTTAAGCCTATTATGTCATTTATTGATGGAAGATAGGTTAAAATCTTTTGTTTACAAAGATTATGTCTATTATATGTCGTTATGCAAATAGTGATGAAAATAGAATGAATCTTTGTATATGCCGCAATATTGATCTTCCCTGATCCATATTTTATGTATATACTGTGTGGCTCCATAAGTCTACTTGTGTGAGCATTTCCAACTAAACTAATCATATATTCATTTGTGGTTATTTTGATTGTGTACTCCGATTAAATTAATCATAGGTTATCTTGTGATTAGTTTAATTGAGAATTTTGGATACAAAATCACTTTTGTGGTTTTTGGTGTCCAAAGAAATCCTTGTTTTCTCATAAAATCAAGGTTGCTCTTGTTGTTCTTTCGGGAATGACATAAAATGGGGGAGAGTTCTTTTGAACTTGCGCTTAATTTCCATATCTTTGTGGAGAGTGCGGCTGTCAAATTTTTTAGGGGTTATCTTGTATCTTTATAAACTCCTTGATGAATGAATTTAGCTTAGGATTTATGATTGCATATAAACAAAGTTGATATGTTTCTTTCTTTTGGTCTTGAAGCGTCTCCGTGAAAATTTCATTAGGATCCCGTTTTCGGATCTTTGCCAATTTTATTGACAAAAGAGAGGAGAATTAATATGTAGTTCACACTACAAATACATATGGTTTTCGGATCATTATGTAAGGGGGAGTGGTTTTCATGTTGAGACAAAAATATTGACTAAGGGGGAGTGATACATATCACCATAGTATTGTTGTTAAAGTTGTGATACAATTGAACTTTGATGTTGTGTAATAATACTATGACAATGTATAACAATGATTGAGAGCTTTTGTTTTCTCATTGTTATGGATATGGAACTTCAACAACTATGATGTTGAACTGAACATCTATGTAATCATTGGAGTACTTTGAAAAGATGAAGTTTTCAAGTAATGTTGAAGCACCAAGGAGATCAAGCATATGTACGAGAAGCTACAAAGTTTTATCTATTTTGTAATCCATATGTATTGATAGTTTTGTCACTAAAATTGACAAAGGGGGAGATTGTTAGAGGATTACTCGGTCGAACTCGCATGCGTTGCTATCTCAAGCATGTTTGTCAATGTTAGTGATCAAAAATAATGTCTTGATTTCTAGTCTACTAATAGCTTAGTCTCGGTCTAGGACAATTAAGTATAGTTGAGATCCAGACTCCATGGCAATTATCTTAGGAAGACGAATAACTACTCAAGGAACCAGTGGAACTTCATCCAACTAAAAGGTATGAGGAGACTTGAACTCATCTGTCACTCAAAAGTCTACTCTATCTCCTACTCTTGAGACAAAAGTCGTATAAGTATGATAGTTTTCATATATACACATTTGCTATTTTGATCTGAGTTTACTCGCCTATCTTTTTCTCGAAATATGTGTTGGTAAGCTTTCGCTTTAACCATTTTCATCTTTACCCGTGATGAAAGTCATCTTTACCCATGACGAAAGTCATGATGACATTTAAATCTTGAAAATAGCTTTGATGACGACAGTCGTGAATAACGATTGTTATAACATTATATAAGAATGTTTCAATGATTGAAATGTAGAGTTGAGATTACCATCTATGAATATAAGCATATATAGTGTGTTCGCACATTAGTGTAAAAATCCATGTACCGGAAACCAAGTGCGTGCATATGTGTGCATGTGGTATTGGTGAAGGAGACAGGTTGGGTACGCGTACCCGTACGCATACTGGCGGAACTTTCCTCCTGGAAAATTCTGCTGAGTTTAGAGTTTACAAACTCATAAACCATTTACCTTAGGTACGCGTACTGGCGGAACTTTTCTACCCAAAAAATTCTGTTGAGTTTGGAAACTAAAACCAACCCAAAATCTGGTAGCTATGGTACGCATACCCGTACGCGTACCCAAGCTAGTTATTTCTCAAATCGGTAGTTCATGAACTTAAAACAATAATTTATGTAGTTGCAGGAATTCCCACACTACACCCTTGTTAAGATTCTATAGAAATCTATTGGAAATCAATTAAATTTCAAAGATTTAAACGACACTTTTTTATTTAAATCTCAGAAATTTTTATAGATTTGAAAGAAATTAAAGATTACAAGTATTCTCTTTAAGTTTCTCTCTCCTCAAGACTCTTTCAACTCTCAAAAATACATCATCCTCCTCTGGATCTATCTAGGTATTTATATAGGGATTTACATAATGGATGACAGCTAAGTTTTCCTCCTCTTTCGGATCTATTCTGCGATCTCATCGCAATCGTTATAATATTCTTCATCGCAAGAATGATAGCCATCGCAGGATCAACACATTCTTCTTTTGTTTCTTACATCATCAATTTCTTTTGGATATTCCATGATGCTCGTGAAATGTTGTTAAAGATTCGGCGGTGATGCTCGCGGAAACGTTGTTAATATCGTAAGAATAGCGTTGTAGCGATATTATGGTACCACATCTTGCCTCTTCTCATGTCTTTTATGCGAAGAAGAGAAGATCATGAGGATTTAAAATGCCATAACCACTTATCTTTTCATATTTTTCCATTCTGACACGTTTCTATGTCCTTCGCCAGCTGTTTTCACGAATTCTTTCTTCCAATAAATTTTTGACACGTCTCCTCTAACCGCTGCGATCTGACCACCCACGTCTCTTCTTTGCATTAATTGCCTTCATCTTCTTCGAGAAATTTCCTCTTCTATAAATATTCTTCTCATTCCTCTCTTTTTTCTCTTTTACTTTCTTCTTCTTTTTTTCTCTGCATCTTCTCGCAATTTTTTTGTTCTTCCGCGAATTGCGCTTCTATTACTCTTTGTGATTTATTTCTTCTTTTCAACCTTTTCTTTCATTCCCATACTCAAAAATGGTTGCTGCTGGTACTAAAAATTTGAAGGCCTTCAATGAAATGCGTGAGAAATTCAAAGTTAAAGGTTTTAACTTGTCTTTAATTCCAGATCAAGATTCTAAATCTGAACTTTCTCTTAAATTATTTATTGATGATCGATGTTCTCGTGAAAAAATCATAATATCGCTGGGACAACTTGAAGCTGGTCTTCCCATTCCTCTCTATGATCTAGAACTTCCATTATTTTATCAAATAATTTCTGATAAAAGATTCTCGCGAGCGATATATCAGCTATGTGGAGATTGTATCAGATTACTACTGGAATATGCTACTCGCGGTGCTAATAAAGGAACTCGCTACCCTGAAGCTCCAAAGAATCCTCTATTTAAAGATGTCCCCATTGTTTCTGCAGATTACACTGTGGACAATTTCTTTATAAATTACAGTATAGTCCCTATGAAGAGAGATATCACCTGCTGGGGTGTTCGTTTGAAAAAAGAGAAGGTATCTAGCGATGACAAAGCTCTTATGATGGATATTGATTTTCACACATCTACCAACCAAGGTCCTCGCCATTCTAGCGATGACAAGTGGTTCATCTTTCCATTGTGTCTTGAAGGTCTTTATATATCTGGTTCTCGCGAACTTCCTGCGAATCTCGCAGAATATCAACCTTGGGTCTTTAACTGGCCTGAGAGATCTAAAGAAGTATATTCTCTCAACTTTTTATATTATTATCATTTAATGTCTTCTTTATATTCTTGCTAACTATTTTGATTTTTTCTCAGATTGATAGAATGAAACTCAGCTATCAAGCTCTTAGGAAACCCATCACTTTTTGGCTCTGAAATCTTTCACGGATGAAGTAAGAAATATCTATTCATAAATGTTAACAATATATTGTTGCCCATATTTCTTATCTTCATATGTGCTCGCATGTAATCGAAGAGTTAGAACCATTAATACCCGCAAAAACCAAGGAGAAACCTTTAAAAGAGAAGAAATCTGGGAAATCTTCAAAGGAGAAATCTACTGCTCCTCCTAAGGGAAAGCCTTCTGCCCCTCGCAATGAAGAATCTAGCGATCCTCCATCAAATAAAAGGAAAACTCAACCTGCTTCTTCTTCAACTCCTCAAACAATTCCAGAAAATTCAAATGTTGATCTTGATAAAGATAATAATGACGAGAGTTTTAATGTTAGCGGTTTTCCCTCAATAAAAAATTCTTCTGATTCTGATTCTTCAATGACTCATTTGTCTAGAATTTTTAGCGATATTACCCATAGCATGACTTCTAATGACGAGTATGAAATTATTGATAAAACATCCCAAGCTCTCGCTAAAGTTTGCGATGCCCCTATTCTAGTGGATAATGATTCTCTCCAAGGAATATCAAGATCTCTAACTCCCAGTCTCTTGAATTCTCTTGGTGCTTTGGTAAGTTTTCATTTCTTCAGTTTTTTTATATATTTTCTTCATCGCTAGATCTCAATTTATATTCTTATTTCGCAGGTTGGAAGAGCTTCTTTTGCTGTTGCTTCTGATTTAGATAAAAGATGTGCCAACTCTGAAGAAAAAGCTGTTAAACTTCGCCAGGATAAAAAAATATTAGAATCTAAAGTTATTGAGCTTTGCAAGAAGAATAAACAGCTGGAGACTGAAGCTTCGGTTGATAAGCAAAAGATCTCTGATCTTGATAAAGCTAACCAACAATTATATGGTATGACTAATTTCCTTTCTTTTTTAATTCTTTTTATTCTATCGCAGCTTATTCAAGCGGCCACTTTTAACATGCAGATATTTATGGTCTTACTGACGAGGCTATACTCTTTCAAACTTTCCCTGAACCTATAGATGATCATACTCTTCTTGCTTTTCTTAATAATTCCTTAAGTAATTTCTCAGATGATAAGATTAAATCCCTTTCCATAGATGAACTTAGATCCAAATTTGATCTCTTAAAAATTGAACACAGATTCAATTTAGGTTTGACTGACAAGTATAGGCGCTTTTATCTTGATTCAAAGAAAGAAATAGATAGATTAAGACAGAAGAATAACGATCTTATTGAAGAGAAAGATCTTGCCATTAAAAAGGGATCCAAGACCCTAGCAGACTTTCATAAAACTCTCCTTGACGTTCAAATGGACAGAGATAAACTTATACGCGAGAATGAAGATCTTCTTGCGAGGGAGACTCAAGTTCGATCTCGTCTCCTCATTAATAGTGATGACGAGTTTGCTTGGGCTGCGAAGGTTCTTGACAACGCAAGGAATGACTTAGGTGTAAATGTTATCCTTCAAGTTGAACAAGCGGCCTTAATTAGAGATATGATTTATGAAAGAGAAGGTTGTTTGTTGTTCTTTTTCTCGTTAACTTTCTGTTAATCTTTTTTACAAAATTTCTAACTTGTTGTCATATATTCTCGCAGGAGCTGAAAAAAGATATCTTGAAATAATTAGGGAACTTGAAAATACCCTTGCTGCTCGCAATAAAAAATATTCACGATTGAAGGAGCAATTTGACGTTACTACCGCGAATTTTAATAGATCTCTCATTGTTGTTCGTAATGATTCCGTTAAGTTGGTCTGCAATGATCACGGAATTTCTCCTTCCATATATCCTGACCTTGTAAAGGAAATTCCCGCAGTGATTCCAAATCTTGACATCTCTGATAGTGAGGCTGATGATTCTGACGAGGATGAAAATGATAGTGATAATGATAATGACGAAGGTGAAAAATCTGGTGGGGAAGAAGATAGTGATGATAATGATAAATGGGAAAAATCTGGTGTTGAAGAGAAGTCTGATAAAGAGGATGGCGATAGATCTAGCTAGTTCTTCTTTCCTTTATATCTTCCTTGTATATTTTATTTTCTTCTTTCTGTAGCACTGCCGTGAGTTTCTCTATTTTTTTAAATTTCTTTCACTTCTACCTGCTGTATGAATTAGAAAACAATTCCTTTTCTGCAAGTCAATCAATCAATATAATCATTATTATTTAATTATGTACGTGCATTTATCTATGCAATTTTTTATGATAGATGAATAATAATTTCATCATTCTCATGCATTCCCATACTTTCCTCTATTATTTATCTGCAATAAAAAATCGATGATTAGATATCAGTAGTTAATAAAAATTGCCTTACTATTGGTGATCTTATTGCCAGCAATGATTGCGTGAGATCGCAATTCTCATAACTTTTGCGAGTACTACCGCAGTAATCTTGTGGTCTTATTACGCCTTCCTAATTAAAGGTCTTATTTTGCCACGCTATTTCTTTCTGCGACAAAATCGCAGGATGTCTTTACATTTGCATGTATTGACCCATTGATCTTGCCCTATCTTTCTTCTTTGATTGTATTGCGACAATATGACAAGTCTAAGCTCTCTCGCGAGATCAAAGCCTCATGACATTATCGTCTTGCGATGAAATCGCAGGACGCCTTTACACTTTCATGTAAAAACCCATTGATCTCATCTTAGCATTTGGCTTGTTGCCTCTGTATAATTTACGTCACGTGACAATATGACAGGCCTAAATGTTCTTGCGATCATAAAGCCCCATGACATTGCCGTCTTAAGACACTTATCAGCTCCCTAATGGAGGGTTCCGCCCTTATCTTCCCCCTGGTTTCCCCTTCAAGGAGGGCACATTGGCCATACAAGACTAGCTCCTCCCATCCAGATTTACCAACAACCAGCTGTTTTCGCAGCTTCTTGTCCTTTATGCCTATGTGGCTTATAGTTACAAGTCTGCACCCTAAGTGGGGTTTTCTTCAGGCCAAGTGCATCATATCCAAGACTTACTAAGAATGGCAAGAGAGTTTCGTACGCTCCGGGCACTCTTGGCTCAACCGTGTACCTCGACGCATTGGTCATACTTTGCACTTCTTGGAAAAGATTCTCGGTCGTCCAACCAGGGTATAACCATATATAGTTGGAAATCCAAGATCTCTCTCCCGGATAGGTTTTCTTTAACCCCATCGTCTGCATGACTCAGGTTCCAGAAGCGGTATAACCTTATCGCTGAGTCATGTCAAGAGATACCCCCTTTATGACGTGCTATTAGGTCTTACATTTGCCTCTTACAAAATTTTATTCGCGAACTAGGGTGCACGCCATAAAGGTTCGTCCCATTCTTTAATCTCTACGAAATTTTATTCGCGTTTCTTGCGAGTATTGTAATTCTGATAGAATTTCATAACTCTAATTGAATTTCTTGCGAATATTGTAAAATCTTGCGATTCTTTCAAGCAAAATATTCTGTTCAATTACATATTATTCAAACAAATCACTCATAGAGTTCTCTAAAGTTTATTATTTTACCTCTTCTACTTACTATTTTCTGATTCTGCTTTTCTACTTCGTTTTACTGTTGTTTCTTCTCTTGCGAGATGCTCGCCATAAGCTTTCACATCTTCTTTCCTCTCTATGGTATCAACCATTAACATTTCACATCTCTCTAGATGTTTTATCTTGTACTTCCAATAGCTATTCTTCTCATCTCTTTCGTCACAAGATTTCATATCAATTTCATAACATTTATTGCTTTCTCCCCAATCTCCTTTAATAACTCCAACACCTTTAGGATGAGAAAATTTGATACACTGATGATAGGTAGATGCTACACCCAATATCCTGTGTAACCAAGGCCTTCCTATCAAAGCATTGTAGGGCGATTCGATGTCCACAACATAGAATAAAATTTTGGAAGATATTCCTTTTAACGGTATTTGCATTTCAATTTCCCCCTTTGGTTTGTTAGATGTACCGTTAAATCCATAGATTTTGTACGTTGATGGTATTAAATCTTCGTCCTTTCCACCCATGGTTTTAAAGGTATGATAAAATAAGATATCGACTGAACTCCCTGTATCTATTAAGACTCTATTGATGGCCCAAGAATCTTCAACTTTACTATCATTCTCTTCATCTTCTTCTTGAATTTGTTTTGGATTAATCTCTAATCGTACGACCAATGGATTATCATGATGCTCGCTAACCTCAGGTACATCTTGCGCAGTGAAAGATAAAGTTTGTTTCTGCCACTCCTCTAATGGCGAGGCTCTCGCTATATTTATTATCTCTTTTCCATTCGTGTCTCTGGCAAAGACTCTTCTTATGACATTATCATGGAAATTCTCCACAGTTTTATATGAGTGCACAATGGAATTACAGAACAAATTCTTTGCTTTATCCCCTACTTCTATCACAAATGTTTCTGCTCCTTTTACAGCATTCACTCTGCGAGTTTCTGGTGCTGGCGGTAATTGCTGAGATTGTGGATGTCCTACTAGAAAATGATTTAACTTTCCCTCATCAATCATCCTCAAGATTATTCTCTTCACATTCCTACAATAGTTTACTGAGTGGCCATGAAAATGATGGTAAGGACAGAATTCTTGACTTCGATTGTTTGGATGGGGTTCTTTTCCCATGTTCCACGGAGAGGGTATATTTTACATCAAAATGATATCTTCCCAAATCTTCTCTATGTTGGTATTGAGAGATGGCATCTTAATTTCTTCCCATATTATCCTCTGATTACCTTGTCCTCTAAAATTATTCTGCCTTTTTCCATCATAAGTTTCTTGAGGTTGATCGAGTCTTTGAATCTTATTATTTCCACCGCGATTATAATAATTCTTCTCCCTTTCATATTCTTCCTGATCTCGACTGCACATCGCTACTAGTTTTTGTTGGTTATCAATTACTACTTTATCTTGTTGTGTTTGCGAGGTGTTCGCTACATTATTTATCATTTTTGGGAGAAAACTTCCACTTGCCGCCAGTGAGCTGGTGTTCACGATTGGGTATGATTCCATTTCATTTTGTTTCTCCTCCAGGGCAATGTATTCTTCCTGCACTTCTCGCAGTTCTGTCATGGTGATTATATTTTTGATTCTGAAAATCTGAATGTACAGTAAATTAGTCGCAAACATTGCATTAATGAAGGATAAGATCAGATATCTTTCATCCACTCTTCCATCCATCTCGCTGCACATTGATTTCCACCTTATAGTTAAGTGCTTCAGACTCTCGCCAACTCTCTATTTTAGCCCAAATACATCTTCAATACCCGAACGCGATGAATTGTTGCTAATATACGCTCCTAAAAATGTAGCTTGTAAATGATCAAAAGAAGTAATGGTATTTTTTGGTAATCCCTCAAACCATTTCAATGCTTCGCCAGTTAAGCTAGATACAAAATATTTGCATAGCACAGCATCATGATTCTCCCACTGTAGCATACATCTTACATAAGCTTTGACATTTTGAACATCACAAGTAGTTCCATCAAAAATACTGGTTAATGCTGGTAAATTGCATTTTGGAGGTATCCCTCTTAATTGTACTTCTTGAGTAAATGGAGTTCTCGCAGCTTCTTCAATTGCTTCATCAAGTTGCCTTCTTCCTCCTTCTCTTCTATTGTTTATCATTCCTCTCATTTCTGCTAATTCTCTTAATATTTGTTCATTCTCATTCGAATTTTGCTCCATTGGCATTTTTAATGCAGCTTCCCTTATTCTGCGTTCTTGTCTTTCTTGTCTTGCGAGATTTTGTGTGTTGTCTTCTTCATCATCATCTCGTCTTTCTCTGCGATTTTCTCTTTCACCTTCCTCTTGAAATCGCAGTTTCCTACCTTCTTCTCTGCGAATTTCTTCATTTCTCTTCTCTGTCTATCTATTCTCCTTTGTATCCTATCATACTCCTCTTGAATATTATCATTGTAGCGATTTTGTGTACGTATTCTTTCTCGATTTTCATGGTTATTTTGTCGTACAGCCTCTCGAAACTCTTGTTCCTCTATTTCTGCTCTTAATCTCTCTCTCTCGCAAGCCAAGCGTGCTTGTTCAGCATAGTGTCTCTCAATTTCTTCTTCAATTATTCTTTGATTCCTTTGATTCTCTCGCCCATTCAATATCCTCCTACCTTCCTCTGGATTTTCTTCTTCAATTTGGTTGTTTCTTCCCTCTTGATTTCTATTGTCACGCAGATTATAACGATCGCTAATTATCTCTTCTTCTCTATGACGTTGTTCTCCATTTAAATTTTTCACTTCTTCTCTAACATTTCTCATTGGGGAATTTTTCCTTGGCTCTTCTCTGAATGATCTTGAATTTGATCTCACAGTACTTCTTGACCTCCTTCTTTGTAACCTCAAATTCTCCATTCTTAGTTCATGATTTTGTCTTGTTAGATTCGCACGCTCCTCCGCCTCTAATCTCCTTTATTCATGTGTTCTTTGTCTCAGATCATCTTCTATCTCATTTTCACGTACCACATGAACTAATTCTCCAGCCATTCTTTGATTTCTTTCTCCTGCTTCTTCCATTGAATCCGACCTCCAAGTATGCACACTTACTCTATCATAATCCACATTCCTATCTCGTGTTTGTGTTTGTTGATTCAGTTGTTGAATTGAACTTTCTGCTTCATTCCTTACTCTATTTCTCCCTGATATTATCCTTAAAGATTCTTATAATTCACCTGTTCCCTCTCCTGCAAGTCTTTTACTTCTCCTCACAGTTGTCGGTGGTTCCGATGTATTTCTTCTTATTCTTGCCATTTCTTCAACTCTAACAATTTCTTCAAATCCTCAAGTTGTAATTAGAGATTTCTTAATTTGATTCTCCCTGTTTATGGGCGCCAAAATGTAGTTGCAGGAATTCCCACACTACACCCTTGTTAAGATTCTATGGAAATCTATTGGAAATCAATTAAACTTCAAAGATTTAAACGACACTTTTTTATTTAAATCTCAGAAATGTTTACAGATTTGAAAGAAATTAAAGATTACAAGTATTCTCTTTAAGTTTCTTTCTCCTCAAGACTCTTTCAACTCTAAAAAATACATCATCCTCCTCTGGATCTATCGAGCTCTTTATATAGGGATTTACATAATGGATGAAAGCTAAGTTTTCCTCCTCTTTCGGATTTATTCTGCGATCTCATCGCAATCGTTATAATATTCTTTATCGCAAGAATGATAGCCATCGCAGGATCAACACATTCTTCTTTTGTTTCTTTCATCGTCATTTTCTTTTGGATATTCCATGACGCTCGTGAAACGTTGTTAAAGATTCGGCGGTGACGCTCGCGGAAACGTTGTTAATATCGTAAGAATAGCGTTGTAGCGATATTCTGGTCCTACAATTTATAAGGAATGCAATCTTTGCAAACCGTGGCTATATTGTTCATGAATTGATTCAAATAAATCAAACCGATTTTGTTTTAATTATGTATATGCATAAAGACCTAATCAATTGAACAAATCTTCAACTAGTTCTTTTGAGTCATTTGAACTAGTTATGAGAAAGATGAATACGATTAATACGAAAGTGCTCATATGGCTAACCATTGGTTAACTATTTTTGAACCAACAAAATATACACGTTTAGGTACGGTTACTCAAACCTAAATGAAATACATTTCATATGTGTGTGACAAGCTAAGTTTCGATCTAACGGTTGAAAGATATTAGCTTTGTTGAATCAGGGTTTTCATCTAACGGTGAATATTAAATGTTTTGTTACCAAGGTAACTTAGATTGCAAACCCTAATTTGAAAACTATGTATATGGGAACTCTAGCAACTGGAAAAACTAATCCTCACACCTCCTGTGTGATACTAGTTGGTTTTGCTAGAGTCGATTCTCCTTTAACCTTAGGTTTCATCTCGAGACCCTGTAGGTTAACGATTTAAAGACTTCATTGGGATTGTGAATCTAGACAAAACTACTTCTGTAACACCCTGAATTTCGTTTCAAGGTCAAACTTGTATGCAGATCTGAACTCGAAGCGTTACAGGTCGGAAAGAGACTTATGCATATAACTCTTCTAATTTATTTATTACAACAAACGTAATTTAACCTTTCTAACATGAGTTTAAACATATGAATTCGCTGATCATCTTTAACAACATTTTCAACAAACATATTATTTCAAATTACATTTCATGCAATGCAATGCAATCATTCAACTATCTTCTTAGTTTCCACTTCCAACTTCCAAAAAATATGCAAGGATGCCAATTGGGGTGAGATAACAGCTCAGCAAAATTCATTCCCAATTATCTAAAGATGCACAAACATAATCATTTTGTCAAGGAAAAACATATACCAAGAACAAGGTACAACTTCAACGAATCAATGATATATTCAAGAATCACAATGCCAACAATATTTTTGATAAATTATCCAAAATATAATTCAGTATATGAGTCAAGAATATTAATACTATTATCAATAAATCATCCATTTAGGATCAACTCAATGATTCACAACAACAATATCGTTTTCAATAAAGAATCCAACTCAAGTGTTCAATCAAGAGTCACAATACCAATATTATTTTCAATATTTATTCAATTATATTCTAGGCATGAGTTCACAACACTATTAATGTTTCCTACAAATACTTCAATTCGTATTTCAGTGCTTGAGTTCATAAAACCAATAAGGTTTCCACAAATCATTCAATAGAGATTTTAACACGCGGTTCAAAACTTAATATTGTCATCACAAAAAGTAACCATGATTTCATCACACCAATTATGTTTTTCAACAAATCATTTAATCTAGATTCTAACATATTATTCACATATTAATATAGTCACAGACAAACCATGAGTCCACTAATCATCCATTTGGGATTTAACACATCAATTAATAATTCATCCACTTAAGTTCATACTTGAGTTCAACAATTCATTGAATTATATTTCACACATCTCACCAACAAACCTTGAGTTCACGGTACGAAAACCTTGGTTCGTACACCCACCTATCGTTTATCGGCACGGACAGCCTCCATCGATGGTCATGAACAAAAGTTCATATGGGGATCATACCCATCTTTTCTAGGGGATCATTACCCGTTTCATTCACAATACGAAAACCTTGGTTCGTATACCACCTATCGTTTATCATCACGGACAGCCGCCATCGATGGTCGGGAAACACAAGTTCCCATGGGTATCATTACCCATTTAATTTCCGGGGATCATTACCCGCCGTTAGCATGAAACCATATTCCATCTAACGAAAAAATATGAACTCATTTACTTTTTAAAATAATTTTTCTGTACAAACAAGCAACCGTGGCTTATAACATATGGCAAATAACAAGAGTTTCTTTTGGGCATTTATGCAAACAAGCTAACTGCATCCATTTTACATTATACATCTCAGGATGATTTCTTTATCTGATCGTATTGAAATTTTTGGAAAACATACATAGTTCAATAGAAAAACGCATATCAAAATTTCATAGTAAACTGACGGCTCAATAAGATGATAATGATTTTATATTATCAATTTAAAATCTGGACAAATTACATGTTATTAGCAAACAATTCATGGTAAATTCATAATAGTCTGAAATCAACCCAATCCAAAGCACATTGATAGATAAATCACAAAGATACAACTTTTCTTAAGGAATCAAATCATTTAAACATAACTAAGACTTCCTAAGAATGTCAAAAACACAACAAAACGGAACTATCCATAATTTCAGAAGCTATCACCCAAATTTAAACAAACATTAAACGGTGAATTTACGGTGGATTATTCTTTAATTTTAAATAGTGATACCCAATTATGTTTTCTACCAATAATCAAAGGCTGATCATCAATCAAATGCATCTAATTATACTGATAAATTTCAGAACCCTAATGACATAAGATTAAACAAAATAAAAATCAAAGTATAACAAAGAAACACAAAGAGAAAGGGATTAAACATTCTACCTCTCAATTGCTACAAACTCCTCTTGATTTTTCTTTAACCTTCTTCTCTAAAAATCTCTAGCTCCATCTCTTTCTTCTTCTCCTAGCCTTATGTTTTCTAACTTATAAAATTTCTTTTCTAAACTATTTTATTTATCTTTTCATTTTCCATTAATTTTATTTATTATTGATTATTCTATTTCCACCCTAACTTGTAGCCTTTCTAGTTCAATCCACCCACCTAATCTAAGGCTAAGGAATAACAACCTAAGACACAAGGTTAACTAATCCGGTATAACCTGACCCGAAACAATAGCTAAAAATACAGGGTATTACAACTTCTCTTATAGTTGAGCGATCTGATCTTGCCATTTTCTATCGTACGAGTTAAATTGTATGATTGGCAAGCGATTATATCTCCGATAGGGCAAGATAAAAATAAATCACGAACATCTTCGTATCATCGTTTGTGATTCCACAATATATTGTTTCGCTACCATACGATAAAGATTATTGTGAGGTGATTGATAATTCTAGGTTGTTCTTCGGGAATATAAGTCCGGGTTATTGATTAGTTCCTGTTCATCTTGATTTTTATCAAAATACGAAACAAACTCATAGGTTTATCTATGGGAGACAGATTTATCTATTATCATAGACTTTTCTGTGTGATACAGATTTGTTTATTAAAGTCTTCGACTTTGGATCGTAGCGACTCTTGGTTGTGGGTGAGATCATCTAAGGGAATCAAGTGCGTAGTATCTTGATGGGATCCGAGACGTAAGGAGCGCAACTGTACCTTGAATCAGTGTGTTATTGATTAGGGTTCAACTACAGTCCATACCGAAGTTAGTTTGTAGTAGGCTAGTGGATGTAGCGGCTTAATATAGTATGGTGTTCTATCTGGACAAGGACCCGGATTTTTTTTGCATTTGCGGTTTCCTCGTTAACAAAATTTTTGGTGTCTGTGTTATTTCTATTCCGCATTATATTTTGTTATATAATTGAAATATCACAGGTTGTGCGTTGTATCGATCAATTGTGAAATTCAACCTTTGGTTGTTGATTGGAAATTTATTGATCCTTGGATATTGCTCTTTCGTACCATCCAAGTTTATATCTTTTGTATTTGATAAAGACTCACAAATTTCTATTTTTTTGAGTATATATCAAATCAAGAGAAAGAGATATTAACTCCTTGATATACTTTTATTAAGATTGATTCTGACTGTCTAGTTGATTCTCTTAAATGTATACTAGAGTTAGTCCATACAAATTGCTAATCGAACTATTGGGTGAGGTTGTTAGACCCCCGCATTTTCAAGAAATACAAAGCTAGGTTGGTATCTAAAGGCTATAGACAAAAGGAAGGATTAGATTTCTTTGATACTTATTCACCCGTCACTAGAATCACTTCTATTATGATGTTGATTGCTATTGATTTTATTTATGATTTTTATATACATCAAATGGATGTTAAAACTGCATTTTTATATGGTGAATTGGATGAAGAAATTTATATGGACCAACCTGAAGGTTTTGTAGTGAAAGGTTGTGAAAATAAAGTATGCAAATTGAATAAATTTATGTATGGTTTAAAACAAGCACCTAAACAGTGGAATGAAAAATTTGATCATGTAATGATATCTAATGGATTTAAGTTTAATGAATCTGATAAATGTGTTTACATTAAATATGTGGATGATGCTCATGTTATTGTGTGCATGTATGTTGACGATATGCTCATATTAGGCAGTAACATTAATATTATTAATACCACTAAAAGCATGCTTAACGAAAACTTTGACATGAAAGACTTAGGCCCTGCTTATGAAATCTTAGGGATGAAAATCAGAAAGATGTCTGATGGATATAGTCTTAGTCAATCTCATTATACTGAAACTGTATTTAAGAGATTTAATCAAGAAAATGTTAAACCTGTATCTACTCCTTATAATCCCACTTGTAACTTGAAAAGGAACAAGGTTGAGGGAATTTCTCAACTTGGGTATTCTCGCGTTATTGGCAGTCCGATGTATTTGATGAACTGTACAAGACCTAATATTGGCTACACTATGATTAGATTGAGCAGGTACACTTGTAACCCTGGGAGGGATCACTGGAATTCTCTCAACAGAGTTCTACGCTACCTGAGAGGCACTTCAAACTAGTTCTTAAGTTTTGGGAAGTTTCCTGCTGTGCTGGAAGGGTATTGTGATTCCAACTGGATATCAGACTCAGATGAGTGCAAATCCACTAGTGGGTACATCTTCACACTTGGAGGTGCGTATGTGTCATGGAAGTCTTCCAAACAGACATGTATAGCTCGGTCCGATATGGAGTCTGAGTTTATAGCCTTAGAGACAGCTGAATGGTTACGAGCTTTCTTGGGAGGAATTCCACTCTGGCCCAAGCATGTGTCTTCAATCGCAATCCAATGTGACAGTCAAGATGCATGCTATTGGTTGCGCAAGAAACAGTGTATATAACAGAAAGTCTATACATCTACAAAAAAGACACAAGACAGTGAAACAACTACTCTCTTCTGGTATTATCTCTATAGAATTCGTAAAGTCTAAAGATAATATTGCAGATCCTTTGACGAAAGGATTATCTAGAGAGGTAGTTAGATCACAATCGAGGGTGATGGGAATTAAGCTCATAGAATAAATCACCATGAAGGATAATAAACCTTGTGAATGGATCTCTAATATCAAGGTTCAATGAGACAACTAATTTATGGTGACAACACTATCTTTGTCCCTCCCTATGGTGTAATTGTGTGGTAGTGCTACCTGCATGAGTGAGGATGATCTGTTGAGATCTTAATGGGTTCCATGGCTTTGTTTAAAGCGGTATGTGGTAGGATACTCTTAATGGACTCACCTATGTGGATGTTGGAAGTGAGGCCGCTACATATGAGAATTTGAGCTGATTCTCTAAAGATATTCATTAAATCTGGGATTTAGCCCACGGCCAAAATGGGCACAACGGCAAGAGCTTGACATCTTTCTGTTGAGACATCAAGTGTGGTTGTTATTTCTGAATTGCATTCACTGTTGGCGGTTCAAGACATTGTGTTCACCGTTACAACAAGCAGTTATGTTAACCTCTCACTAAGTTAAGTTTCAATCTCTAGGACACCTTAGCCTAATTTTGATGGCTTTTGTTTTCTCGTGCTTTGTCGATATGTTTTATCATTCATGTGGGGGATTGTTAGAAATAACGGGTTTTTTTTCTTCTTTTGAATTGAAAAAAGCAAAAGATGTCTCATAAAAGAAAAAGTTGTTTTCTATAAAAGCAAAAGTCGTCTAATAAAAACAAAAGTAGATTTCTGATAAAAGCAAAAGTTGTTTTCTGACAAAAGAAAAAGTTGTTTTCTGATTAAAGCAAAAGATTGTACTGTTTTTCACTAGACATAACCAGTAAATGTGAGAATCTTCTCAGAATTTTTGTGTCATACCCATGTGTTTCTCTCCTTTTTTTTTCTAAACGTTTTGAACACTATATAAGAGAGTAGTCTTCAACTTATTTGAAGCACACAGAGGAATAACTCTACTTCTTCTATTCCTCTGTTTTCTGTAAACAGTTTTACTGTCGAGTTTTCTATGTTTTGAGTATCGTCAATCACTACCAAGTTCATAAGGAATTCTCTTGTATGCTACAATGAGGAACGCTAACGATAGATATGAAAAAGTGGGGGTCTAACAACCACACCCAATATTTTGTTTGGCAATCTGAATAGACAAACTCCAATATACTTTCAAGAGAATCAACTAGACAATTAGACTCAATCTAGAGAAAAGTATATCAAAGAGTTTTATATATTTATCTCTTAATTCAATCCATAATCAACAAATTGGAATTTGCGAGCCCGATTTAATATAAGATAAATAATTGTAATGGTACCAAAGAACAATGTTCAAGGATCAGTCAATTTCAATCAACAACCAAAGGTTGGATTTCCCAATTGATCGATTCAACGCATAACCTGTGATATTTCAATTATATAACAAAATATAATGCGAAAAAGAAATAACACAGACATCAGAAGTTTTGTTAGCGAGGAAACCGAAAATGCAGAAAAACCCCGGGACCTAGTCCATATTTGAACACCACACTGTATTAAGCCGCTACAGACACTAGCATACTACCAATGAGCTTTAGACTGGAATGTAGTTGAACCCTAATCAATCTCACACTTATTCAAGGTACAGTCGTGCTTCTTATGCCTCTAATCCCAGCATGATACACGCACTTGATTCCCTTAGCTGATCTCACCCACAACCAAGATTTTCTACGACCCAAAGTCGAATACTTGATAAACAAATATGTCCCACACAGAAAAGTCTATTGGAATAGATAATTCTGTCACCTACAGAAATACCTACGAGTTTTGTTCCGTCTTTTGATAAATCAAGGTGAACATGAACCAATTGATATACCAGACTTATATTCCCGAAGAACAACCTAGAAATATCAATTACCTCACAATAATCTTAATCGATTAACGAAATAAGATATTTTGGAATCACAAATGATGAGACGAAGATGTTTGTGACTACTTTTCAATAATACCTATCGGAGATAAATCTCAAGCAAATCTTAACAAAGATAGTACTCAATCACGATAACAAAAGAAAGATCAGAACACGTAACTACATAGAAAATAGTTGGGTCTGGCTTCACAATCCCAATGAAGTATTTAATTTGTTAACTCACATGGTTTCGTGAAAAACCTAAGGTCAAAGAAGAATCATCTCTAGCTTGTGCAACTACTATCACACATGAGGTGTGGGGATTAGGTTTCCTAGTTGCTAGAGTTCTCCTTTATATAGTTTTCAAATCAGGGTTTGCAACCTAAGTTACCTTGGTAACAAAGCATTCAATATTCATCGTTAGATGAAATACTGATTAGATTCAAACTTAGCTTGTTATACACAAATAAAATGTACCGTCATTTAGGTTTGTGTAACCGTACCTAAATGTGTACACCATGTTGGCTTAACAGTATTTAACCGAGGTGAACACTCTCATATCAACCTTATTCATCTTAACCATAACTAGTTCAAATGACTCAAATGAAACTAGTTAAAAAGTTGTTCAATTGCTATATTCTCATAGAAGTATACAAGAACAAAATTGAAGCAAAATCGGTTTGATTCACTCGAATCAATCATGAACATTATAGCCACGGTTTGCAAAGAATGTATTTATTCATAATAAAACCGATTTTAAAACTTTAACCATTCAAGTATGCAAACGTGTAGGCATACTTGAATAGTCGGACCAAGCTTGGTTTTCTCCAGTATGCGAACGGGTACGCATACCTCCAAACCCAGCAGAAAATTTCGGTCACAAACCTACGCCAGTATGCGTACGAGTATGCACACTTAGGTTCCCGGACTTCTCAAACCAACAGGCACGCATACGGACATGCATACTATGGTTCCCGTACATGGATCACATATATGCAAGAGTGCACAACATGTTTATAATCCAATGTTGGTTAATTGGTGATAGGTGTTGTAAACACCTAGTTTTATATCTAGTATTTATGCTTTCTTTGCTATTTATTGTGTGAAATATGTATCTTATGTGTGAATTTGAGTTTATTAGGTGAAATGGATCACTTTGGAACAAAAGAAGGAGAAACCATTCATTTGGAGCATAAAAGGAAAAACGACCAGTTCACGGGTGAAAGATATTTGGAGCGGGCTAGGCTGCACAAGAAGGAATGGAAGAATGAACTGTCAGTTGCTCAAAACTGACGGTTGAGTTGAGCAAGGAACTAGGCTATCGGTTCTTTGTAACCGATAGGCCATAGTTGGAATGGTTACCCCTTATCTGGGGGTGAATGGTACCAATATAAACTTTAGTCATTACCAAACCCTAGAATTCAGTGAGCATTATTTCTCCCAATCATTATTCTCAAAATCTGGAACAAAGAAAATGGCTGCAGCCATTATTTGAAATTGGGGGAAGGTTTGATTCTGTTGGTGATCAACTGAACTATGTAGAGAGATTGCTCACCAGAAATTCAGAGAAAGAATAAGATTGTTTAAAAGAGATTTAGAGAGGAATGGAGGTATTATCTATGGTGAACTCAACAGAATTACTCAGCTGATAAAGAGAAGAGAGAAATTGAAGCTACAGACGCAGTTCTGAATCTGTGAGATGGGTTAAGGATGAATTGGGTTGGAAATAATGAGTACTTGGTGGAGTTTCAAAACTAAAAATTAGAGAATGTCATTGTCCTGCCATTGGTTGATGATGGGGACTGAATGTGAAGTTATATGAATGTTGAATAGTTTCTGAATTTTGGGTTTGCTCTGAATTTTGATTTTCAGGTGTCTGGGTGAGTTAAGAAGTTATAGGATGTTCAATGTTACAACAAGATGAGAATGGCACATCAGATGTTTGATAAAAAGAAAAGATACAGTAGATGTTGTGCTATTATGCAGCTGCAATAAGGCACTGGAGATGATGGTAATAAGCTGCTGGGAAATTGAACTCAGATTACAGAGTCGGAGAGAGAGTAATGGGAGTATCAGCTGCTGTGTTGCTCAGGGGTTGCTGGTGAAATTGTTATGAAGATTTACATGTGAAGGCTGGAGATGAACAATTTTGGTGTTGTGGCTAAGTGAAGTTGGTTGCAGTGGAAGGTGCAGGTGATGCTGTGTTGCTGCTCAAACTTCAGTTAACTGAGATGAGAAGAATGAGGCAATGGCACTGGTGAAAATGCAGTTGGTGTTCATGAAGAAATGCAGTCACAGGAGGTGATGGTATCGCAGGCCTGTGAATGCGAGTATGGTTGATCAATGAAGTTGCAGTGCAAGTGCTGGAGCTGGTGTTCTGGTGCGCAACTAAGAAGAATTGGTGGTATGGCTATGTTATAGGAAGAGTATACTGGATACATTGTGTTTGAGTGGCAGTAGAAGTGTGATGTTGGTGGTGGTTTGAATGGTTTGGCTGCTGTGAGGTTCAGATGGAGTTTAAAAAAATGGGCTGAGCTGCTATTGCAGGTGCAACTGTTGACAGTGTAGAAGCTGGTGCTGCGAGGGCTAAGCTGCGAAAGATTTGTAGTTGGTTTGGTGGTGACCTCAGTTTAGAAGGAATATGAGATTATGGCATGACAGTTTTGTTACGGTGGTGTCGCAGATGGTGGAATAATGGCGTTGGCAAGTAAACATGGAGTGGAGATGTGGTTGAGCTTGCAATGAACTAAGCTGTGGGTATGGAAACTATGGAGAAGAGCTCGAGTAATTGTTGGTTGTCACGACGGCAGAGACGGCAGAGATCATTGTGTTGATAATGGATCTCGACTGTTTGGTAGCAGTAACGAGTTAATGAGCAGCAAGCCAGTGAAGGTGATGATAGTCGACAATTAAAAACAGATGGCTGTGACCTGAGTTGGATTTAGCACTTGCAAGAATTACGACAGTGGTTGTGATTGTGTGAAATGAATACATTTCAAGAAAGATAATAATGGTTTGAACTGAGAGTTTAAACTGATGTGTTAGTAGAGTTGCAATTGCTATTGCAGGTTAAGGGTTTGCAGGAGCTCAAAGAAGATATGAGACTTGGATGATGTGCTGATACTCATAGTGATATTCTGATGGTAATTGTGAGCCAATGTTACTGCAGTGGCAGGTGCAAGCTGAGGAGTAGATTGCAGCTGCATTCGCAGAAATAGTGTGAAAACGGAGTGAAAATGACGCGCCGGTGAGCATAGTTCCGGCAGCCGGATTTCAGAACTTGAAGAATGAATCGCAATATTTCAGTAAATCGCGAGGGGGGTACGAATCGGATGCAAGAGTCGACGGCCGGACATATGAGATATGGGTCGAGCTTTTGGGTACATTTTCGCAAGAACAAGGAATTGGCTTAGATGGTATTTTGTGAATGTTTGAATTGCAGAGAAGCAGAGTGAGCTGCTGGAAGTGCAGAATTACTTGGTGATAGTTTCTGATCATTCAATGGCCGGAGATAATTTTCCGGTGACAAATTCCGGCGTCGGAACCGGATTCCGGCCAACTTCCGGCCAAAAACACAGTTTTCCGGCGAGCAATTTCTGAGTCATATTTTTACATGGGTTTCTCACACTTGGTTCATGGGCTTGGTGGACTTTTTGGTGATGGACTTTGAAGACCTAATTTTGGAATGTTGAAAGCTATAAGAAGAAAAGTTTCTATTCTTTTTGGGGACGAATCAGATCACGTATTTTTCTACTGGAGTTTGGAGGAGAGAGACTAGGGTTTGCTTCCATTTATTTTTCATGTTCTTTATTTTATTGTTGATAATAATTATGTTGAATCTAAAAACCATGAGTAGATAAATACCTTTTATTGGTTATGGGATATAAAGTGGATTTCACAAATAAAATCTGATTCAAAGCATTAGTTTTGTCTCAAGTTTATTGTTTACTAGGTCTTGACCCGTGTTGTAACGGCACGGGATGTTTTGTCACTAATAGGATATTGTTCACATTCCTCTTGCTTTATTTTTTTCGTGGGAATTATTTTGATATCCAAATAGGTTTTAGACAGAAAAATAATGGGTTACCTGATCTTTTTATTTTACTTAAGAATGTTATTTCAATTTATTATCTGGATGGAGTAATAATGTTGTGCCAACATGAAAAAATAAATAAAAAATAAAAAGATATTTTCCCCATTTATTGTTCCATCACAACATAATTTTAAATTTCATCTAACAGTACATATACCTAAACTGGCAATCCAACTCCATGATGTTTATGACTACATTGGTTCCGAAATTATTGATAACTAAGGCTCTGAGGAGTGAAGCAGAAATCCATAATATTTTCCCTACTATAGATATAAACTATTTATTTATTTTTTGCAAATGTGAGAGTTATAAAAATGAAGAACCCTTGGATATTGGAAGGCTAAGATATACACATGTGAGCTGAAAAAGTAAACTTATAAAAGTAAATCAAAACAAGTGTAAGATTCTTTCTCAATCATATTGATAACATAAAATTGAAGAAACTCATGGATATAAAGATTTCACACCAACTATGCTAAGCAGTGCATGAATGACTTTCTCACATCTAGTGTTACTCAAGTAATTTGGAGCAATAAATAGCATAGTCATATTGATATTTGTATCTACATAAATTCAACTAACCTTTTGAAATTTTTTTATTAGTTTCAAGGTAGAGCCGACACAAACTTCTGTCGCCTTCAATGTGTAGAACACACACTGGGTTTAATCGTCCTTGAGATTAAACAAATACCCCAACATTAGTCAAATAATGTCTAAAAATACGGGATCGAAACAGAGTGCTAATGGGAAAAATAAGAGACTAACATCAGTGTTACAAAGAAAGTACCCTATATGTATCAAATTTTGATAACCAAACATGAATTCAAATTAAAAAGTCATCAACTTAAAACAAAAATATAAAAGAACCCAAGTTAAATCAATACTTGCGTAAACAAAACTTATAAGAGAATTTCATAATTATTAAATACCTTTAAAATCACTATTAGAGATTTAATTGCATGCCTCGTTAAAAATTACGGTAGGACGAAATCACCAAATTAATCTGTAGAAATTTCACTGGATATGTAGCAATTCAGAGAAGTTTACACTGGTGATGATGAGCTTCATTTAGGTGTTGTTCGATTGATAAAAAAAATTCCGAAGGTTTCGGTTTTCATTGGAGAAACCGAGAGGGGGCGTTTCATTATATTCATTATCATTTAAAAATCCAAGACCAACTCGCGCTCTGCTTACGGGATCTCAATACAGCCATAGATCTTGATACTAAATAAGTAATTTTTTAGTATTTATTATAAAACGTGACATCCAAATGATTTTTTTTCTTCTTAATTTTCATGTATTTTAACCGAGTTTATATTAGCATTAAGACGATCAACTACATTTATACTTTATAGTGTTACCCTTTTGTAGCGGCACATAATTAATATAGTCAATTACTACTCATCAATACCAGCCAGCACCACAAAACCAACAGATATCACTTCTTTCTCTACCACCACTGCCCATCCCTCGTAGAATATTGGGCACACTTATAACTTTCAATCCCAGAGGTCATATATAAAGTTTAGGTTTAAAAAAATTAGATCGTCAATTAATTTATTCAACTATACCCGTTTTTTGTTAATATGAAAATCATGCGTAGAACGGTTATCAAAGATAGCAATGATACCAAAGTAGCAGATGAAAACATAATTGGAAATCTATCGACAACAATTTGGGATCATATCATAAAACATCACACTATCAGTACCATATGCCCCGTGTAATTTCGTCCTAATTTTAATAAAATATCACGCTTAAAAAAAATGCAAAGCTGCATTCGATTCTAACGTTTCCAAATGAGTATTAACTCCCTACTGGCATAGTAAAATGTCTGGTCTATAAATGCATAGAATTTGAAAATGTTAACTTAATCGTCCCAGGGCTTCCATTCCATCAAATTTCTCCAAAGATCACAAATAAAGATTGAATGCCTTGAAAGGGGTCAACTCCATCCATCTTTGTTTGCGTCTTCCAAGTTTGTGCACAAAGAAATTATGTAAAGCATGGTAATGCCTGGTCTATAAATGCATAAAATTTGAAAATGTTAACTTAATCGTCCCAGGGCTTCCATTCCATCAAATTTCTCCAAAGATCACAAATAAAGATTGAATGCCTTGAAAGGGGTCAACTCCATCCATATTTGTTTGCGTCTGCCAAGTTTGTGCACAAAGAAATTATGTAAAGCATGGTAATGCTTCGATATACAAATACCTTAATCTTGGTATCAATAATGTGTTGTCACTGTTGTGTCAATAAATTTCCATCATTCATTATCTCACAAAAATGATTGTTCCACATATACTCTCCCATTGCACAAACATATATTCCAATCCTATTTCAATACATCATAAGCTAAATTGTATAATAACCTAATAATCTGCAGACCACATTTGTCTCTTTAATGTAGTAACCTTGTGTGGGTGTTCTTTGGCCCTAGGACTCCGACCGTTATGATATAATTTCCTCTTCTCACCAACCTACTCATTTAAAACATGCCGACTGATTCCATATGTTGGCCTGCAAAGAATAGTAGTCATCCTCCCATGGTACAACGTTATACCTTAGAAATTTTAACTACGCTACCATCAATAATATTTATTATTAGTTACACGTTGATCGACTACATGTATCTGTTAAATTTATTCTTCTAGAAATCTTCAAGTTGGATCATTAATAATACTCCATTATTAATCAGAAACATCGGATGGTACATGGGAAAATGGATTGCAGGTCTTTAAGGGTGTAAATGGGAGACCTTAGTTGAGTAAAAAATAATATACACATAGATGGTGAGATCATGGGGACTGGATTATTTACCTGAATTCTGTGGAATGGTGTTGCTTCTTAGACTCTCGGTTCCTTCTTGCTGCATGTTTGATAGTCTAGAAGAAGTATGCCTGAATGCATCCCTTAATAGATTCACGAAGTCAATTGTGAATCAATGTGGTGATAGCTCTAGACAAAAAATTACATCCAGTTCCAGAAACCTGATAAAGCAATGACCATTTTCAATACCACCTAATTTTTCCTGTGATACCTTTACATTTTCCGGTAATTCCTAAATATTCTTTCGTTCTACAATTTTCAAAAAACACCCGATGGAGCTTCCCATTATAGTGGTAGAACATGATGTAATGTGATATTATGTTTTTTCACCCGATGGATATAGTAACTAAGGCTCTAAGGAGTGAAGCAAAAACCCATAATATTTTCCCTACTATAGATAAACACTATTTATTTATTTTATGCAAATGTGAGAGTTATAAAAATGAAGAACCCTTGGCTATTGGAAGGCTGAGATATACACATGTGAGTTGAAAAAATAAACTTATAATAGTAAATCAAAACATGTGTAAGATTCTTTCTCAATCATATTGATAACATAAAATTGAAGAAATTCGTGGATAAAAAGATTTCACACCAACTATGCTAAGTGATGCATGAATGACGTTCTCACATCTAGTGTTACTCAAGTAATTTGGAGTTTTAAAGAGCATAGTCATATTGATATTTGTATCTACATAAATTCAACTAACCTTCCGAAGAAAAATTATTAGTTTCAAGGTAGAGCCGACACAAACTTCTGTCGCCTTAAATGTATACAACACATATTGGGTTTAATCGGCCTTGAGATTAAACAAATACCCCAACATTAGTCAAATAATGTCTACAAATACGGGATCGAAACAAAGTGCTAATGGTAAAAATGAGAGACTAACATCAGTTCTACAAATAAAATACCATATATGTATCAAAGTTTGTTAACCTAACATGTATTCAAATTAAAAAATCATCAACTTAACACAAAAATATAAAAGAACCTAGTTAAATCAATACTTGCATAAACAAAACTTATAAGAGAATTTTGTAATTATTAAATACCTTTAAAATCACTATTAGAGATTTAATTGCATGCCTCATTAAAAACCACGGTATGACGAAATCACCAGATTAATCTGTAGAAATTTCACTGGATATGTAGAAATTCATAGAAGTTTACACTGGTGGTGATGCGTTCCATCTAAGTGTTTTTCGATTGATTATTTTTTTTTAGAAGGTTTCGGTTTTCATTGGAGAAACCGAGAGGGAGCGTTTCATTATATTCCTTATCATTCAGAAATCCAAGACCAACTCGCCCTATGCTTACGGGATCTCAATACAACCTTAGATTTATCTATTGGACGGAGAAACCTTGACACTAAATATGTACTTTTTAGTGTTATTTATTATATAACGCTGACATCTTAATTGCTTCGATTACGGGGGTTGTCAACCTTTGGTTGGCTGGGAAATGCCCTGCGGAGTTGGGAGAGTTTGTTGCTAGCGCGCCTTTAACTCCGTTACTCAAGCCTGGAGGTGGTCTTCGTCCTATTGCAGTTGGCACGGTTTGGCGTAGATTGGTTTCAAGGTGGCTGCCTTTGTTGTTGGGAAGGATTTGGCTTCTTACTTAGGGGATTACCAATTTAGAGTTGGTGTTTCTGCTGGAGGTGAAATTCTTTTACACGCTGTGAATAGTCTCCTCGAGCTGAAAGGACACTCAGACAAGATGTCAATGCTGCTTATTGACTTATCTAATGCGTTCAACATGGTGAGCAGGTCTCAACTCATCAAGGAGGTTCGTCTTCATTGTCCAGGTATTTCTCGATGGGTAGAATTATGTTAAATGCGGCCTGCGAAATTGTATTACGACCAATATATTTTGTCGTCTGCTCTTGGAGTACATCAAGGTGATCATCTCGGTCCCTTATTGTTTGCCTTGACTCTTCACCCTCTTGTGAAGAATGTTGCTTCTAGTCAGAACTCGATTTACATGCTTGGTACCTTGATGATGGTACAATCATTGGTGATACGCTTGAAGTGTCCAAAGCTCGCGATTATTGAAAATGAAGGCCCAGGTAGAGGTTTGCATCTCAATGTTAAGAAAACGGAAGTATTTTGGCCTTCCGTCGATCCCGTAGTGTGGATGATGGTGTTTTCCTCCCGAGATTGGTAGACCGTCTAATGGTGTTAAACTTTTTGGGAGGTCCTGTGAGTTTGGACTTGAACTTTATTAGTGATATGATGTTGAGTCGAGTGGACAAGACTCTTCAACTTATGACGCCATCAAAAAGCTCAAGGACCCCAAAGTAAGATGCTATTACTTCGTGAATTGAGACGGTGTTTCTAGATTATATTTTGCATTACGTACTACCAATCCTGCTCGCACTTCAAAGCAAGCTATTGAGATCTTTGACGAGCATTTGTTCAAGTATTTGAGGCTCCTTATCACCGGTGATGGCCCTGGATTTGGGCCTTTACAAAGCAGAGATTATCTACTTTGCCTATCAAGGATGGTGGCTTCTGTGATATACACCATGGCGTACACCCGAGCCTCATCGTTATATCGCATCTCAATGTCGACGGCTTCTGTGCAAAAGGCGATCCTTGGTGACCTTTTCCATACCAACAAAGGTAATGTTTATCGGTTGGCTCAGTAATTTTATTCGTATATGGATTGCCTTCTTATTATTGCGTTGATGATATCGCCCCTCCTCCATGCATTCCTTGGAAGTTACTTACTTTGATGCAATTAAGAAGAAGATCCAGCATCAGTTTTCTATGTCCGCTAGAGATTCCATTTTATGGTAGTCTAACCAAGTTAAGCATGCTCAAGATTATTTATTGGCTTATTCCTATCACGGCTTAACCAATGCCTTGGTCCGAGGCGCTTTAGAGATGTCCTTTGCTACCGATTGGTATCCCTTTGTTTGTTGAGAATGGGTCATGCTCTAGTCGTAACAAGCATATGGATATTTATGGAGATCATGCACTCCATTGTGCTAAAGATGTTGGGTATAAGTTCGTACATGACTTTGTGCGTGATATAGTTGTTTCGACATTTGCTACAAATCTAATGTACCTGCGCACAAGGAAGTTTCTCTTGGGCTTCAGATTTGATGACGGCAAAGATCTAAGACCAACTGATATCCTCGTTCTTAACTGGGAAAATGGTAAGGATGTTTGCATGGATGTTACTGTGGGGTTTCTCCATTCGTGATGGCATTCGCTTCTTTTGCTCCTCGGAAAAGCCATTTCTAATGTTGCTTCTCGAAAACACACTAAGTATTTGGATAAGTGTGTTTCACTTGGTTATGGTAGGTGTTTTAGCTTTTCTACCTTAGGAGAACTAGTGAGGATACTTTTATGTTTTTTAAGCGTCTCAAGAACCGCTTTAGTTAATAATGACGCTAGTAGTGGTGTTGGTAGCTTTATTTTCCATAGATTAGGTATCTCTATTCAAAAAGGTGTTGGGTCCCAGCTTGTCGCTAGGTTGCCAACCAAAAGTATGTAATTTTCTCTCATAGTCAATTAATTAAGTTATTATTCCAAATGTTTATTTTCTTCTTCTTAATTTTCATGTATTTTAACCGAGTTTATATTAGCATTAAGACGATCAACCACATTTCTAATTTATAGTGTTATCCTTTTGTAGCAGCACATAATTAACATAGTCAATTACTACTCATCAAAACCGGACAGTACCACAAACCACCAGATATCACTTCTTTCTCCACCACCACCATTTTCCATCCCTCGTAGAATATTGGGCATACTTATAACTTTTAATCCCACATGTCATGTATAAAGTTTAGATTTAACAAAATTAGGTCGTCAATTAATTTATTCAACTATATGTTTTTTGTTAATACTGAAAATCATGCGTACGAACGGTTACCAAAGATAGTAGTGGTACTAAAAACAACCATTTTGTCTTATATGATTTGGTATCATCCCAAAAGTATTTGTTATCCGCCTTTTTTGATCGTGTCAAAAACAACCAACTATACTTTTCACAATACAATGTTACCCGTCATGTAAAAAAAAAATTATTTTTTATTCAAAAATAAAAAACCAATACCACCGCCATTAAAACCATCCAGCACCACTATTTATTCCACCAAAACTAATGTTACCGCCTCCACCTCTTAGAAACACCTTCCATCGCTTCCACCACTTACTTCTTCCTCTACTACCACCACCACCACTAATATCTATTGAAATATTTTTTGTCAAAATTATTATTTATTGATGGAGATATGTATTAATATTAATTAAGGGATATTTATGATGTAAAATTAAAAAATCATTTATCATGAGAAATTAATGAGACATCAATTAATAAAACACTTATATGTACTAATTAATATTTAAGTTGAACAAACCATAACCATAGATTTATCTTCTCTCTAGACAAATCACTTATACTAATTAATAAAACACTTATACTAATTAATATTTAAGTTGAACAAACAACCACTGTTGATTTATCTTTTCTATCAATTCCAACCAAGGTGGAACAATGGTTAGAGCCTACTCTTATGACACAATAGGTCATGAGTTCGAACCTCCCCGTTATAATTTTTGAAATTCCATATCTTGACTTGGGTATTCATTTTTAATTCATAATATTGGAATGAACACCACGTGTGCGACTTGTAGGGTGTGGCACGGAGAACCACAACCTTTGATTTATCTTTGCCAAGGATAAATCCTGACCACCACTCAGATAGGAAAAGTTAGATAAACTCTGCTTTATACTATTGATGATTCATTGTTTATATTGTTTATGATTTGATTGTTTGATTGGTTGAGTCTGGAATCAATCCGATTTGCATTCATTTCTAGAGCTATATTAGGGTTTTCAATACGAAAACGTTGTTAATCCATGATTCTAAGTAGCGTAAATGTGGGTAGTGCTTGTAGAGATATATCCTACTAGTCACATATGAATCATAACTTGGGTTAAATTGATTTAGTGCTTTTACACATTTCGATTGCCTTGATTAGTCTTATTCCATATAGCTTATTGATTTTAGGGAGTTAAATCTAATTTGCTTTTACACTTTAGGTTGCTTTCTAGGAAGAATTCACATATGCATCTTTTAATGTGGTTGTGATGAAATCAGGGAATTAACGGGATACTCTTTCGATCAAGGTATCCTAGGACTTTTAGTAAATGAGAGATTAAATTTCAATTCTAGTCATTGATGAAAATATGTGTTTGTGAATGAAACTATCCCGTGACCAATACTTTCTCCATATTGATTACTTTAATACTTTATTGCTTTCAAATTAGTTTTATAGCTTTGATAACTCAAACCCTCCCTTTGGTTACTAAGAAACTGCAAATTTGCATAACAACAAAAAGCCTCTCCGTGGATACGAACTCTTTCTTATCGCATACTATTTCTATTTTAGGAAGTAAGAAAGTGACCGAGCAGTGCTCTAACAAGTTGTATCACGTAGGAAACTCGTCGATAAAGCTATATCATCTCTCTACAAGAGAAGTAGCCGGCGATATTGTCTTTAGGGCAGCGTATATCATACGTGCCTATATTATTCTGCGACAATTTGTTGTTGCATCCGAAATCAACCATTGGTTCGAGCTAAGTATTATTCGCAGTATTTTATAATTGTTGTTACTATTTCCAACACGACTAAGGTAAAGCAATATGAAAATATATATGAATTCAAATTGATTCACAGCAGTGATTCAAATTTACACTATGAGCTCATTGTATATAGTATATACTTATATGAATTCAAATTGATTATTTTTGTTGATATAATTTTATAAAATGAAAACAAAAACATATGAATTCATTGAATTCTTTGGTCATTTGAATACAATGATCCATCATTTTATAGTGAAATACTAAGAAAATGAGAGTGAAAATTCCAAGTAGTCGGTTCCTTTTGAATTTACTTTAACAATCAAATCAATCTTAGCAATAGCAATCATCACACACACAAAAAAAAAACAACCTAGTTTTAAATCTTCATCTCCTCATCATCACAATCCACGAAAACAATAAACATAAGATAAAGATGACACAATTTTTTATTTTTAAATCACGAACAATACCTGAATATGATAGAAATTGAACCAAATATGTAATTCACTGGTAAAACTTGTCAATATAATATTGTTTTTCATCCAAATTTCTGGTTTCATTTTTTGTTTCTCCAGATCTTATTCTAATTATTTGAAAAACAAGATTCTTAAAAATCATCTAAAATTTTAAAAATTGAGATGTACCTAATTCAAAGATATACTTAGTTTTGATTGAAAAAGAGACTGAACACTGAGATTTGAGATCAAAGAAGATATGTTTCGGTTGGTGAATTTGCTGTCGTGCTGTCATTTTCTCTCACTCTCGATCTTTTTTCTAGACGAAAAAACGAAAAGTCTATTTTAGGTATTAATTTATTTTTGTAAATGATGTCAGCGATCATCAATTTTTTCATGTCCCTGGTGTTTTTTTCCTTTGTCCTTTTTTTCCGGGTGGGCTCGAAAGAATTGAAAACTTCTCAAGCAAGGCCATAAGAATAGAACCATTTTTTGGGGACCATGGGTTTTTTGAAGGGACCATGATTTGATTAGGCCACCTCTCCTATAATTATAAGGGGTGTCCTAAAACGTGGAGATGACTAGTTTACCATTTTACCTAATTAAAATTATAACTAATCTACAAATTCTTCTTCCTCTATTCTACAATTTTTCTTCTTCTCTTCTTCATCAATTTATGATCATCTAAACCTGATCATATACAAATCTAATCAAAATCATCAAATTCTCATCGTCGATTAATCAATCTTTTATAAACAAACCTATCCATAAGTATTTTCCCACAAACCCATTACTTCTAATTTGGTTTTGGTTGAAATTTTGAGCCGTAGTCATCAAAATATGTTGAATTTGGAGGTTACAGTAATAAGTTCAGTTAGCATAATTTTGTAAAAAACCCTAGTTTTACAACCGAACTTTTAAAAATGAATAACAAGAAGAACACTTCGGCTAAGAATTATTTTTTGCCTAGCCGAACACCTGAGTTCGGTTGAGTCGCAAAAATAATTTCAAAACCGATCTCTTCTCTATATGGCCAAATGTTGAGTTCGGTTTAATCGAAAGAAAAAAAATTCCTGCGAACTTACCAAACTCTGTTGTTTAAAGCTCGGTTACAACGTGGTCGAGTAGACTGAACCGAACAAAACTCTGTAAACTCAAGCATAGTAGTTCGGTTACATTTGATTTTTCATCAGCTAGCCGAACAAACGAAAACTCCATTAAAGCTCGTTCGGGTTGTTCGTGATTTTGGATTTATTAACCGAAATGCATTTGCAAAAAGTTCGGTTACATGTTCTTCATATAATATAACCGAACTTTGTTGACTTGGTTGAATTTTTTTTTTTTTTACAATTTGATTTTGAAGATATTTAGGCCATTTATAGCAACATTCACTAAGTTACAAGCATACTTCGGTACCCAGAGGAGGTTTTTTTCTCCATATTTACCCATCTCAAAATATTTTTTTCTCCATCTTCTTCTTTTATCACTTTAGTCACTCGATAATTCTACTTCTTTTAAAAAAAACAATCTATTAATCTTACCTTAATCAATGATTAATCACACTAACTAATCATTATACAAAAATAATCAGATGGTAATATTAATATAAATATTTAGATAAGGGGTGATCTAAAATTAATTCTAATGTCTTGTCCAAAATAAAACAATAGTCCCCTCGGAAAAAAAAAAAAAAAAAAAAAAGCGGGTCCCATAAAAAACCGTCTAAGAATAAGAGAGAGTGCTGCGGAGAGGGCGCCAAACACTTACATCCACAAACCAAAAATGAAAATAGTAGTTCACTCACTGGTTTTTGTTTGTTTATTGGGGAAAAGCAGCCACTCTACTCTACTCTACTCTATTACTGCACAAATCATTTCAATCCAAGGTGATGTTTCTCCGGTGAATCTTTAAGTATGTCCATCGCATCTCTAGCTCTCTCCGCTGGTAACAATTTTCCCACCTCTTGTCTATCTCGGATGTTCTCCCACCAGTGACTGGTTTTTTGTTTATTAGGTTTATATGTGTGTAATCAAATCATTCAATTCGAATAAGATTAAGAGTAGATCGTTTCACACTAGCAGTTGAGATCTCTAACATTTGGGGTCGAGGAGATTGATTTTTTATTTCATCAAATGGATTTGAATATAACTTGTGGTTGTGGGAATGAAGAGTTTGAGGAATCAAATGGTTTCTATTACTGCACAGAATGTGGTGTACAAGTTCAAGGCATGTGTGATACCGCCGTGGGAGACGAAGCAGATTTCTATGGAACGTATTCACAATCTTCTCGTCGTCCTGCCGCCGTCGTTGAAAGGGAAACCCAAGAGTCTGAGTTTTGGAGACATTTACGCCAACCAGATAAACCCAAAAATGATGATGAGGAAATGAAACCCTATGTACCTGCTGATTCTGGTAGCCGCGTTGGTATTTCGGCAGAGGATTATGCAAATGAGCTGAGGTTAACGTATACCATGGGGATTCAACTCATGATTGAATTTCAGTGTGAGGCTTTGGTTGAACAGTTTGCGTAAGCCCTCTGATTTGTGGCCTGGCCGGTGCTCTTTGGCTTTGGTTTGTTGCTGCATCTAAGGTATTTGATGAAAATTGGGCGAGTCAGATTTGTGAGGATTCAGAGATGCAGATAGAAGGTGGAATCAAAGTTAGAAAGCCGCGTAGTCAATTTGAAAATGAACCTCTTAACTTAGCTGGAGAAAGACTACTAATAATCTGGTTGAGGTCATTGAGAAATAAGATCCCCCTATCTTATTCGCTATCGATCAGCTATTTGGCTTGTCACATCGCCCGGGAGCCAATTTTACCTACTGATGTAGTAAAGTGGGCACACGATGGAAAGCTTCCGTTTCTCAATGTTTTTGTCAGGATTGGCGAAATATTTGGAGATCTATCAGCAAAATGCCCGATAACTACTGATAAGATGTTCAGGCCTTTAGAGTTGGTTGGTTGGAGAAATTTTATAAACGATGTATGTGTACATTAGTGGTATATTATGTACTATGATTTTTCTAATGATAGTGTATGCAGAGATGGTCATGGGAGTCAATTCCTTCTACCTGTTCAGGAGATAGACCCCCCTAGCACGCTTACATGTGTTTTACACTCGTAGCAAAAGGAAGCTCTTTATTGGATGCGAAATCAGAGAAGTTGAGAAAGCTGCAAATACTCTGTATCTTGATGGGAAGTGTGCCATGTAACTGATAAATATGTATTATACTTCCATTCATTTATTAAGAATCTTACCTCCTGGATTATTTTACTTGACAGGGCTTCGATCTGAGCAGGAGAATTTTTGAAGTCTATGTTAATGTTTTCTCTGGGGATCATGCCACTCAATTTCCTAGTGCAACACAAACGACCACAGGAGGAGTAAATCCATTAGTAATGCATTTTGGTTTTTTATATCCCTCTAGAAAGAAAAACTAAACTTCTATTTCGTATTTTTGTTAAGTTATACATATAGTTACGAATTAAACCATCTGAGTTGAGCATTTTTCTGTTATGCTGAGTCTAGCAGATGCAACTGGTCTGGGGAAGACTGTTATAACAGTTTCTCTGATACTCGCATGACGTGGCAGGGGAACCTCTTATAACCAAGAAATAGTAAAGCACGACGCTGACCAAGTAGGCTGGAGGAGTAGAAGCTCAAAAGCAACATCCTCCACACCAAACGTCACTCGTGGAACTCTTATAGTTTGTTCAATGGCAATGCTAGGCCGATGGGGTAAAATTTTCCATCATATATTATCATAGGTAGAAACAATTCGTTTCAATATTGATACAGAGCGAGATTCTCCACTTTCTACACTATCTATGTCTTTTCTAAGCTTCTTTATCTGTTATAGTTCTAGTTAATATCTGAACTTTACAACTAATATTTGGTGAATCACAGGATAAAATTAAAACCCATTCTCAGCCAGGAATGCTTTGGTTATATGTGCAATATGATGTTGACAGAACTACTCATCCATATGGTGTCTTAGCTGCAGCTTGTAAAAATCTGTAAGGCTTAGCAAAATAAATCTTTGCTCTAAAATTAAATAGCTCTGTATTATCTTTTCACACATCAGGTGTATGTTTTATTTATCCAGGATGTGGGAGACTGTATTTTCACAAACTGGAGGGGTTTAGAGTGGTACTAGATGAAGCGCATAGAATCAAATCCTCAAGGACTCAAAGAGGCTCAGGCAGCATCTCTTATTGCCGGTGGTGTCGCTCAAGCAGCATCTCTTATTGCCAGTGGTGTCTTACTGGTACACCTCTTCAGGTTAGTACTCTTTTACTAGTCGTTTTTATCTCCAGCTTGTCAGTTTTTTTTTGTTAGGTTCACCGCCAACAAAAACAGCATGATTTGCTGGGATATTAGTGTAGTATTGATTCTCTTTCAACATCTTTAGTATCTTGTCTCGACATTTTATTGTACTAAATTCATCAGATAAAATGGAATTGTACGATTAAATATCATTTCATCAGCAGACCTTTAAGCTTCATTTAGTTAAAGGAAATTTGTTGTGTCGAGGAGATAGTGAGAGGAATGTCTACAACGGGTTCAAGTGAGGAAACAGCGCATGATAGCAGGAGCCCTTGCTTATGAAGAAGTTCGTCTGCAAGGTCAAATGTTCCATTCAATAGGTAAAGAATGCGATGAATCAAAGCAGGAGTTGCTAAAAGTCGTCAGGTTTTACTAGATTCTTGTTCGTCGCACATTGTTTGTTTTACTGTTATTTTTATCGGTCTATGAAGTATTTAGCGCTTCAAGTACTGGTTCACAGGGTATTTTAGGAGGTATTATGCTAGTTCTGGACCTTCGGAAACAGGAAGGAGTAGACAGTTATAGGAGAGAGTACTGGGGCTTTCTAGACGCACTGTTATCAAGTTGGTGAGCAGAGTTTAACATTGGATTTGTCCATGATGCCAAGAAATCCCAGTCATTTTACATTTTTCGGTTCAGTTGGATTTTTAGTATTTTGCAGAAGTAGAGTTTCTACATTTCTGATACCTAACTTCTTATTGTGGATTCGTATCCTTGTTCCTTTGTACCCTCACTAACACTTTGGTTCCCTTAGAGTCGGGGTTTAAATCGTCAAACCATTAGATTCACTGTCTATATTTAACTTTAACATGTATATTTTGTAGATGGAGCATTCTACTTGATATGTCTGGAGATTTTTTGAATCTTAGTAATACTTGTAATACTTTAGAAGAAACATGATCTAGAGCAGAAAGCTTTAGAGCAGAATAAATAATTATTGGGGTTTTTAGACTTGTTTACCTTGAAAGAGGCCGAAACATGGACAAAAGTTTCTACAAGAAGATTTAGAAGAGACTGTTTTAGGGAATTTGAGGAGGCCACTGCGGCAAAACAAATAAGCTTAGAAGATTCAAATTTCGTGACCAATGGTGAGTTTAAATCCATATGACTGTCTAATAATCACATGAAACTTTTTGAATTTGGTTGATGGTAAAGCATAAGATAAGATGCACATTTGCCGTGATATTTTATTGGTGTCGTATATGTGGTATAGCAAATGAGTGTTGTGCCTCAGTTAGGCAAACAAAGCGTAGATGATGTTTAATGTTTGCAGTATATACCTATGAGAATGAATGGTGACAGGTTACACATTAAGGACATAACTTCTGGAATATCAATGTATATTTTAATGTAGTCGATCAATTATAGGGAACTAGTAAAACCGTCATTATTATGTAAACGAAGGATGACACCTAAGTGTTTTAATTTGTCTAATGTTTATTTGTAGTAATAGTACTTGTTGCGTACAACTCTCGAGGAGTATCATGTGTTCATTGCTTGTCATTTTTTACTATTATTTTTTTGCTTTGTAAATAGAAGATATGTAGATAGGCAAATTACAGAATAGCACAAAGGCTAGCCACCAATCAAGGAAGAAAAAGTACAAGAGACAGAAAACCCAAGACCTAGGGCCACTAAGGAGGATTGAGTAGAAGTTGGTCATTTGTTTTGAACAATACATGTTTGCCTTTCTAATAGTATACATTGATAAATATGGTTTGATGAGTTTGTTCTGCTAACATTTGTTGATAAAAGGTCTACTCACTTTTCTGGTTGTACATTTAGTATTTGATATCTTTTGTTTACTAACATCCTTATTGTTTTCATGTGTACTAGGATATATATAGCAGGTGATCAAGAAGAGCCAGGTAGAATTAGAACGAAGGCACACGTGAAAGATCAATGCAGTGTGTAAAGGATGATATCTATGAAGGAGGGAAGCTTCACTATTTACACTAAAAGACCTTGTAGGTGCAGTGGGAGGAGAGTCTGTTGTAATATGAACCTCTCTTGATCTGTTTTCTCAACCAAAAGTTGACTGCCGAGGACCTGAGAGAGATTGGTTATGAAGAAGAGAAAACTAATGTACGTGGAGCTTTATGCTGTGATTCAGTACGCAATACAATGGATGGTGTTTGATCCAGGCCAAATTTGATAACATCGCTTGCTAGCTGCTTGGTGTAATCTCCCCCTAAGGGTGAGTTTAGTTTGCAACCCCTACCATATAAGATTTCACTTACGTTAGTAGGAGTGGCCAAACAACCTAAAAGTTAGTGTTGTAGCCTACATTTTTATCAAGCTTGGTAAAGGGGCGTCATGAATTGGTAGAGGGGCGTCAAGTGTGATAGCAATGTCCCTTTTATTGGTTAGGGGGTGTCCTATAGGTGTGTAGAATGACTAGATTACCCCTTTCACCTTAAATTAACCAAAATCAAATCAATTTTTTTTAATTAACCAAAATCAAATCAGTTTTTTTTTTCATCTTCTCTTCTCATCCATCAACCCTAACCTCCATTAAAACCGAAAATGTCATCGTCTTCGATTAATCTGCGATTTGAAAACTGTTTGGAAAAACCCAGTTAGGGTTTAGTTTATTGTGTTGGATTTAAGTTAATTTTGTATCAAAAATTAGGGTTTTTAATGAAAATTGAAATTGAAATTGAAATTTCTGGGTTTATGCTAGTTACGGTTGGTAATAACTCAAATACGAACCGTAACTGTAGATTGGGTTGATGTTACGGTTGGTTTAAACTCAAATACCAACCGTAAGTTCTTAGTTTTGGGAATATGTTCGATTCACGGTTTTTATTTGCATCATATTTATCAACCGTAATTGAGTTACGGTTTGAAACTCAATTAAACTTACCAACCGTAAATCATCCTGAATGTTAACAACTTATCAAATAGTTATGTACGGTTTAAAAGTTAAGATGACTTACCAACCGTAAGTTAGTTACGGTTGGTTTCTATTCATTAGTTACCAACCGTAATTTAGTTACGGTTGGTAACTAAATTAAATTGGGAAAATTAGGCTAAGGCCCAACCCATGGAAAACCCATAATGTGAGATCCTTAATTAAAAGAAGTTTAAATCTAGGCCCCAAATTATTAAAAGACCTTGATACCCTTATGCATATGGTCAAGCCCATAATTAAATAAAATTTAAATTTAGGCCCCAAATTATTAAAATATTATGTGATGATGTTCCAACCACCTCCAACCACCTCCGACCACCACAGCCACCGCCACCGCCAACCACCTCCGACCACCACCGCCGGCAACCACCACCGGCGTCAACCACTGCCAGCAACCACCTAAGACCACAACCACCACCGCCAACCACCACCTTCGACCACCACCAACCACCATAGCCACCGCCTACCACTGCCAGCAACCACCTCCGACCACCACCGCCACCGACCACCACCAACCACCACCACCAACCACCGCCAACCACCACCACCGTCGACCGACCACCGCTCACCACCACCTCCGGCCACATTGATATTGCAAGTGTAACCGGAAGTTACACATGTATAAAAATTACACATTCATGTTGTGTATTCAATAGTGTGTAACTTAAAGTTACACATCCATATGACATGTGTAATAAGAAGTTACACATATATATGACAAGTGTATCCACAAGTTACACATGCATATGGCATGTGTAGTCAATAAGCACACAAGAAAAAAAATATACAAAAAATACATCTATCACATTAATATTAATTTACAATGATAACTCATTTTACCTATAGTAATCGGTTGTTACTGAACACAATAAATGAGTTAAAACACTAGAAATAAGCCACTGAAACCTATACTAGAAGTTTTGCCTTTCTTTCTTGTCTTCCTCATTCCAAAATGCTTGCATATCTACAACGAAATAAACATCCATGGATTAGGTTGGATGAATAAAAATCAAAAAAAAAAAATATTATAGGAGAATTGTAAGGCAAAATTATAGAACAAAGATCACAGAAAAGACACATGATAACCCATCTTAGCATGTGTAACTTGGAGTTACACATGCATCTATCATGTGTAATTGGAAGTTACACATGCATATGACTTGGATACCTAGCATCTGTCTAGTGTAAAGAGGAGTTACACATGCATATAATGTGTGTAACTGAGAGTTACAGATGCACCTGACTTGTGTAACTAAGAGTTACACATCCATAAAAGCTTGTGTAACTAGCATGTGTAATTTTTTGGTTACAAGGTTTGTTCATAATTGGCATGTGTAACTAGAAGATACTCATGCATCTGTCTAGTGTAATTCATAGTTACACAAGCACATCACATGTGTAACTAGAAGTTACACATGCATCCTACTTGTGTAATGTGAATAAATGTGCAGTCTAGACATAGAATTTGAAACTAAAAACAACAAGAGAGGGATCTAAAAAGGTGTACCATCAAGCAAAGAATTTGAGTGCATTGAATAGTTTTTTTCCAGCACCACCATTGGCTCCATATCCTCCTCTAAAAGATGCACCTCCACCACCAACACCTCCTAGAATCACAAAACTCAATAGAATAGTTGCACCACTTTGCAATTCCACCACCACAAATTAATGTGACACCTCCAGTTATTTATCCACAACTCACACCACAACTCCAGTAGTACCACCACCCGCACCACCATCGGCTACAACTTTCACCATCAAAAGTTACACATTCAATAAGTATGTGTAAGTAAAAGTTACACATCTAATTAGCATGTGTAACTAGAAGTTACACATCTAATTAGCATGTGTAACTAGAAGTTACACATCCACTTAGCTTGTGTAACTAGAAGTTAAACAACAATTATCCTATCACAAAATCATTTCACCAGTGCAGAACTAGTAGAGTCATCTATTTGGGCCAAACCTTAACCATTATCAATACAACTGATGGAGAGCTTCTATGCTTCTAGAAGTTGCATGGAGTTATAAACCCAAGGGTTAAGATACTTCATTATGGAAGTCTCATTTTCATATTGTCTATTAGGTTCGTATTTTTGTCTGAGGTTATGATGGGTCAGTTGACATTTAAATAGGCCTTCTGGCAACTCTTACAACACGTGTGATGTATTCTAAGATATAATCTGAACAGAAAAAGACTTTCAATTTCTCTCAAGTGGACCATATTCTAAAATACGAGTAGTAATTTTTAAGAATCTGATCAGTTTGTACCTGAGATTCATCAAAGAAACTGCTTCCAACACCTGTAGCAAGAACAAAAATTAGTTTAGTACATTGACATCAGTTTGTACTTGCATAAATTACCTGAACAGATTCGCCTAAAGTACGCCAAGCTTATATAACGATCTTTCTGATTTAGGTCGCCTGTGTAAGCCGCCAATGGGTTGATATTTGCACTAGGCAGAACATCATCACCAGTCAGAGCTGGGAAATATCCAACAGCTAAATCAATACAAAGATCCCCTATCTTTTCCAGAAAAAATATTTTGATAATATCTAGTAAACACTGAATCTTTTGGATGAAAAGGCATACAATAGTAAACATGGCTTACGTACCATATGTGCCAAGATAGATATATCTACTACCTGCAACCTACCAATTCTAGCTTGCCATCGACGCCCTTCATGTTGTCTTCAGTCATTACATCGCATTCAAAATCGATGGGAATATGGGATAAACAAGAATTCAATCCATTTTATAATCATATCTCTAGACATAAAGAAAGGCCTACAAATGTTGGTCGAACCTTATGACTCCTCTATAAATAGAATTGCCTCTTGCAAAGAAAATGCTTTTCCTGAAATATTGAAAGTAGAGAAAGTTACATCACATGTCCAGTATCTTTTTCTTATTTTATCCCACTGATAGACGATGTCTGGTAATTAAAAAGGCTGTTGGAATTCACCTTATTAGAGAATTAATATACTCCTCACGTGTCATGTCTTTCATTTCCTCAACTTATTTTGCATAATTGGAAATCTGTGAATGATACAGAAAACCACTATAAGCACCATCGGCATTTGCTGATACTTCTATAAGAAAGATTAGGAAATCAAAGAAGCCAGAGAAGCGTGGCTGGTGGGTGAAAGATCCTTACTGGGAAGTTCATTTTAGAATGTGCTCCTGCTCCCCACAACTTTAAAGATGTAAGGTCATACACTTGTGCTGCTTTATCTTCAGTTTCATATCCACCTGTGCAGGAATAGGTGTCAAATATCAACTTAAGCACAATTTGATCAGTCGGAACCAAAGGCAAAAAAAAGAAACATCTAAAATGCTTTACTAGCCAAGATATACTGTAGAGCAATCCAATAGTACATCCAGCCAAAGCTATACCAACAAGACACAACATTAAAGACAACACCAATAAATGTTTCATCAGCAACATAAACAAACAGTTTTTCAAACATAGATGGACCAAAAGAGCTCAAACACAGATAAAAATCAAGCCACAATTACCATGAGTGAGCGATTTGTATTCTTAATTTTGAAATAGATAAACAAGGTATTGCAAATGAACTAATGAAGCTATTGAATATTCAACACCAACTTAGTCAAGTGTTCACACCTATCTAGATTAACCTAGAAATATCTAGGATGTCTAGAGTCAATGTTAGACAATTAACATGTGTAAAATGAGTGTTCTAGAGTTAGATAAATCAAATAAGAATACTAGATTGTCTAGTAGTTGGTTTGGTGGAAACCTCCATGGTAGGTAAGCCTCAATAGGCATAGTTGTTAGCCTCCATAGGCATAGTTGTTAGCCTCCATAGGCATAGTTCTCTTCTTCTTTTTGTAGCCTATAAATAGGCATGTTGTATTCATTTGTAAGTAAGGTAGCAAGAATCAATCAATACAAAGTTCAAGTTACAAAGTCCTTGCTTCCACCCTTCACTACTAGAGCTCTAGAGCTCTATACGAGCAACACCACGATGCTCGTATATCTCCGAAAAATATTATCAAGGTTTCTAAGTTCTTGATAAGAGTATAAATTTTAACTTGGTATCAGAGCTCGTTCGATCCGAAATGGGCGTAAAAGTTTCCGCTACAAATTGATGGGTTTCAAAGATTTCGAGTTGAGAAGATATGAAGTTTAAGAAGGAGAAGATGCAAACACCACTAAGAATATTTCAACCATTCCAACTGTCAAAAAAAAAAAAAAAAAATCCTACCTTCACAGGAGCAAAAACGCCTCCATGTGGAAAAAGAAAAGTAGAGAAGAAAAAAAGAAATCACTTTTTGATAAGTGACCAGAAGACAAGTTTGAGGGAAGAGAGCAATAATTTTCCTCCTCAAATTGTTTACAAAATTCTAAAGACAATTGTGGGAAGAGTGCACCAAGGATTGCCTCCACAATCGTTCAAGAGTTTTAGAAGCCGATATCATGAAAACATCAACAACGAATGCCTCCATATATTGAGGGAAGAGAGCTTCAAATGATCGCCTCCTCATATTGTGGGAAGAGAGCCTCAATGAGACGACCTACTCGGTTTTGAGAGAAAAAAAATGGCAAGAAAGCCATGTTTGTCACGACAACATCAAGTTTCTACTTGTGACACGGCCGGTGGACATGTATCCACCGGAAGAAGAAAAACTATCGCTACTACAAGACAAAGCTTTTGTAATATCGACATTTCAAAAATGTTGAATTTGTAGAGGCTTGCACGCAGAAGTTAGGAGACATACTAAATGAGCAAGAAATACTAAAAGAGAAGAAATGGGGTCTCCATGAAGAAAAAAAAAATGGGGTCTCCATGAAAAAAAAAAAACAAGATAAAAGAGAAGAAGAAAGGGTCACTTCCTAATAAGTGATCAGAGAAGGGTTTGAGGGTAAGAGCAACAGATTGCTTCCTCAATTGTCGAAGAAAAGCATGGCATGTTTGTCATGAGATACTAAATCATACTCGTGATAAGAAGAACAAAAAAAAAAAAAAAAAAACGGCGGTACGTGGCGGCAAACATAAAGAGTTTACCGCGAGCGAAGCAAGCATGAGGAGATAAGAGCCGCAAACGGAGATTGGGTGAATATCAAAAAAAAACAGAGCCATTACAAATTACGGGGGAGTGTTGGAATTACCTAATTTGTAATGTCCAAATGAAGTCTAAATGGGTTTACAGGTGTTTTTTTAAATACGTACAAACCAAAGTGTGACAATTATGTCATAGCGTGGAAAAATGTTATTTAATTCAGAAATGTGGCAAATATGGATAAAGTGGCAAATTTGTAACATCAAATAACAAGAAGAAAATAGTTAGAGCTTGTGGCGAAGCTTGACGAAATGAAAGATTGTGAGAGAATCTGATAACCAAAGAAGTGTTACAGGTTTTCGAACAAAAGCGTGATCGGAACAAAGATGAATAGAAGAAGAAACAACAAAAAATGTTGTGAAGAACGGAAGCAATCACCAAGTGGTGATGAGATAGAGAACAACAAAAGTGGGTGAAAATCCTATGAGTTGTCTAAAGAGTACAAGAAGTATTTTACTGAAACGAAGAAGGACCGCAATGTCCATAAACTACGATGGAACCCGTATGTTCTAAAACTACGAAGAGGACCGTAATGTCCCTAAACTACGAAGAGGACCATAATGTCCTTAAACTTCCGAAGAGGACCGAAACGTCCTTAAACTATGAAGAGGACCGAAACATCCTTAAACTATGAAGGGGACCGAAATGTCTACGATAAAGAGAAGTTGGAAAGTCGGTGTTGAGGGGGAGTGTTGAATATTCAACACCAACTTAGTCAAGTGTTCACACCTATCTAGATTAACCTAGAAATATCTAGGATGTCTAGAGTCAATGTTAGACAATTAACATGTGTAAAATGAGTGTTCTAGAGTTAGACAAATCAAATAAGAATACTAGATTGTCTAGTAGTTGGTTTGGTGGAAACCTCCATGGTAGGTAAGCCTCCATAGGCATAGTTGTTAGCCTCCATAGGCATAGTTCTCTTATTCTTTTTGTAGCCTATAAATAGGCATGTTGTATTCATTTGTAAGTAAGGTAGCAAGAATCAATCAATACAAAGTTCAAGTTACAAAGTCCTTGCTTCCACCCTTCACTACTAGAGCTCTAGGAGCTCTATACGAGCAACACCACGATGCTCGTATATCTCCGAAAAATATTATCAAGGTTTCTAAGTTCTTGATAAGAGTATAAATTTTAACTGAAGCATCTGAAACAAGAGATCCCAAATTTATGTTTAACGGAGAATATATGTGGTTTTCCGATATATAATAGTCATAATAGCATTATTTGCAATGAGTCATGCATGCATCTCTCCAATAACGAGTCATCTATCTTAGTCAAAATATTCTATGTATGTTCATCTATTAAATTTGCTGTAGCCTACAACACCTCTACCATGACCTAACCGTCAAATGATCACAAGCATAAAACATTCTGCACTTTAAATTGACTATAGCCTACGAAACCTCTACTATGATCTTATCGCCAAATGATCACAAGCATAAAACACTCCGCACTTTCTAGTTCCACTTATGTAGTGCAACTATCATGACCTCTCATTGTTTGGAGGAACAAGATGTTACCTACCTCGAGCCAAAAGATCATCCCAAAAGCTACTGCTTCAAAGTAATACGAAAAAACATACCTTGCTTTCCTTTGCGTTTCATGGTTTCACTTATGGCAACCCATGCCTACGAAAGTGAGAGAGAAATGTATTGACTGCAATATCTGAGGCCATATCCAAGTACTCCTTCCCTTCATAGACATTAAAATTCCCATCAATTATAACTAGCAGCTGCACAGTCAATAAATCTTTTCATCCAATAACAACCCTGCAAAAAGTTCTTCTTCACTTCTCGTCTCAGTATCCATCTTCACAGAGCATATTGTTGAATTGAATGATGGAAACATATCAAACACAATAAAATTAAGTTATGAAAAATCAAAATAAAAAACCAACAAATGAAACTTCAACAACATCGTCATCAACAACAACAATAATCAACACATACCTAGATGCAAAATATGTTGATTCATGAAAAATATACCACAATTCCTGGTCTTCTTCTCATTTCTTCCCCCAATTTGAGACCTGAGACAACTCAATATACCACAATTACATTAGATACGATTTTTAAGTCAACAAACGGGTAACGGAGATTAAGATGCTTTGAGATCATAATTAAACTTAAATTTTTCTATTGGAAATTCAGATGAAAAATTAAATCGATTCTCAATTCGACACTCTAGAAAATTTGTTGTCAAAAATTTTCTGAAAATTTCAACTCAAAACGGAGATCTAGATGAAATAACTGTGGATCTATATTCTGGTCATCTTTTGAATAAAGATTTCTAGATGAAATCAGATGGATTAGGTTTTCAACAGTAAACAAAAAAAAATTCATCCGAAATCGATTTGAAAATCAACGAATCAGCAGTTTAAGTCGAAAGCAAAGATGAAGATATGTTGAACTTATATTTATCATCATGATTTGATGATTAAATCTTCATTTCTATTTGTTGCAGACGATTTTCATTCAGTTTTTACGCACTGAAATCGCAAGAACACGAGTTGTTGGCGATGTTTAACTGTGTGAGAACTTGATTTCGAGAGAGAAATAATGTTTCAGATCTGGAAATGAAGGGAAACCATTTCTGCAGAAGAAAAACTCATCTGGAAGAGAGAGAGACAAAATCTGAAAATGAAAATATATGATGATATTCCTCTTGTTTATATACTAAAGGGTAATCTTGATATTATTAAATTCGTAATAATTAATTATGGGCCATATCTGAAGAAAATTTGATTTTTGGGGCCTAACAATATCATTTTCCCAAAGTATGGAGTAGAGGGTGGAAGATCCATTTTGTAGGGCTTCTAAATGTTGAACCCATATAGTAGGGGGATTCTAGTATTTTTCACAATTAAATTACCAACCGTAACTGGGTTTACGATTGGATCTTCCCCAAATTTAACCAGTTACGGTTGGTATTCGATAACTTACGAACCGTAACTAAGAGTTACGGTTGCTCACGAGCAAAATTGCATCCGTAAGTTCTTCTGAAAATTCAAAATTTTGATTTTGTTATGTAATTTAGATAATTTTGAGCGAGAAAAAGCTAATTGGAACTAATTTAGAAGTATATCGGGTCACTGGACTCACTCATTTTGGTAGAGTGAATCAAAATCTAGGGTTTCACAAATATCACGTAAGTTTTCTTCTCCTCAAAATTTTTTTTTTTATAACTCTAAAAATCTGATTTTAGAGTTATAATACACTAATCTTGATAATCAACACTAATCTTAATTATCATTACTAATCTTGATTATTAACAATAAGGGCTAATTAGTCATTTACAGATTTTTATTGATAAGGGGTACTTGAATTTACTTCTAATGACCTTTTTTGTCTTATTAATTTAACGCCCCTTTACCAATTCATGACGCCCCTTTACCAAGCTTGATTTTTATACTACACCCTAGCACTTTACATTAGAAACATGGCATGTGCAACTTATATTTACTACTAATTCCAAGTTCATGAAGAATTTTATAAAGGAAGACATTATTAAACTTACAATCAATAAAAAAAATTGGACACAGGACCCTATGAAATGACTGTTGTTTTTTCTTTAGCACTCACATAATGGTTACAAACTAAGGTTGTTCTCAGATCTCTCTTGGAACTCTGTGTAAGATAATGCAGACAGTAGCTTTTTTGCAAACTCTTCCGTTTTCTTAGATAACCTTTCGTTATTTTTATCTTATTAGCCTGGATTGTACAACCGACAGTATCTTATCCGGAAGGGATATGATAGGAATTGCTTTTACAGTTTAGGGAAGACATTAGGTTTGTGCTTCTGTTGATTAAGATTGTGATGCAAGAAGAATTCATAATGCCAATTGTAGCTGGAGAAGGCCCATTTTGTTTGGTAATTTCCCCCTCAAGAGAACTTGCTAGGCAGAGTTTCTAGTCCCATTCAAGGAGCAACCCTGAAATACGGCCTTTGTTGTGTAAGGTCACAGTTGGAGGTGGCAATAAGGGGAGTACATATTGTGGTTGCCACTCCTGGGAGGTTGAAGGATATGCTGGCAAAGTAGAAAATGAATTTTTACAATTGCAGGTATGCACTTTGAAGTAAAGACAATTTTTCATCTATAAATTTACCGATCAATTTTTTTTTTTTGTTTTTGCAGGTATGCACTTTGAACTTAAGACAATTTTTCTTGAATTGTTTTGCGCATATAAATCTATGGGCAAGAGTGCATATATGTTTCTACTTTGCCGTAACTATATGAACCTAGCTGCGTCCTTTGAATATTTATCGTTGCATTCTATAGAATATTTACTATTTATTGTTGCATTCTACATAGCATTATCATATATATTAAGATTAAAAAAGTAAGTCTACCGGAAGAACGCGTAGTATGACATTTGTTTATTATAGAGGTCCAAAGCTAAGAGATTCACTGATTAAATTGGATTTTATTTTTTTAAATTATTTGAAAATCTTTTCGTTTTTCCATGTTTTTTTTTTCTTGGTTTATTCACTGATTAAATTAGATCAGAAATGTTTAATACACAGCTTTGTCCGGCATATCAAACTGTGATCGAGGAATGATGGCTGATAAGTCAAATCAACATGCGTCTTTTGTCCTTCTCCACTCTTTTCACACTCTTTTTTTTGACATCATTTCAATTTCCTGCATTTTAATAATAATATAGCCTATGAAACTCTATGCCAATAAAGTAACTCTTTTATACTAGTGCCTGCGAAAACCCAATATCCAAGGTCACATTTTTTTCTTCTTCTTTTATTTTGAAAAGATATAAAACCGATATATGAAAACGTAGTAGTTATTAGAATCAGAGCAAACCTCAACAATATTTGTTATTTCAAGAAAATGTGCGGTACTATGCAACAAGGTAATAATCATGTGTAAGTCTAACTCACTACAACCCGCCGAGTTACCAAAACCGATTCATAGAAATGTCCATCAAATTTCCAAAGGAGGTAAGGGACCTAGGAGCCTATGAACATAACACTTTCCTATTTGCGGACTAAAAAAACTAATAGACGTGATGGACTAAAGTAGTGAAAGCGGTGCAATAAATATTCTGCCCCCTTAAACCGTCCCTCTTGGCCTCTCCTTTTTTCCCTTCATCTTGCTTTGTATAAGAAGGTATAAAACCACCGATGGATTTTGGAAGGAGGACAGATACATTTGGGCTTTGGTGGACTAATTGACTTGAACACATGGACTAACTTGATAGACCTAGCGGACTACCTCTTTTTTTTTTCCAGGGGATAAATGGCTTCTTTATGGCTTATCAGTCCATGGGAATGATTGTCGTATTTTTTACATTTTTTAGGTAATTATACTCTAATCTGTGGATTTTCTTGGTGAATCCTATCAACTGAGTGAAAACAATTTATTCTATGTTTTTGCAGCTGCAATGCTTGTATCATTTCCAAGAGGTGTTAGTTATGTAGCTCATCAACTATGTAAATTTGTAAATGTACCATCTGGGTGGTCCCGTCTCGTTCATAAATAACCCAAAAATAGATTATTATTTTTTTTTCGATTTGTTGTTCGGTTAGGAAAAGAATTACAAGAGTGTGTTACAAAAGTAGCACAATGGAATACGAGGGTCTGTCCTTTTGACAATAAAACAAGGAACTAGTAATCGAAAGAAATTTATTAATGGTTTGACGAGTCCTATCCTATTGGATCCATTACCATTTTATCTCAGAAGTCATTGTCCTCATTTAACTCATCATCAGTCAGTACTCACTTGTTGGTATTTACAAACAAACTCCTCTCCTTCCTTCCTCCCCTCTCTATAAAATTAAACAAAACAGAACCAACCTTGGATCTCCTACCCTAGCTCCACAGAAGATAAACAAATATAAATGTCTGTTCGCAAAAAAAAAAAACAACTGATCAAATGAAAAAACAACGCCCTAAGGAATAAATTTTGCTCTAGCATCCCCTAAGCCAAACATGTGGCATACTATGATGTAATCAAATCTTGGATTTAACCATGGCTATTTATTAGGGTAATGTAATACTGGCTCTCACTTCGTTCCAATCTTTGTTAGCCGTTGAGGTAGTAAAATAATTGTGTAGATTAACAATGTAAGCATTCATCCTTCGTACTAGAACACTTTCCTATCCATTTCTATCAAATGGACTCAGAGACCATAAAATGCATCATTGTCCGGAGGTCGATATACTATGAAACTAGGAACTATCGCTTTAATTTTTTCCTCCCAACAAAAAATATCACTGGGACTTCATGCTCATCACCGTTTAATTAAGTTTCCACTCATGCATTTACGGTTTCTGTATTTAAGCCATTCACATATACATAAGCTCCACCTTCAAGACCTTCCAAACTTAGTATACATCATCTATCGTGCTGGTACAAGTACAAAAATCGTGTTCCTTGCTGACGGGTTAACTCCAAATTTATAGGTCGGGTCCTATCATCTTCCCAGAAGCTACAAGCCTTTCCCTTCAAGTTTGATTAAATTAATCTATGGAGTTGATTCTCTAGGAGTCTAGTGCTTGGATCATTGTGCACAATACCATACATAATACATATCCAAGCATTTAATAAGGAATCTGGACATCAGTGTAGTGTAAAGCCAATGAACATGAAGTGTAGATCTTGCATCAGCATTTGAAACATACAACAACGAAGATTTGGAGTTTTTTTAAACACATTTCATTGGAAACTTTTGATAGCTATAGACTTGGGAAGATCACTGTGGTTAAATCCACAGTTTTCTTACATCACAATATGCCACTTGTTTAACTTAGGGGCTGCAAGATCAATTATGATCTCCGCGTTAGAGCAAAATATTTTCCCAATACCGTTCATGCATGCATGCTTGCCTCTTTATTTATGATGTTCATTTAAGTTCATGGAAACCCGGAGATTTTTGGTGATGAGGAATATTAATAAATATGCCATCCATTCTGTTTAATTTATGATCGATAGATAACGTGAAGGTGGATTACGACTATCATGCATGGTACTTCGTTTGACCTTGACAAGCTTTACCTATTCCTATAGGCTATGGCAGTGGAATAGATTCTTTTAGCCAACTCCCTTTCAACATTGTACTGCTTGGTTTGTTTTATTAAAGAGTTAGTGTGGTGGAGTAAAAGATGGGGAATTTAACTGAACTGCACATTTCCGAAATGTTTTACAAACACAATTGAATACTAGACTTGCTTAATCCATATGCGGTACATACGCAATATCCATTCTCAATGAGAAACTATAATAAACACATTAATAAGTTTGAGATGGCCATGGGAATATAAGAGATGCAGTGTATGATTGGAAATTGATTATTTTTTTTATGCGAATCTGTTTGCCATAGATTTCTTATCAACCGACCAGCGGTAACTTGTGAGAATAGATATAGCAGTAAATGACGGTGTGTGCTCTGCTTTATGGCCCATCAGTACATGTGAAGAATGTCAAATTAATTATAATCTACTAGAATAAAATAAGTAACTCATAGACCAGGTAGATATCTATTACCAGTTGATTCGTTTACTAACTGCAAAAACTTATGCTTGTCTGGAAGTGTTCCATTATCATTAGCACATTCTTTAAAATGTTTCAATAATATGGTGACATCCTCATCCAACCAATCATCTTCATCTCTGCATCAACACAAAAGCAGATCCACAAAGTTATTCATACAAACAGATTGATAAAAATAAAAAATAAAATTGCAGCGTCTTTTTCTTGAAGAAGAGGATTGGGATCTTTATAAGTCAAAACCTAAAAACAAAATAGAATTGATTCTAAAAACAAAATTGGGGGATGAAAAATTGATTAATTCCAAAGGAAAATAAGGAATGAAGAAACTGAAATTAAATAAAATTACATTAAAAAAAAAAAACCCAGAGATTACCTGTTGTTTTTCTTTGGAGGAACATCAACAACATCTTGTTTTTTTTTTCTTCTACTTGTTCATCTTTTTCTTCTATTTCTTCTTCAACTTTTTCTTTTTCTTCTTCTTGTTGATGTTCCTTTTGTTTCTCCATCTTTTTGGGTTTCTTCTTCTTCTTCTTATTCTTTATATCACTAACTTCACAATTACTAGAGAATCGTCTCACAAAAGTAGCAACATTAGTTGGAGAAATATTTGGGTTTCTTTGGTATGGCTTATGAAATTTGTTTAGTTTTTTGGATGGGAATAAGCAAGAACCAATAATCTATAGAGAATATATATAAGATTAAGATTTGTATTTGTATTTGTATTTGAGGACCTAGGAGCCTATGAACATAACACTTTCCAATTTGCGGATTAAAAAAACCTAATAGACGTGATGGACTAAAGTAGTGGAAGCGGTGCAATAAATATTCTTCCCCCTTAAACAACCCTTTTGGACTCTCCTTTCTCCCTTCATCTTGCTCTGTAGAATAAGGTATAAATCCATCGACGGATTTTGGAAGGTGGACGGATACATTTGGGCTTTGGTGGACTAATTGACTTGAACACATGGACTAACTTAATATACCTAGTGGACTACCTCGTATGTTTTCCCCAAGGTATAAATGACTTCTTTATGGCCTATCAGTCCATGGGAATGATTGTAGTATTTTTTTCATTTTTTTAGGTAGTTATACTCTAATTTAGGGATTTTCTTGGTGTATCCTATCAACTGAGTGAAAACAATTTATTTTATTTTTTTGCAGCTGCAATGCTTGTATCATTTCCAAGAGGTGTTAGTTATGTAGCTCATCAACTATGTAAATTTTTAAATATACCATCTGGGTGGTCCAGCCTCGTTCATAAATAGCACAAAAATAAATCTTTTTTTTTTTCGATTTGTTGTCCGGTTAGGAAAATAATTACAAGACTGTGTTACAAAAGTAGCACAATGGAGTACGAAGGTCAGTCCTTTTGACAATAAAACAAGTAACTAGTACTCAGAAGAAATTTAATATGCGTGGTTGTTGATGGTTTGACGACTCCTATCCTACTGGATCCAATTTTCCACTTCATCTCAGAAGCAACTGTCCTCATTTAACTCATCATCAGTTAGTACTTAATTGCTGGTATTTACAAACAAACTCTTCTATTATCCTTCCCCCCCCTCTCTATAAAATTAAACAAAACAGAACCAACCTTGGATATCCTACCCTAGCTCCACCGAAGATAAAATATATATATATGTCTGTTCGCAAAAAAAAAAAAAAAAAATAATCAGGTCAGATGAAAAAACAACGCCCTAAGGAAGAAATTTTTCTCTAGCAGCCCCTAAGCCAAACATTTGGCATACTATGATGTAATCAAATCTTGGATTTAGCTATGGTTATTTATTAGGGTAATGTAATACTGGCTCTCACTTCATTCCAATCTTTGTTAGCCGTTGAGGTAGTAAAATAATTGTGTAGATTAACAATGTAAGCATTCATCCTAAATACTAGAACACTTTCCCATCCATTTCTATCAAATGGACTCATAGACCATAAAATGCATCATTGTCCTGAGGTCGATATACTATGAAACTAGGAACTATCGCTTTAATTTTTTCCTCCCAGCAGCAAATATCGCTGGGACTTCATGCTTATCACCGTTTAATTAAGTTTCCACTCATGCATTTATGGTTTCTGTATTTAATCCATTCACATATACAAAATCCCCACCTTCAAGACATTCCAAACTTAGTATACATCATTTATCGTGCTCGGTACAAGTACAAAAATCGTGTTCCTTGCTGACGGGTTGACTCCAAATTTATAGGTCGGGTCATGTCATCTTCCCAGAATCTACAAGCCTTTCCCTTCAAGTTTGATTAAATTAATCTATGGAGTTGATTCTCTAGCAGTCTAGTGCGTGGATCATTGTATACAGTACCATACATAGTACATATGCAAGTGTGTAATAAATAATTTGGACATCAGTACAGTGTAAATCCAATGAACATGAAGTATATATCTTGTATCAACATTTGAAACATACAACAACGAAGATTTGGAGTTTTTATAAACACATTTCGTTGGAAACTTTTGATAGCTATAGACTTGGGAAGATCACCGTGGTTAAATCCACAGTTTACTTAGGGGCTGCTAGATCAATTATGACCTCCGCGCTAGAGAAAAATATTTTCTCAATACCGTTCATGCATGTATGCTTGCCTCTTTATTTATGATGTTCATTTAAGTTCATGGAAACCCAAAGATTTGGGTAATGAGGAAGATTAATAAATATGCCACACATTCCGTTTAATGTATGATAGATAGATAACATAAAGGTGGATTACGACTATCATGCATGGTACTTCATTTGACCTTGACGAGCTTTTCTTATTCCGATAGGCTATGGCAGTGGAATAGACTCAAAATATAACTGAGTTAGGTTACATGAATTTTAAAGATCCGCACTGGCAAATAGTTTCTCAAAATCCATTATTAACTGAGATTCTTCCTTTCAAAACTTATGAACTATTGATTGGTGGGATCTATATGATGGGTCTAACCATTCTTTTAGTAACTCTAGCTGTTGTTTTAGGACTTCGTCTCGCACTTCAATGAGGTTATTTACTTTTCTACTAGATGTACCGATCTTTGATACTTAGTTGTATCTTGGATTAACCATTCTTTTGTCTTAGCTATAATGGATTCTACATCTAGGCTCACATAGTCACATGTACATATCCTATCTTTTTAGCCTTTATTTTCTACAAACCTTATTATTTCTTGTATCTGGTCTAAACTTTGTAAATGTGATTGAGTCATCTACATTTGGTTGTATCATGATGAAGGTTAAACACTTAAACTTAAAGTTATAGTTGTTGTTTCTTACTTTTTTGTAGATAGTAGATGGTAACAGGTGAAACTTCTAGCAGTCTCGTCCCGATGTACTAGTTCAGGTATACTACTCAAACCAAAATTTTGTTTTCATATTCTCCTTTTGTTGTCCTGATGGTAAAATGGAACAAAATCATTACTATTGTATGCTTAATTGAATACTGAATAACGTAAGAGAATCATTATCAGATTGAAACTGTAGCTAGCTCTAATGATGTTGGGTAAAACAAACAAGATAGCACAGTTCAAAACACCGACTGATGATTGATCATAAAAATCCTTACTAACATATCTATGTGTAAATGTTAATATACACTTCTTCAGGTTTAGCGCTTAGATTCATACCCTGACGTATCTTATGTATCTTGCTTCTTTGAAGTGAATCGAAATTTACATAGATTGAAACATATATTTTGCAGTAGTATATGCACCCAATATATGAGATCTGACGTCCATATTCATGAATTTTAGATAGGTTTGGGTAGCCAAGGGATTAAGGTGCATGTCAAATGTTATTAATATATGTTGAGTAATGTAATGTTAAGAGTGTATTAGGAGTGTCAACTTTATATTTAGTTGTGTGTGTAGACTAAAGATGTGGGTGTAGGACATCCACACATTTCCCTTGTAAGGTCTTTTATAGACCAAGTAGAAGAGAGTGTATTATCTCTTCAACTTAATGAAATTAGAGAGAGTGAGATGAACCAAATAGGTTCCCACTTCTCCATTAACAAAATTATCCACAAACATCTCTTTTTAATCACCCAAACAACCAACAATTGGTATCCAGAGTTTAGATCTATTAGATTTGATCTTGGTGAGTGAAAAAAAATCAATTTCTATCCATTGAATAAAAAAAATCAGCAACATTTAAAGTTATCCAAATCTCAATCTAGAAAATAAAAAACCCAAATTTTCAATCAATCTTCAACCAAATCAATGGCAAGTAGTAGTAACTCAAGTTTATACATTCAACATCCTTCAATACCACTTTTTAATGGAGAAAATTATAATTTTTGGGACATCAAAATGAAGACCTTGTTTATGTCTCAAGATGTGTGGGAGATTGTTCAAGATGGGTATGATGAAATTAAAGATACATTAACTCTAGAGAAAGCACAAAATGATTTACTTAAGGAGAAGAGGAAGAAGAATGCAAAAGCATCCATGTACATTCAACAAGGAGTTGGAGACACTATCCTACCAAGAGTAATTCATTTTCCTATTTCTAAGGAAGCTTGGGATATCCTTCAGCAAGAGTATGGAGGTAATAAGAAGGTAAGAGAATTAAAATTACATTCATATAGAAGAGATTTTGAGAATCTTAGAATGAATGAGAATGGATGTTTAAATGAGTTTTCATCTAGAGTTGTTGAAGTTGTTAATAATATGATGATGTGTGGTGAGAAGATGGAAGAAAGAAGAATTTGTGAAAAGATTTTGATATGCTTGCCGGAAAAATTTGAACCCATTGTGGCGGTTTTGGAGGAGACAAAGGATTTTTCTACATTGAAGTCACAAGAATTATGGGCTTCTTTGAAGGTGTATGAACAAAGGTTGTTAAGACACTCCGAAAAGTCAATTGAGAGTGCTTTTCAATCAAAATTGAACTTGAACTCAAAAAATTCAGCAATGAAGAAAAGTGAGTACAAGGGTGATACTTCATCTAACTTCAAAGGAAAAGGAAAATGGAAGAAAGGAGGAGCAAGCTCCAACAACTACACATAAAGTGATACTTCTCAAGTACCAAGGTGCAATTTTTGCAACAAGAATGGTCATATGGAGAAGAATTGTTGGAACAAAGGAAAACCCCAATGTCATCATTGCAAGAAGTATGGACATTTGGAGAAGGATTGTAGGTACAAAGGTGAAGACCAAGCCGGGAGAGCCGAAGAGAAAGAAGAAAAACAAAATTTGTTTTATGCTTGTAAAAGTGCTATGGAGACTTCTAAGAGTGAAGTGTGGTTTGTAGATAGTGGTTGTACAACTCATATGTCCGATGTGAAGAGCTTGTTTGTTGACATGGATACATCCATAAACTCTCTAGTGAAAATGGGGGATGGAAACATGGTTCAAGCTAACGTAAGAGGTACAATTTGCGTGCAAACTATCAATGGAGAAAAATACATTAGAGATGTGTTATATGTTCCGGACTTGGCGCAAAATTTGCTTAGTGTTGGGAAACTTGTGGAGCTTGGGTACGCGGTCCATTTTGAAGATGAATATTGCACCATTTATGACAAGAAGCACAACAACAAGAGACAAGTCATGAAGAGTATCAAGATGGAGAAAAATAGAAGCTTTCCAATTATCTTTGAAAAGGAGAAGAATGTTGCATTGAGGATGGAAACCATTGATGAAACATGGTTATGGCTTAAAAGATTTGGGCATTTGAATTTCAATAGTCTCAAGGTACTTTCCAACAAGAACATGGTGCAAGGACTTCCGCAACATATCAACCACAATGATGGAGTATGTGAAGGTTTTGCACTTGGGAAAAATCATTGCCAACCATTCCCAAAAGGTGTAGCATGGAGAGCAAATGAACTTCTTGGTTTGGTACATACCGTTGTGTGTGGACAAATGAAGACACCAACTCATAGAGGTAATAAATACTTTATCTTATTCATTGATGATTTTAGTCGTATAACTTGGGTTTACTTCATGAGACAAAAATACGAAGTTTTTAGCATCTTCAAGAAGTTCAAGTGCCTTGTTGAAAAACAAAGTTGTCACTACATCAAAGTTTTGAGAAGTGATAGAGGCAAAGAGTACAACAAAAAAGAGTTTGATAAATTTTGTGAATATGAAGGCTTGGAAAGGCAATCAACCGTGGGTTATACTCCTCAAAAAAATGGTGTTTCCGAGAGAAAGAACCAAACCGTGATGGAGATGGAGAAGTCCATGATTCATGACAAGGGTATGCCTAAAGTGTTTTAGGCCGAAGCCATCAACATCGCCGTCTACTTGATGAATAGGTGTCCAACAAAAGCCGTATGGGATAAAACTTCTTTTGAAGCATGGAGTGGGAGAAAGCCATCGGTAAGATATCTTAAAGTCTTTGGTAGTGTGTGTTATTCTCAAATTCCTAAAGTGAAGAGAACAAAGCTTGATGAATCAAGTGAGAAATGTGTATTTCTCGGCTATAGCCTCCAATCAAAAGGTTATAGGTTGTTTAGCTTGAAGAACAACACAATGATTACAAGTCGTGATGTCTTGTTTGATGAAGGAACTTCATGGAATTGGGAAGAAGGTAAAATTAAGAAGAGAACCATTATTATTGATGAAGAGCAAGAAAATTCAGCAACAAATGAAGTTGAAGAAGGTGAAGAAAATGAGGAAGAACTACCTCAAACACCTTTAAATACAAGACAAGGAGCATCTCCAAATATGTCTCCAAGTACTAGTGCATCAACATAACCACCATCGGCACCAAAGAAGATGCAAAGGTTGAGTGAAGTTTATGAAAGATGCAACTTTTGTACGGTCGAACCAGAAAATTTTGAAGAAGCATCAAAATAACCGGTTTGGATAAAAGCTATGGAAGAAGAAGTTTTTGTCATTGACGAGAACGATACATGGGAGAAAGTACCAAGGCCAAGTGACAAAGAAGTTATTGGTGTGAAGTGGATCTACAAGGTGAAGTACAATGCGGATGGATCGGTTCAAAGGCACAAAGCAAGGTTGCTGGCAAAGGGATATTCACTACAACCCGGCATTGACTACAATGAAACTTTTGCACCGGTTGCTCGTCTTGACACCATTAGAGACGTGATTGCTATGGCTTCCCAAAAAGGTTGGTTACTTTATCAACTTGATGTCAAATTGGCATTTTTGAATGGAGAACTCCATGAAAAGGTCTATGTAGAACAACCACAAGGCTTTGTGATTGAAGGAGAAGAAGACAAGGTGTACAAGTTGAAGAAAGCTTTGTATGGCCTAAAGCAAGCACCAAGAGCTTGGTATAGTGAGATAGATGGATACTTCAAGAGGCAAAACTTCAACAAAAGCAAGAGTGAGCCTACACTATATGTGAAGACAAAAGGTACGTCTATTCTCATCGTTGCCTTGTATGTTGATGATCTTATCTTTACAAGTAATGATGCTCATATGATTGAGCAATTCAAGAGAGAAATGATGATGAAATATGAGATGAGTGACATGGGTTTGCTCAAGTACTTCCTTGGTATATAAGTTCATCAAAGTGAAGATGGAGTGTTCATTTCTCAAGGCAAGTATGCCGAAAAGGTGTTGAAGAAATTTGGTATGCTTGGTTGTAACCCCACATCAACACCACTTGTAGTGAATGAGAAACTCAAGAAAGATGATGGAGGAAGAAAAGTTGATGAGACTTACTATAGAGGTCTTATTGGTAACTTGTTGTATCTTACACATACAAGACCCGACATTATGTTTGCTTCAAGTATGCTTTCTAGGTTCATGAGTTCACCTAGTCATCTACATCTTGGCGCGACAAAGAGGTTGTTGAGGTACATACAAGGAACAATGAATTTTGGAATCATGTATTTTAGAAATTTGGATGTCAAATTAGTTGACTATTGTGATAGCGACTTGGGAGGATGTATTGATGACATGAAAAGTACATCGGGGTATGCTTTTTCTCTTGGTTCGGGAATATTTACATGGGCATCAAAGAAGCAAGAAACCGTAGCTCAATCCACGGCGGAAGCGGAGTACATTTCGGCATCAATAGCTACATCTCATGTTGTGTGGCTAAGAAGAATCATGGAAGACATTCAAGAGAAGCAAGAAGAAAGCACCATAATCTTTTGTGACAACAAATCGGCAATTGCTATGTCCAAAAATTCGGTTGAGCATTGTAGAGCAAGGCACATCAAACTCAAGTACCATTTCATTCGAGAAGCGGTTGAAGATGGTGAGATAGAACTCAAGTATTGCAAGACGGAAGACCAATTGGTGGACATATTCACCAAGGCACTTCCCAAAGGAAAATTTCAACATTTCCATGAACTACTAGGAGTAGAAGAACATCACATTAAGGAGGAGATTGTTGAGTAATGTAATGTTAAGAGTGTATTAGGAGTGTCAACTTTATATTTAGTTGTATGTGTAGACTAAAGATGTGGGTGTAGGACATCCACACATTTCCCTTGTAAGGTCTTTTAGAGACCAAGTAGAAGAGAGTGAAATTAGAGAGAGTGAGAAGAACCAAATAGGTTCCCACTTCTCCATTAACAAAATTATCCACAAACATCTCTTTTTAATCACCCAAACAACCAACAATATATACCTTAAAAAATCCTTTTACGGCTTAAGTTGTCGAGCATTTTCCAAGCACTGCCTCTTTAATAATAGTTGCAGGTGTTTGAAATACTATAAGTGGCCTTTTATAGTTTTACATGCTCTTTGCTCTGACGTAATTAAATTACTGGTGGAGTTAATTGGTCAGAGGCTGTACACGGCCAAATTTGACTGGTTCTAGCATTTAGATATACATGGATAGATCATAGATTTGTTATAGGTCCATTCTTTCTTTGATTCTGGTGTTGGTTTGTTTCATAGAAGCTAATATGCTTTTATCCGTGTATGCCAAAAGTAGAAAAAACCAGACAGTCGAGGCTTTCACTGAAGATCTTTTAGATGGATGTCCGAGGAAGAGGTATGATTTCCTGAGAATGGCCAACTATGCAATCTCTAAATAGCCAATGTTGTTTAGATTTTATTGTTTGTTTCTTTATGTCGGTAGGATTTTAATTTTTCAAATTATTTGTGATGGATGTTGTAGTAACGGTAAATATACGAGATAAACCAATATAGGCAGACGAGATAAACCAATATAGGCAGTTGAGTCAGTCTGAACAAACACATTTTTTAACAAACCGAGTCAGATCCATATAGATGAGTCAGATTTAGAAAAAACAAAGAGAGATCCAGAAAAAAACAAAAAGTTAGATTCAGATGTAATAAGTAAGATTCAAATGAGCCAAACAGCCTATCAGATCAAGACAATGTGAATAATACTGACTGCAGATCAGCAAGAACCACAGAGGATATGCCTTTTCAGAAAGGGCCGAACATGTTGCAACCTTAACATATAATAAGTTTTTCAACCCAGTTGTATAATGTCAACATAGAATCACCCCCAGCATTGCGATTGAGAGATATAAAAACTGACTGCAGATCAGCAAAGATGCCAGTCACCAAGCTACATGAAATTTTATAATCATAAATGCATATGAAAAGATCAACCAAGGGTTTAGCTAGTGAGTATCCTGTACATCCAGCGCAGCACTACTGCAGTAAATGGAGATTTACTCGGGGAAGCATTTCAAAAGACTCACTTTGCCATGGAATGGAAACTATATAAGAAAATACAATTACTTTCAATTAAAATTTTCAGGAAGAGCACTGCGCAACTTTTCAGCTAAATCCCGAACTCTTATTCTGCTACCACAGTTAAGTTAGACTTGGTGGTGCACTATATATATATATATATGAACATAAACAAATGTTTAGAGAAAATACAACAAGACTAACGGACAAGTCCTTGATCAGCTCTATTGCATATACTGCTCAAAATTGGATTACTCGGATCCCTGGTTACATATTAAGCCGACTGGAAGCAATGAAATTTATCTGTAAGTTTCGACAATTGTGTACCTCTTTGTTCTACACAAACAAGAATGGGCATCAACACTAAGCCCTGCATTTCATTATACAAGCAAAGAATAATAGGGGAATTCAAAAATATGCAGCCTAGTCTCTTCTAAATGGTTACTTCCCTCGAGGTTGAAACATGTCTTGGATTAATTTAGCTGAACAGAAAGCTAATAGAAGGTTTTAAAAGAAAAAAACGTCCTATTTCAGAGATTGACAGTAAGTTACGAGCCAGAAAAAAAAAACAAAACAAGAAAAGCAGATGTGTTCTTGATGAGGACTTACAAGGGAGCATGCTAGTTGTATCTCTTCTCATAAAAGCCGGTCACTTGGTCAGCCACAGTCCACATGATGGCCTGACCAGGTGGAATCCTCATGAGCCGAGGCAGCAACCCTTTCCACAAAGCACGCAAACCTTCTTCTTGGAATATGGTTCTGATGGCATGGACCATGCCCGTATACTTCACATCATTTCCAGAACGACTTTGAGCCATCAGCCTCGTTTTCACGACATCAAAGGGTCCAGTGCATACAGGACCCACAGTTCCAGCTAAGAACCCTGATACCATTGACTGCCATGGCTGGATTACCTTCCCATCGCCTTCATGCTTTTTCCATAAAATCACATCTATAGTGTTCTTGGCTGTAAACATGGCTGCCTGGTTTGTTCCATTTCGCATAACAGTTGGTGCAGCCCCTGCCCAGAGCCCAAGGATGCCTTCTTGACGAACGATAGTGGTTGCACAGTGTACAGGTCCTTTGTACTTGAGAAGTTCAGGGCTTAGTCCTTTCTGCTGCTGCAATCTAATCTTCACCACCTGCAAGCAACGACTAAGCATTTATTTTCTGCATCTTTCATTTCAAAATCAAAGACGACAATGTAATCATTGATTGTGAATGTCACGTGACTGGTATAAGAGAACTATATAGGAAGAGAGAGCACAATATACAACAATAATTAGCATAAGAATAGGTCACAAGCATAGACGATGAGTGTAATTAAGGCTTATCCTGAAAATTTTACTGGACCCTAGGAATAAACAAGTACAGCACTACTATGAGTTGCTAGCGATATGGTATCAGTATCGTTATCATTAACTCATATAACCAGAACCTTATATACATACACATACCATGTCCTTTCTTTAATGTTTTTGGAAGGTCAAAGTCTTCAATGATATGTTTAAACTCTTAACTCCAAGGGGGAATTGAACCCGGTTCCAAATTACAGAAACAACATTCTAGGCTAGCTCACATTTGCAATGAACTGAACATTCGTCATGATAAAAGATACATAAGCAATTGTCTGGTGGTAGTTGTTCAATTCATAGAAAACGAGCTAGAAACAATGATATTTCATCAAACCCTCATAAAACTTAGAACTTTATAGATACTGTTGCATAATAAATCCAATTCACAAGCAAGTTCACCATTTTCATGTCCAAACATAGACCCCATGGTGTTCATTGTCCGCATTGAGACCTTTAATTGATTGTTCCACTTTTAGAGATTAATATCCTTGCCACTATCTAAGGTCATAAGTTTACAGTATGATCCTCACTATCACTAGAGTTAGATTAATCATCTCACACTCTCAAGAAATGATCCTCACTATCAATAGAGTTAGACTAATCATTTCACACTCTCAAGAAATGAGGTTAGCAACATGCTAAACAAGTAACCACAACGTCTTAAAGCAAACAAGACTCCAACGCTTTATGCCAAAGTGGCTTGACGGTATTTTTCTACACCAAGCAGTATATTGAACATCAAAGTCCAAAAAAGAAAGCTGATACTGAAAGAGGAACCACCAGAAAAGGTTTACAATTCAAAATCAAACAACAATGAAAAACCCAATAAAATATTTGAATACTAACATCAATCAGTGTACCAGCAGCTATTATTGAAGGTGGTCCGACATCTGTGCTGGTTCAATTCTTCTTCTAATTGTGACCATGAGTGCTCATAGAGGCCCATGTACTTAGTAAAACTACAACTTGTAGTATACAAGAGTGCATATTTATTTTACTTTTTTCTGAAATGCAGCCATGTATACACTATAGTGAATGAGACCCTATGATCAAAATCCAATGGAGCTCCCTATACTGGGTACTTAGTATTTACCATAATAACTATATACTCGCTGGCAGCAACTTAAGATTTACCTGACCACTCATATCAATTATTTAATTGTCAATTACCTCTCTGTAGCATACATTGCTCTTAGATATGACAATTTGCCTCAACACTCTAACATGATATAAAATATCTCACCTGATCTGCAACATGTTTAGAGTACTCTTACTGAATAGTGAATAGTCTTTGCGAAGGTCTAGCTGAAACTTACCTCTGCCTTATAAATATGTTTACCACTGAATTCAGCTAACGTTCATAGCGCTGGATACAGTATCAATTTTTGCATCTTGAATCTTCTAAAAAGATCTTTTAGAATCCTAAAAATTTGCAATAGTATATAACAAATCTGCTCATGAAGTGTAGTAGAATCTCAAACCTATTCCAATAATATCCTCAAAATTTTGCGATTACACTCTTTGACCATGAGTAGCAGGTACCGATAGCTGTTTCAAGAGCTCTTACATAGAGTTAGCAACAAGACGGCTGGAAGAAATTTCCATAGAAGAGAAAAAGTTACAAGTTCCTCCTACAACTAAACCTCCTGCACAGGAAATTGCTGGAAGTACTAGCTTGAGTTGCCCAAGGGAGAGCAACGCCAACAGTTGTACAACTACTAACACAAGGCTATCAGCTAAGTGGATATCTCCTTGAGATCTGTTAAACAAACAAGACTCCAACTCATTAAACCAATGTGACCTGACAGTATTTTTTCTACACCAAGCAGTAATATTGAACATCAAAGTCCACAAAACAAAGCTAATAAAGAGGCACCACCAGAAAGGGTTTATAATTCAGAATCAAACAACAAAAAAGACCCTAAAAATTATTTGGATACTAACCTCAAATGGTGCAACATTTTTTATTCTAGAGAGAATACTAACAAAATGCAGGCTGAGAAGGACACAGTGACACTTGATGAAGGAAAGAAAGTGTAATAATCATAGGGAGAAGTAAGATGAAGCGGAAATAAAGAAAGTAGAAAGCACAGAAGTAACCACACATAACCCAAACGCATTAAGGTACATTAGAGAAGGAAAATGAGGGATAAAGGTGTATAAAGAATGGATAGACATCCAGTGGATGGAATAGGTCTACACAAAACCGAAATCAGGTCATGGTGGTAAGTATACATGGGAAGGTCCACACGGTCTAGTAGATGATGAATCATCACTGGTAAAGATGTACCAGAAGCTATTAATGAAGGTAATCCAGACACATGTGCTGATACAATTGTTCTTATAATTATGACCATGAGTGCTTCTATAAGGTTAGCAATATAGACCCATGTACTTGGTAAAACTACAACTTGCAGTCTACAAGAGTGCAAATTTTTTTATTTTTTTTCTGAAATGCAGCCAGACAGATAAATGTCCCAGTAAACTGTTGACCTGAAATCCAATGGAGCTTCCTATACTGGGTGTTCACTGTAATAACTATATACTCATTAGCAGCAACTTAAGATTTACCTGCCCACTCATATCACTTATTTGATTGTCAACTATCTCTCTGTAGCAAACACTGCTCTTAGACATGACAATTTGCCTCAGCACTCTAAATGATATAAAATATCTCACCTGATCTGCAACATGTTTAGAGTATTTTTACTGAATAGGTGTTCATGTATATTATATACACAACAACATCTTAGTGAATAGTCTTTGCGAAGATCTAGCTGAAACTTACCTCTGCCTTTTAACTACGGTGAATTCAGCTAATGTCCATAGTGTTGGACCTAGTATCATATTTTGCATCTTGAATCTTTTCTAAAAGATCTTTTAGAATCCTTAAAATTTGCAATACTCTGTAACAAATCTGCTCATGAAGTGTAGTAGAATCTTAAACCTATTCCAATAATATCCTCAAGTTATTGCAATTATAATCTTTGACCATGAGTAGCAGGCACCGATAGCTGTTTCAAGAGCTCTTACATAGAGTTAGCGACAAGACGGCAGGAAGAAATCTCCATAGAAGGAGAAAAAGTTACAAGTTCCTCCTACAGCTAAACCTCCTGCACAGAAAATTGCTGCAAGTACTAGCTTGAGTTGCCCAGGAGAGAGCAACGCCAACAGTTGTACAACTACTAATACAAGGCTATCAGCTAAGTGGATATCTCCTTGGGATCTAAAGCAGCTTCTTTTGTTTAGAGCTTGTTATCCATCACAACTAACATATTTAGACAGATTGCAGAGTGGAACAGCTGAAACAGTTGCAGCAGTCCCAACAACCCAGACAGTTACTTGAAACAGTTTTAGCCAAACGGATTTATCCCAGTCACTTAGCTTTTGATCACTATCCCAATAGCTCCCATTGAGCGTAATATCATCAATATCTCTATAAAACTCAAAACCTAAGAGTTATGATTTGAAGTACTATTCACAAAAGCTACAATTTTTATTAAACAAGTGACCACATTGTGTTAAACAAACAAGACTCCAACTTTTCAAAGTCCACAAAACAAAGCTAATTGTGGAAGAGGCACCACAAGAAAGTGTTTATAATTCAAAATCAAACAACAAAAAGGAAAAAACTAAAAAAAAAATTGAAGATCAACCTCAAACAGTGTAACATTTTTTATTTATTCTAGGGGCTGAGAGGACACAGGGACACTTGATGAAGAAAACTTTATAGACAAATTTTACAAACCCAGTTTAGAAAATCAATCCAATTCACAACAAATAAACTAAAATTCAAAATCAAACAAGTAATTTAAAAGTACTAACCTCAAACGGTGTAACAATAACAAGAGCTTCAAGAACACCAGCACCAAACCCAGACATCAATCTCCCCTGATAACTAAGTTTGCCAGTATCTCCATCTTTGAATGCAGTTTGGAACATAGCATTAGAACCCATTCTAAGTGCATATTTTAGGGTTAAATGAGTAGCAAATGGTGTTAATCCTTTCCATAATGCTCTAACACCTTCAGTCTTTACAACAGTATTACCACAATGTGATATCCCTTTGTAAACACCATTCCTATCTAATTGTAATCTTGTTTTTATTACATCTATTGGTTGTAAACAACATGCTTCAACTATCCCTCCTACTGATCCTGATATTGCTTTCATGTATGGTGGGATTGGTTTCCTTATCATCTTCTTCTTCCCTTCATCTTCTTCTTCCCCCATTTTTCTTGTAACAACAAATTAGGGTTTTGCAGAAGACAAACCAAGGAATTAGGGTTTTAGATTTGTGATTTTATTTTATTTTGCTAAGGAAATTGGCACTCCATTTTTTTCACACTCTGATGAATGAATGAATGGAATTTGTTGAAGGCATTATTATAAAGGATTTTATTTATTTTTCTAATAACTAATTACAGAAAAGGACAATAAATCTATTCCATTATATAAAACCAACTCCCCTTAGTGTGGGGGAGTGAAGCTGTAAAAAAAAAAAAAAAAAATTGTTTTGCCCCTGTCTTTATTTATCATATATACACTGTAGGCATATGTGCAAGGGCATAATAATAAATAAACTACAAATTCCCAGATTAATAAGTACCATGTCCTTTTTTGTCCAGTAAAATAGAAGTCCACCTACTATTTAAACCAAGATTTTGCGGAAAGTATGAGATTCAGTTCCGTTTTCCAATTCAAGCACGACTCTCAATGAAATCTCCACCCAATTTGTCAATCAGGATAGACAAGACGTACATAAATGAAATCACGCTGTCAGTTTAAATTAAAACCTTGGCAGTTGGCACCTTGCCATGCTGAATGTCGAGTTCGCTGGCGGGGGTTTGGAATTTCAGTACAAAATTGAATCCTATTTTTGGGCTACAAATGGATGGGTTTTTGGGGTTATATTGGGTCATGAAATAACAACCCATACCACCTCTTATCCATCATTTTTTGTAATGTCTAATCTACCATTAATTTGATTAGTGTCTAATTAACTTGATTAATCTAACTAATCAGTCTTAGTGAATCAATTAGACTAATCAAAACCTTAATGTTTTGCAAATCAAAACTTGATTTTTTTGAGTTTTGAATAAGGAAAAATGGTGATTTTGGTGAATTTTTTTGAAGAAAAATGATGAAACCATTCATCACAAAACTCAAGATAACCTTATAATCAATTTCATCAATTCAAATCCGTCAAAAATCTGGAATTTGATTCTGTTACGGCCGGGAAATTGTGTCGACCCAGACGTAATTAAACAATTACGGTTAGGATTTGATGAATTCCCAGCCGTGAACACAAATAACGGATGGGAAGTTAAGAACTTATAGCTGTCATTCAACGAGAATCTCCTCGAATGTTTTCAATTTGGGAATTCTTATATTTCCCATCCGTAATTGAATCTGTAAGCTGAGAACTTTTGATTTTCACATGAATACATACTACGATTGAAAATTAGTAATACTTTCATTAATTAGGCTACAATAAAACCCATTACATATTTAATAGATCCCCGTTACAAAGTTGGTTTTAATAACACCTCTTTCGATGTATTAAGAAGTCTCTGATGATGGCGAATTGAGCTTCCAAGTTAAAATCACAACCTTTCTATTTTCTCCATTCCTTCTTAGCTTGAGCCGCGACTTCTCTACCAGTCTCACCTCTAAGTCGAATTTGTCTGCACATACGACGTAAAGCCATATATTCTTCCACTTTTTTGCGTATGTCTGAAAATCGAAGATACAATTTGACCCCATCGCGGTTGTTAGTGTTACCTGTTTCACTACAAAAATTCTCAAAAATATTACTCCAATACGATTGACTTGGTAAACCACCTTTCCTTCGTTCTTCTCCTCTCTTTGGATATCATAGTACAAATTTTTTGCAAAGAGATAAGTTTTCTTCCAAAGTGAAGTTGGGTTTATCCTTTGAGTACATTGCATTGAGTTTGTATGAGTTTTTGTGGAGATTATTAGTGTAGAAGGTGTGATTTTGATTTGGAGTGGGTGGTTATATGGAGATGGGAGTTATTTCAAGTTTAAATAAGTGGTTGAACAACTAAAACCTTCTATAGATCAGTCTTCAAATGGATCTATTTTTCAAAATTCAAAAAACTAGCCGATATGATGTGGTATTCATAATTATAGGTATTTACGGCTTGGAAATAACATGGGAGACCCAGCCGTTATTCTGTATAAACTTGATGGATTTCTGTGTGTCATATTTACGGCTAGGTAGTCCAAATAATAGTTGTTATTTTTTTTTCGGAATTACGGCCCAGATATATAAAAATTTCTAAGACGTAATACGTTTACGGCCAGGAACCACAAATGTCCACCAAGCCGTAAACCAGAGTTGCAAATTTATGTCAGTTTTACGGCTCGGAGTTCCAACCGCAAAAAAAATACACGGCCTGGAAAGATAGCCGTAACCAAGGTTCAGTTAAATTTTGAGTATCCAGTGAATTATATGGCCAGGTATTTCCTGACCGTAACAGGGTTACGGTTAAGTTTCCTAGCCGTTTTCATAATACGACCGGGACTTTCCAACCGCAATCTTGTCCAAGTATATTTGACAAGGATTATGTGCACTTTCGGATAGGTTATGTGAAGGATCGACCTAGCCGAAAGTGCACAAAAACTTAGTGAATCTTGATTATTTCCTCAGTTTACTTAGATTAGACAATTGGAAGACTAACATTCATTAATAAATGCAAAGTTTTAAAAGTTTTTCTATCCAAATCCATAACCAAACACACAAACAGTAAATAGACAAAGTCTTAGATAATAAAATATCCATGAAGTAATATAATAAAAATTTAATAGTCATTCACTTTCACTTGATACCTCCTCCGACGTGCTTTCCAAAAAGGCATCCAAATCGTCACTTGCCTGAGGTTCCACAACTTGTTCTATAACTCTAGGTTTTTTACCTCGACCGCTGCCACCTTGAGTTGGAGCCTTTCTACCTCCACCACGTCCACCTCGAGCACTTGTTCCAACACGGCTAACTTTTGCACTTGGTCCAGTACCTCGACCACCTCGATCACTTGTTACACCTTTTGCACCTCGACCACCTCGAGAACTTGTTCCACCTTTTTCGCCTATACCACCTTGGTCGGATTTTCATTGCTTAGATTGAACTTGGTCCGGGGGGGGGAAGTGTCCGAGTCGTCTCTAGGAGAAGGAGACCTATCCCTTTTAGCTCTCCTTGGTGCTTCAACATGATATAAACCTCCTTTATGAGGGATTATTATGCATCTAACTCGATTCTGCATTAATTTGAGTTCAGCTACCGTTATATCCTCACCCAAATTAATCATACGGCTGATGTCATTGGCCACCCAATTAACTTGGTCGACCTATTTTTTTATATCAAACACACGTACTCCCATTATTCATAGATAATTAAAAAAATATCATATACAAACATAATTAGTAGTATACGTACCACCATCTTTTCCCAATCATGTTCTTCACTCCTTGATGTCTTTGAACTCTCTTTTTCTGCATTCCTGTAATGTCTCTGTGCCTCCGGATCCAAATTTTCCACATAAGGATGAGCCCACTCTCCATACCATTGACTTATAATATCTTTCAACTTTTATATCGAACTTAGCTTGTCATACACAAATGAAATGCACGTTCATTTAGGTTTGTGTAACCGTACCTAAATGTGTACACCTAGTTGGTTCAACAGTAGTTAACCAAGGGTTATCCATATGAGCACTTTCATATCAACCTTATTTATCTTCACCATAACTAGTTCAAGTGACTCAAATGAACTAGTTAGAGAGTTGTTCAATTGCTTAAATCTCATAGAAGTATACAAGACACAGTAGAAGAAAAAACGATTTTTATTCACTTGAATCGATTCATGAACATTATAGCCACGGTTTGCAAATATGCATTCCTTAATTTATAAATATCTTAATTCACGAATAAACCGTTTTTAGGAAATAACCCACTTAAGTACGCATACTGGTTCGCATACTTAAATACCCGGACTGAGCTTGTTTTTCAGTTTACAAATTCCAACAGAGATTCACGGGGATATGAAATTCTGACAGTATGCATACAGGTACGCGGACTTAGCTCCAGTTATCCTAAATAGCAAAGTATGCATACTTTGGTTCAAAGATTTTGGACTTACACAAGTATGAGTTCACATACAATGTTTATATCCATTCAAGGTTATATATTCTAAACTCTCATTTCAATCATTGAAACATTCTTACAGGATGTTATATATAGCGGTTATTCACACACTATTTTTCATCAAAGTGATTTTTAAGAGATTGAAACAATTAACATGACTTTTGTCATGAGTAAAGATGAACTTTGCCAAAGCGAAAGCTTACCAACACATATTTAGACAAAAAGATAAGCGAGATAAACTCGGCTCGAAATAGCAAATGTGTATGATCGAAGTCTATATAGCAATACGGCTTTTGTCTCAAGATAGGATATAGAGTATGTTAGAGCATTGCTCGGTCGAACTCGCATGCGTTGCTATCTCAATCATGTTTGTCAATGCTAGTGATCAAAACTATAAAGTCTTGATTTCTAGTCTACTATAGCTAAGGTCTTGGACTAGGATAGAAAGTGTAGTTGAGATCAAGAACTCCATGGCGATCATCATACAAGATGAAGAACTACTCAAGGAACCAATGGATCTTCATCGACTAAAAGGTATGTGGAGACTTGAACTTATCTATCACTCAAAAGTCTATCTACTCTATCTCCTATTTTGAGACAAAAGTCGTTTTGCTATATAGACTTAGATTATACACATGTGGTATTTCGAGCTGAGTATATCTCGCTTATTTATTTCTTGAAATATGTGTTGGTATAGCTTTCGCTTTAGCCAAGTTCATCTTTACCTAGTGACGAAAGTCATGTTATGTTTCAATCATTTTGGAAATTGCTCTGATGAAAAATAGTTTGTGAATAACAACTATATAACGCCCTATGAGAATGTTTCAATGATTGAAATGAGAGTTTAAACAATATAACCATTGGAGGATATAAGCATTGTTGTGGAAACACATATATGTATAAGTCCTTATTGCTTGAACCAAAGTTTGTGAACTTTGTTGATCAAACCGGAGCAGCACGTGAACTTCAGTCCGCGAACCCAATCCGCGAATTGGCATAGTTCTCGAATCCGAGAATTTTTGCTCGAGTTTGTGAACTTCGTCCGGGAACTTAAGTCCGCGAACCCAGTCCGAGAACTTGATTAGGTTATGTTTTAAAACGATGTTTGTGAACTTATCTTAATAAACTAAGGAATGCAATTGCAAACCGTGGCTTTATAGTTCATAAATCAATTCAAGTGAATCACATCGTTTTTGCTTCGATTGTGTCTTGTGTAGTGCATGAGATTTCTTTGCAATTGAATAACTCTCTAACTAGTTCATTTGAGTCATTTGGACTAGTTATGGTGAAGAAGAATATGGTTGATATGAAAGTGATCATACGGCTAACCATTTGGTTAACTAGTGTTGAACCAACTAATGTACAAGTTTGGGTACGGTTACACAAGCCTAGAAATGTTCATTACATATGTGTGTAACAAGCTATGTTTTCGATCTAACGGTTTATAAATATTAGCTTGAATCTAATCAGGTTTTCATCTAACGGTGAATATTGAATTCTTTGTTACTAAGCTAACATTGATTGCAAACCCTGATTTGAAGACTACATAAGGAAGAACTCTAGCAACTGGGAAACCTAATCCACACACATTCTGTATGATACTAGTTGTGCTAAGATATAGTCGATTCTCCTTTAACCTTTGGTTTTCTTCTTCTAAAACTAGGTTAACGACTTAAAGACTTCATTGGGATTATGAAGCCAGACCGATACTACTTTTCTTGTAGTTGTGTGATCTGATCTTGTTGTTTCTATCGTATGAGTACAATTATAATAATTAGCTTGAGATTTCTATCTCCGATAGGCAAGATATAAAATTAGTCACAAACACTTCATCTCATCGTTTGTGATTCCACAATATATTTTTTCGCTGCGTCGATTAAGACTATTATGAGGTGCGGGAATATAAGTATGGTTTTATTGATTGGTTCCTATTCACCTAGATTTATCAAAAGACGGAACAAAACTCGTAGGTTTATACGTGGGAGATGAATTTATCTATTACCGTAGACTTTTATGTGTGATACAGATTTGGTTATTAAAGTCTTCGGATTTGGGTCGTAGCAACTCTTGGTTGTGGGTGAGATCAGCTAAGGGAATCAAGTACGTAGTATCTTGCTAGGATCAGATATGTAAGAGCATAACTGTACCTTGGATCAGTGTGAGATTGGTTGGGGTTCAACTACAGTCCAGACCGAAGTTAGCTTGGAGTAGGCTAGTGTCTGTAGCGGCTTAATACAGTGTATGTTTAATTTGGACTAGGTCCCGGGGTTTTTCTGCATTTGCGACTTCCTCGTTAACAAAATTTTGGTGTATGTGTTATTTCTTATCCGCATTATATAATTGAAATAATACAGGTTGTGTGTTGTTCAATCAATTAGAATATCCGACCTTTTGGTTGTTGATTTAAATTGATTGACACTTGGATATTGGTCTTTGGTACCATCCAAGTTATCTCTCTTTGATAAAGGCTCGCAGATTATATTTGCTTGAGTAAATATCAAATTGAAAGATTGAGATAATAACTCCTTAAGATATTTTATATTGATTGAGTCTGATTGTCTATTTGATTCTCTAGAAAGTAACTCGGAGTTGTCCATACTGATTGCTTATCTAAATATTGGGTGTTGTTGTTAGACCCCCGCTTTTGCAATTGGTATCAGATCAGGAAAACACGTTTAAGACCTTACAAGTCTGTGTTTGTAGCGATCTGACTCTATGGATAAGAGTAGTATCTCTGATAAACGTGTCACCAGATGTAAAATCTCTGTCTTGTCTATTTCTATTAAAGAGAAAGATTCTTCAATATCAAACATAGATGAAACTTATGTTCAAACTAGAAAGACAGACCCTCACATGTGTTTTCCCGATCCTTTTTTCAAAAGAGTCTATTTCTAAAAATAAATAGGAAACAGCGGAAGAGAGTTAGTTGATTTTAACTCTTGTTAGAATCCAAGCTGATAGACTCTATCAGATGAAACAACACGTTAGTGTTCTTCTTGGTATGATAAGAGACTGCAAATCCAATAAAAATACTGAATATCGTTCTTCGTGTATGACACTTGAGACAAGCCTTAAAAAGGATGCATTGGAAATAGAACATCACTTGAGTAATCTCTCTATTTAAGAATGCTCTAAGCAGTCCAATATACCAATTACTTATGCTACAAAAAATGCTCCAGCACCAGAAGTAAAAATGGAGTCCCTTCCAATTAAGAAAGATGTGTTAGTTTCCTTTGATCAAGGAAATTCCACACCATATGGAAGGAAGAAATCTCCTGACAATAATGTTAAGGCTAAATTATCTAATCACCAGTATGAACAGAAAGTATGTCTCTTTTGTGAGGCAAAAGGTTCTGTTATACAAAAGAGAAACTCTAGGTTGAATAAAAATTCTCTTTTTTAACTTCAACACACCTTAGACTTAATCCTCAAAGGTGTAACTGACATTCGTATGTCGAAACCCATTGGTTTTCATACGTACCCTGTGTATGTTACCAGGAAGGTCAGTTCATTGAGTTTCTCAAATGTTCGAAAATAGAACAAAAGTCTTAACAAGAATCTTCTAAGGAAAGACCAAGTTGTTGTTTCTGAAAATGACGTTTCCCTTGATTTGAAAGAAATTACAGGAGAAAGAAGGAAAAATGATGATATGAGAAATAACTTGATAAAGATAATTCAAGGGTACAAAGAAATTGTCAACAGGTTGTCATCCACCTCAAGTCAAGACTCTTCTGGTAAGAACTCAAACTGTGTCTCATATTTTGATGACAATAAGTTTTATGATAATTTCTCAAATCAAAAGGGAACCCTCTCAAAATTCATGAGGGAAAAGAGACTTAATCATAAACACAGCTCCTTGAATAAGCTCAAAAGCTCATACTTGTGGTAATTAATCACAAGGGTTAGGAACTTGCTCATAAAAATCCTGTTGAGAAATATGTGTAAAAGTCAGGTGTACTTTGGCAATTGCGTTTTGCCTAGTTGAGCTATTTTCTTATCGTTTTTAGCTTAACTAGTGCCAGCAGACAATATTGCTTAAAGTATTTGCAATGTCTTTTATTGTTTCCTTAGTTGAATTGTCTTGTGATTTTCCTTGTGGGGTGTATTGTATTCGAATGTATACATGGGTTACCATCTCGAGTCTACAGCTTGAAAAAACCCTAAAACCATTCTTTCCTAAAAAAACCTTTAAATAGCTGACCTATTGAGTTACATAAGTCATGTACGTGTATTCTAGGTTATCTTTTGGATTATCAAGAATTTCCTCTTCTTTATCTCTCCATGATGTTTTTGCTAAGGGATTTCTTGAGAAAGGTTTTGGGTTTGAATCAAAAGTAAGGAAGAAAAGAACTCTTGTAGAAGATGGTGCACCTAATGCCTCATGATACTATGCCTACTCACATCAAAATGTTGAGAATGAGGATATGGTCTCTACTGAAGTGGTTCATGACTTTCTTAAGTACTTTGAGAAAGCGAAACTGCAACTTGTTGATACAATGAAGGATCTTGATGTTGTTAGAAGTGAGTTGAAAAAGGTTATTGCTGACCTTGGTCTCATGAAGTCACATGTTAAATAAATTCTCAATAAGGATATCTTATACGAAGATGCGGTTGATAATATGAATCACAAGCTCAAAGGTCTTGAAAACCGTGAAGCTGTCGAACGTGAACTTTATCTTGTGATCGGTTTCTAGTATACATGTTTGAGTTTTTTATTTGCCTAATAAATCTTCTATTGTTTCTTGTTTTGTTTAGAAGAATAACTAGTGTTTTGGAATAGCCATTATTGTGATTACACATAGCTATGTCCAAAGTTTTCATCTTCTTGTTTTTAGATTTATTGGTTTGAATTCTAAACTTTTTTGGAAGATGATGTTTACAGTATTAATCTTTATGATTTTATATATTGCAATATTGTTATGGGATATGTGTATTTACGTCCGTGAACTTGATTCTCCCATATTTTGTCAAAAGTAAAGTCGTTCGTGAATTGATATGCAAGTATTGATAAATAGAATGAATAGACTTTTGACAAACACAAAAGTTAAGCCTATATTGTCAATTATTTATGTAAGATAGGTTAAAATCTTTTGTGATTCAAGGATTATGTCTATTGAATGTTATTGTGCAAATGGTGATGGGAAATAGAATGAATCCTTGAGTATTCCACGGTATAAGGTCGATCTCCGATCCACAATTCTTTGTGTAAATACCGTATTGTCCATAAGGTGTCTTATGTTGAGATATATCAACTGAGTCATTGTTTTGGCATAGTAGTTGTTCCATGAGATGCTTTGTGTTGAGCATGGACAATTAAATTGATTACTCTCGTGATTAGTTTAGTTGTGAACTTCGATTAGATTAAATGTGAGTTATCTTGATTTCTTAAGTCTCCATAAGTTTACTTATGTTGAGCATATTTAGTCAAGTTAATCACGGTTCGCTTATGGTTAATTTGATTAAATATTTATTTTTGGATTTCAAATTCATACTCGTATGTGATTTGTTGAGTCCAAATAAATCCTTCTTTTCTTTTGAAATTAAGGTCTCTCTTGTTATTCTTTCTGGAATGACATTTTATGGGGGAGAGTTCTTTTGAACTTGTGCTAAATTGCCAAATCTTTGTGGGGAGTGCGGCTGTGAAATATTATAGGGGTTATCGTGTATTTTAATAAACACCTTGATGAATGCATTTAGCCTCGACTTTTTGATTGCATCTAAACAAGATGATATACATTTACCTTTGGTCATGAAATGTCTCTTTTGGAAATTTCATTAGGATCCTGTTCTTGTACCTTTTCCAATTTTATTAGGGAGAATTAATATGTAGTTGACACTACAAATACATATGGTTTTCGGATCATTATGTAAGGTGGAGTGGTTTTCATGTGAGATGGAGTATTGACTAAGGGGGAGTGACGTATCACCGTAATATTGTTGTTAAAGTCATGATGCAATTGGAGTTTGACATTCAGTAATGATACTATGACGATGTATAACAATGATTGAGAACTCTTGTTTTCTCATTGTTATAGCTATGGATTTTCAAAAACGATGATACTAAACTTACAACCTTTGGGATCATTGGACTACTTGGAAGTGACGAAGATTTCGAGTAATGTTGAAGATTATACGACATGTAGAATAGAAGCTACAAAGTTTATTTATATATTTTTTGTATTCCATATGTATTAATAGTTTTGCCACTAAAATCGACAAAGGGGGAGATTGTTAGAGCATTGCTCGGTCGAACTCGAATGCGTTGCTATCTCATGCATGTTTGTCAATGTTAGTGATCAAAACTATAAAGTCTTGATTTCAAGTCTACTATAGCTAAGGTCTCGGACTAGGATGGAAAGTGTATTTGAGCTCAAGAACTCCATGGCGATCATCATACAAGATGAAGGACTACTCAAGGAACCACTGGATCTTCATCGACTAAAAGGTATGTGGAGACTTGAAGTTATCTATCACTCAAAAGTCTATCTACTATATCTCCTATCTTGAGACAAAAGTCGTTTTGCTATATAGACTTAGATTATACACATGTGGTATTTCGAGCTGAGTATATCTCGCTTATCTATTTATCGAAATATGTGTTGGTAAAGCTTTCGCTTTAGCCAAGTTCATCTTTACCTATTGACGAAAGTCATGTTATGTTTCAATCATTTTGGAAATTGCTTTGATGAAAAATAGTTTGTGAATAACAGCTATATAACGCCCTATGAGAATGTTTCAATGATTGAAATGAGAGTTTAAACAATATAACCATTGGAGGATATAAGCATTGTTGTGGAAACACACATATATATATATATATAAGTCCTTATTTCTTGAGCCAAAGTTTGCGAACTTTGTTGATCAAGTGAAATCGGAGCAGCAAGTGAACTTCAGTCCACGAACTGGCATAGTTCTCGAATCCGAGAATTTCTGCTGGAGTTTGTGAACTCCGTCCGGGAACTTAAGTCCGCGAACTTGAGTAGGGTATGTCTAGAAACGATATTTGTGAACTTATCTTAATAAATTAAGGAATGCTATTGCAAACCGTGTCTTTATAGTTCATGAATTGATTCGAGTGAATCACATCGTTTTTGCTTCGATTGTGTCTTGTGTAGCACATGAGATTTCCTTGCAATTGAACAACTCTCTAACTAGTTCATTTGGACTAATTATGGTGAAGAAGAATACGGTTGATATGAAAGTGATCATAAGGCTAACCATTTGGTTAACTAATGTTGAACCAACTAATGTACAAGTTTGGGTACGGTTACACAAGCCTAGAAACGTGCATTACATGTGTGTGTAACAAGCTATGTTTTCGATCTAACGGTTGATAAATATTAGCTTGAATCTAATCAGGTTTTCATCTAATAGTGAATATTGAATGCTTTGTTACTAAGCTAACATTGATTGCAAACCCTGATTTGAAGACTATATAAGGGAGAACTCTAGCAACTGGGAAACCTAATCCCTACACATTTTGTGTGATACTAATTGTGCTAAGCTATAGTCGATTCTCCTTTAACCTTTGGTTTTCTTCTTCTAAAACCACGTTAAAGACTTAGAGACTTCATTGGGATTGTGAAGCCAGACCGATACTACTTTTCTTGTAGTTGTGTGATATGATCTTGTTGTTTCTATCATACGAGTACAATTGTAATAATTGGCTTGAGATTTCTATCTCTGATAGGCAAGATATAAAAGTAGTCACAAACACTTCGTCTCATCTTTTGTGATTCCACAATATCTTTTTTCGCTGCGTCGATTAAGACTATTGTGAGGTGATTGATAAAACTGAGTTGTTTTTCGGGAATATAAGTATGGTTTTATTGATTGGTTCCTGTTCACCTTGATTTATCAAAAGACGGAACAAAACTCGTAGGTTTATTCGTGGGAGATGAATTTATCTATTACTGTAGACTTTTCTGTATGATATAGATTTGTTTATTAAAGTATTCGGCTTTGGGTCGTAACAACTCTTGGCTATGGGTGAGATCAGCTAAGGGAATCAAGTACGTAGTATCCTGCTGGGATCAGAGACGTAGGAGCATAAATGTACCTTAGATCTGTGTGAGATTGGTTGGGGTTCAACTACAGTCCATACTGAAGTTAGCTTGGAGTAGTCTAGTGTCTGTAGTGGCTTAATACAGTGTGTGTTTAATCTAGAGTAGGTCCCGGGGTTTTTATGCATTTTCAGTTTCCTCGTTAACAAATTCTGGTATATGTGTTATTTCTTTTCCGCATTATATTTCGTAATATAATTGAAATAATACAGGTTGTGCGTTGTTCAATCAATTAGAATATCTGACCTTTTGGTTGTTGATTTAAATTGATTGACACTTGGATATTGGTCTTTGGTACCATCCAAGTTATGTCTCTTTGATAAAGACTCGCAAATTGTATTTGCTTGAGTAAATATCAAATTGAAAGATTGAGATAATAACTCCTTGAGATATTTTCTATTGATTGAGTCTGACTGTCTTGTTGATTCTCTAGAAAGTAACTCGGATTTGTCCATACAGATTACTAATCGAAATATTGGGTGTGGTTGTTAGACCCCCGCTTTTTCAGAGTAGATAGACTTTTGAATGATAGATAAGTTCAAGTATCCATATACCTTTTTGTCGATGAAGTTCCACCAGTTCCTTGAGAGTTCTTCGTCTTTGTATGATAAACGCCGTGGAGACTAGAGCTCAACTACACTTTCTATCCTAGTCTGAGACTTAGCTATAAGTAGACTAGAAATCAAGACTTATAGTTTTGGAAACTAAACTTGACAAACAAGCTTGAGATAGCAACGCTTGCGAGTTCAACCGAGAAGTGCTCTAACAATCTCCCCCTTTGTAAATTTTAGTCATAAAACTATCAATACATATGGAATACTAAATAAATAAACTTTGCAGCTTCTCATCCACATGCATGATCTCCTTGGTTTTTCAACATTACTCGAAATCTTCGTCACTTCCAAGTACTCCAATGATTCCAGAGATATTCAAATCAGCATCACCGTTGTTGAAGATCCGTAGCCATAACAATGAGAAAACAATAACTCTCAATCATTGTTACACAGTGTCAAAGTAATATTACACAACATCAAAGTTCAATTGTATCACAACTTCGACAATAATACTATTGTGATATGTATCACGTCAATACTCCATCTCGCATGGAAACCACTCCCCCTTACATAATGATCTGAAAACCATATGTATTTGTAGTGTGAAGTACACATTAGTTCTCCTCCTTTTTGTCAATAAAATTAGCAAATGTACGAAAACTAGTGGGATCCTAATGAAATTTCCATAGAGGCATTTCATGACCCAAACAAAGTACATACCAACTTTTTAGATGCAATGATATAGTCGAAACTAAATGCATTCATCAAGGAGTTTATAAATATACAAGATAACCCCTATAATATTCCATAGCCGCACTCCCCACAAAGATTTGGCAATTAAGCACAAGTTCAATTAAGAACTCCCCCCATAAAATGTTATTCCTGAAAGAACAACAAGAGCGACCTTACTTTTGAAAGAAAAAAAGGATTTATTTGGACATTAACAAATTACATAAGAATATGAATTTGTATCTAAAAATATTAATCAAATTAAACACAAGCGAACCCATGATTAATTCAATCGGAATACTCAACTAAATTAACCACAAGAGAACCCATGATGAATCTAATTGGAAATACTCAACATAAGAGAACTTACGAAGACGTATAGTATAAAAAATATGGATCATGGAAAATCAACACTGAGGAATAAACAAAGATTCATTATATTCTTTATCACCATTTGCACAATGACATATAATAGACTTACTTTGTAAACAAAGCTCATCCTATCTTCCATCAATATTTGCATAATGACATAATAGGCTTATCTTTGGTTTGTCAAAAGTTCATTCAATCTTTTATCAATACTTGCATATCGACATATGAAAGACTTAAATTTTAACCACGTATGGGACAATCATAGTTCACGGACGCAAAAACACTTATCCCATAGCAAGTTGCAATATATAAAACCATAAATATTAATACTACAGAATCATCTTCCAAATCAACTTTAGAATTTAAATAAATAAATCTAAAAACATTGCAAGATGAAAATCGTTGGAAATAGCTATGAGTAATCACAAAAACGCCTATTCCAAACCCTAGTTATCCTTCTTAAAACACAAGAATCAAGTTTCATAAGAAGTTTCCTAGACAAAAACAAGAATCAAGTTTCTTTGATAACATCATACCTTTGAAAGGGTCCACCATAAAAGGTATCACTAATATCCTTGATTCTTTTGACCGCAGAGACTCCATGTTCATAAGTGAGAACATTAACTTTCCGATCAACAATGCGGGAAAGATGCCTAGCTTTGACACAGTCCATGATGAGCTTCTTCTGATTCCTAATCAAGGTGTTTTGATTATCAAGGATTTTGGTATGTCCATCAATAAGCTGATTTATTTGCAGTTGAAGATTTGCAAAATCGACCCTAGAGTCATTCTGAAAAAGAATTGAATCCTTGAAAGATTCTCCAACCCAGTAGTTGTACTATTTCCTTTCAATCATCCTTTTTAGGACAAGCTCTTGAACAGAATCACATCCTTTAGGTCTTGAGGAGTTTTCCATACCATCACCTCCTCCCCCTCTTATATATATATATATATATATAATTAGAGAAAGCAAAAACAATATAAGATATATATAAATATGTTTTTAATCAAGAGAGAGACATCCTTGTTGTGGAAACCCCTAAACTCCCAAGAGAGACACGGACATTCGTGGATTGATTGAAAATAACAGAATAGAAGAGATTCGAAAGGAATAAAATACCCATGTTTTCGTATATCCCAAATCATCATGACTCAGAGCATAAGAGTGAGATACATTGTAATAAGAATTCAAGAGACTCTACTTTCATATACAAAGAAAATAGCATAGTCAAACATAATACAAATGGAAAACTACAGTAGACTTGAGTATCTCCCAACAATTACTCTTGCATCTCTCAAGTTTAGATACAAAAATAAAAATGCCTAAGATTAGGCAGTCAAGTGAGATGTAATCCCACTATGAGTATTAAGAGATGATTTGTAAATTCCATATGAAGGTTTGAACCTGGTATTCCTTACCTTTTTTAGGTTATTTTTTGTTCCATAAGGATTCAACATAACCTTGTCAGGTGATCCATCAGAAATATTTTTATGAGGATTAAGTTTAGGACCTCTAGAAATTTGTTCCAGAGAATTATAAGAGATGTGTCTCCACCATCTAAACTTAGATTTTCCAGACTTATTATCATAAATACTGGTAATGTGTATTTTTGTGGTGTAAGAATTTGCACCATTTGGAGGAACACGATTCCTTTGGGGATTTCGAGATGAGTGACCATTGAAATCCATTTTATGAGAATCCTGTTTTTCTGCAGGAGTGAAATCCATTGTAGTGGTCATTAGAGAATTCACTCCGTCGACTGTGAAAAGAAGTAGATTTTGAAGATCAAAAGTCTGTTTCTTTCTAGCAAAACAATGATGAAAATAGTGATTATTTTCCGCATAGAAGGAACAGGTTCGTGGGAGAGAAACATTAACAATAATCTGTTTTTACCACATCCCTATTAGAAGATTGCAAGTTATGCAAACACTTCTTAGTAGAACCTTCTTTTTGAGAACATCTCTTCATGTATTGTGATTCTGTCTGAGAATTAATCATTAGTACATAGGAATTTATCATTAAAACAGAGTTTTCCTTTTTCAGGGATTTGCACTGTTCTTGAGCTAGAATAAGGGATGCACCCAGTTTCTCTTTTTCAACACGAAGTCTAATTAAATTAGATGAATGCGTCTCGGTCAAACGTTTTTCTCTAATTGAGTCTTCTTTAACAATATTCTCAAGAACACTAATATTTTCACATTGTAGAGTAGTTTCTTGAATTAGTTTTTCGATATTGTTGGAGAAGGACTCAATGATGCTATAGAGTTCCCGTTCTCGACCAAGAGACTTTTCAAATTCATCAAAGACCTGAGCATGATTTTGAAAATCAATAGTCTCAGTATATATTTTTGAGATTCTAGTGAGATCTATCTCAGCTTTTGATAGAGTGTCAAATGTCTCATTTGAGGGAATGTTATCAAAATTTGATAAAACAACCTTTCTACCTCGGGATTCGGAAGAATCAACTAGGGAGTTATCCTTTGAGGTAATCTTGAAACATTTGGCATAATTAAAAGCTTTGGAGGACATTTTAGTGTGCGTAAATGCAATAGATGAACTTCTGTCCACAGAGTCAGATTGCTACAAACACAGACTTATGAGGTCTTAAACGTGTTTTCCCGCTCTGATACCAATTAAAAAAGTGGGGGTACAACAACCTCACCCAATATTTCCCTTAGCAATCTGTATGGACTAACTCCAATATACTTTAAAGAGAATCAACTAGACAATCAGACTCAATCTTAATAAAAAGTATATCAAAGAGATATATCTCAATTTCTCGATTCAGTCCTTACTCAAACAAATAGAAATACGCGAGCCTGATTGAATACAAGAGAAATACCTTGAACGATACTAAAGACCAATGTTCAAGGATCAATCAATTTTAATTAACAACTAAATATTGGATTTACCAATTGATCGAGAAGAACTTGTGATATTTCAATTATATAACAAAATATAATGCGAAAAAGAAATAACACAGACACCAGAAGTTTTGTTAACGAGGAAACCGCAAATACGGAAAAACCCCGGGACCTAGTCCATATTGAACACACACTGTATTAAGCCGCTACAGAAACTAGCCTACTACAAAGTAGCTTCGGTATGGACTGTAGTTGAACCCCACTCAATCTCATATTGATCCAAGGTACAGTTGCGCTCCTTATATCTCTGATCCTAGCAAGATACTATGCACTTGATTCCCTTAGTTGATCTCACCCACAACTAAGAGTTGCTACGACCTAAAGTCGAAGACTTTAATAAACAAATTTGTCTCACACATAATAGTCTACAGAAATAGATAAATCTGTCTCCCACAAAAATACCTACGAGTTTTGTTCCGTATTTGATAAATCAAGGTGAACAAGAACCAATGATAACCTTGACTTATATTCCCGAAGAATACCTAGAATTATCAATCACCTCACAATAATCTTAATCAACTAGCGAAACAAGATATTGCGGAATCACAAACGATGAGACGAAGATGTTTGTGACTTCTTTTTTATCTTTCCTATCATAGAAATTAATCTCAAGCCAATATTACGATTGTACTCAAATACGATAGAAACATCAAGATCAGATCACGTAACTACAGAGAAAATAGTTGGGTTTGGCTTCACAATCCCAATGAAGTCTTCAAGTCGTTAACCTACAGGGTATCGATAGAAACCTAAGGTTATAGGAGAATCGACTCTAGCTTATACAACTAGTATCACACAAGAGGTGTGGGGATTAGGTTTCCCAGTTGCTAGAGTTCTCCTTTATATAGTCTCCAAATTAGGGTTTGCAATCTAAGTTACCTTGGTAAAAAAGCATTCAATATTCACGGTTAGATGAAAAAATGATTAGATTCAAGCTAATATATTTCAACCGTTAGATCGAACTTATCTTGTCATACACAAATGAAATGCACCTTCATTTAGGTTTGTGTAACCGTACCTAAGCGTGTATACCTAGTTGGTTCAACAGTAGTTAACCAATGGTTATCCAGATGAGCACTTTCATATTAACCTTATTCATCTTCACCATAACTAGTTCAAGTGACTCAGATGAACTAGTTAGATAGTTGTTTAATTGCTTAGATCTCATAGAAGTATACAAGACACAATCAAACCAAAAATGATTTTGATTCACTCGAATCGATTTAGGAACATTATAGCCACGGTTTTCAAATATGCATTCCTTAATTTATAAATGTCTTAGTTCACGAATCAACCGTTTTTAGAAAATAACCCACTTAAGTAAGAATACGGGTATGCATACTTAAGTACTCTGACTAAGTTTGTTTTTCAGTTCACAAACTCCAGCAAAAATTCACGGGATGTTAACTTTTGACAGTACACGTATAGGTACGCGGACTTAGCTCTGGTTATCCTAAACAACAAAGTACGCATACTTTGGTTCAAGGATTTTAGACTTACACAAGTATGAGTTCACATACAATGTTTATATCCATTCAAGGTTATATATTCTAAACTCTCATTTCAATCATTGACACATTCTTATAGGATGTTATATATAGCGGTTATTCACACATTATTCTTCATCAAAGTGATTTTCAAGAGATTGAAACAATTAACATGACTTTCGTCACGAGTAAAGATGAACTTGGCCAAAGCGAAAGCTTACCAACACATATTTAGAGAAAAAGATAAGCGAGATAAACTCGGCTCGAAATAGCAAATGTGTATGATCGAAGTCTATATAGCAATACGACTTTTGTCTCAAGATAGGAGATATAGTAGATAGACTTTTGAGTGATAGATAAGTTCAAGTCTCCACATACCTTTTTGTTGATGAAGTTCCACCAGTTTATTTAGTAATATTTCATCTTTGTATGATGAACGTCGTGGAATCTAGAACTCAACTACACTTTCTATCCTAGTCCGAGACTTAACTATAAGTAGACTAGAAATCAAGACTTATAGTTTTGGAAACTAAACTTGACAAACAAGCTTGAGATAACAACGCTTGCGAGTTCGACCGAGAAGTGCTCTAACACTTACCAACACATATTTCGAGAAATATTTAAGCGAGTTAAACTCGGCTAGAAATATCAAATGTGTGTAATCGAATACTATATAGCTATACGACTTTTGTTTCAATATAGGAGATAAAGTAGAAATAGACTTCCGGAGTGATAGTCAGTCTCCACATACCTTTGTTGATGAAGTTCCACAAGCTCTCCTTAGTAGTTCTTCGTCTTCAATTGATGAACGCCGTGAAGTTTATAGCTCAACTACATTATCTATCCTAGTCCGAGATATAGCTATAAGTAGACTAGAAATAAGCTTGAGATAGCAACGCTTGCGAGTTTGACCGAGTAGTGCTCTAATAATCTCCCCATTTGTCAATTTTATTGACAAAACTATCAATACATATGGATTACAAAATAAATAAACCTTGTAGCTTCTCATCTTAATGCTTGATCTCCTTAGTTCTTCAACATTACTCGAAATCTTCGTCACTTCCAAGTACTCCAGTGATTCTGAACGTGTTCAACTCAGCATCATAGTTGTTGAAGATCCGTATCCATAACAATGAGAAAACATATGCTCTCAATCATTGTTATACAGTGTCATATTATTATTACACAACATCAAAGTCCAATTGGATCACTACTTTGACAACAATACTATGGTGATATGTATCACTCCCCCTTAGTCAATACTTCATCTCACAATGAAAACCACTCCTCCTTACATAATGATCCGTAAACCATATGTATTTGTAGTGTGAACTACACATTAATTCTCCCCCTTTTTGTCAATATAAATTGGCAAAGGTACGAAAACTAGTGGGTTCCTAATGAAATTTTCATAGAGATACTTCATGACCAAAAGATAACATATCAAATTTGTTTCGATGATTTCACATAGTCGAAACTTAGTGTATTCATCAAGGAGTTTATAAAGATACAAGAAAATTCCTATAATATTCCACAGCCGCACTTCCCCCAAAGATTTGGCAATTAAGCACAAGTTCAATTAAGAAATCTCCCCCATAAAATATCATTCCCGAAAGAACAACAAGAGCGACCTTACTTTTACAAGAAAAAAAGGATTTCTTTGGACATTATCAAATCACATGAAACATGAATTTGTATCCAAAAATATCAATTGAATTAACCACAAAGGAATTTATCAATTCAATTGGTCATGCTTAACATAGTAAAACTTACAGAGCAACACAGTATATTCACAAGATGTGGATCGGGGAAAGACCAATACAGCGTAATAATAAAAGATTCATTCTATTTTTCATCAATACTTGCATAATGATATATAATAGACTTAATCTTTGAGGTCAAAATTTCATTCTATCTTTCATCAATATTTGCATAAATACGTATGGTAGACTTAACTTTTTAGCATATATGGTACAATCACGGTTCACAGACATAAACACACATATCCCATAACAAATTGTAATATATAAAACTAATAAAGATTAATACTGCAAAATCATCTTCCAAATAACTTAAAATTTAAATAAATAAATCTAAAAACATTGCAAGATGAAAACTGTTGGCAATAGTTATGTGTAATCACAATAATTGTTATTCCAAACCCGAGTTATCCTTCTTAAACACAAGAATAAATTCTCATAAGAAGTTTCCTAGACAAAATAGATAAGACGGGATAGATTAATCATCATCTTCATCATCGAAGATCATCAAAGTGGCTTGAATCTTATCCATATGATCCTTGAATTCAACTCGCTATTAACAAGAATCCTTTCTCTATTTATAATGGTCTTGAATTCTATGTCCTCAGGATTAACATCATGGATGTTAGCATAGAGATTCTTGTAAGAGTGTCAAAACTTAATATGCCCCTTGAAGATGAAAATCACCCTTGTCACTTTTTCTCCTCCAAAGTTGATTTAATGGAAATGATACATGAACCCTAGAAAAGTTCACGTACACGCGCGGAAAAGGAAGGGAAGAAGAAGGGTACACGTACCACTCTCTTATAAACCCATTGGTGGGCTTGGACTTGTTTATGAACCGTGAACCACCAGGGAAATGTAGGATTTCTAAAAGAGGTTCGCACACTGTGAAAATATCACCAAGGTGTAGTATACGGATAGTAGAAGAACTACATCACTTTATTTAACCACAAGAAGATAGAAAAATCTGTCAATGAGTTTTTCTAAAAAGACTAAAAGCGAAATAACCCAAACTCAACACAAATCAAAATGTTACTAGCCCCATCTCAAGATATATACAAATGGGGTAGAGCCATGCTTGTTACCAAGAGGCGGGATGTGCAGAGTGAATCTCATGGACTGTTTTCGGTTGATATTTGTGGACATTACCAGTGATATAATCATAGTAATGATGACAATCAGGGTTAACAGAGCTTTCTAACTCCTTTTTCATATGTCCAAGAGGAAAGTTTTTCCGACATTTTGAACCTGCACCAAACCCATAAGAGATCTTTTTATCGATTTCATATGAGTTAGTGGCATGTTTATTTCGTATATCATGAATACATGACTTGACAAGTACGTAACTTTTGTCAGAAGGATTATTTTCCTCAATTGAATTGAGTCTTTCTAAGAATTTGAAAACGCCTTCAAAAGCTTTAAATAGATCTCTGTCAATAGATCCATCATGATAGTATTCTTCAATTAGATTAAGAAACAATATAGTGAGATTCCACACCTTTGAGATTTGACCTCGTTTCCTCGAGAGATTTCTCTTAGAAGGACTTTTATTTTTTCCTATAGACAGTTTTTCATCATCTAAGATTTCCAATGTCTTAGATGAACAGAGATTATATTGAGAGACCAGAGATCCTGTAGATAATAAGCTCTAAACAATCTTTAAGGAATTTTGGCGTGCGTTACAAATGCCCAGAACAAGTTTCCCAAAGTAATTTTCCATAAGGAAAAAATTTAAGGATCATTCAAACACAAACTTAGTAGGTTTATAGTGTTTGCATTCTATGATACCAATTGAAAAAGCGTGGGTTCAACAACCACACTAATATTTCATTTCAGCAATCTGTATGGACAAACTCCAATATACTTTCAAGAGAATCAACAAGACAATCAGACTCAATCTTTATAAAAGTATATCAAAGTGTTTATGGGTGAAAATTACTCTTGCCGGTTTTGGTAATTTGGGGTGTGTGGATGAGGAATAAATCTAAACCCAAAAAAAATGCACTACGCGATGAATGCTTGTAGATTCAGGAGATCAATCTGTGCAAGTTCGGCCTAAACTAAGACATGGCCGTTCCAGACTTGTTTAGGTCACAAAGTGAAGGAGATGGGTTGATCTTAAGGAGGGAAGCGAAGAAGGTGTTGAGATTATGAAGGTGTTGGCTATGTATGACTTGTATCAAAAAGCTGAACTGTCTTGCAGGATGTAAGCTATCAGTTCCGGTGTTTGAATATGATTGTATCAACACCTGCCTCTGTTGTCTTGTCTTGAAAAATAGGGCGAAGAACCTATTTATACAAGTCTTTTAGCCTAACCCTCGTATCTCATGGGAAGTGGAGAAAGTGGAGTGATGGAGTAGTGGAGTAGTGTGTTGGTGTCACACTACCAGGATTGCCCACTTCTCCCATCATCACTAACCGTCCATGACTTCCTGGCACGTTCTTGTGATGGCGTGTTGTGCGCTGCACGCTGTAAACCGCCATACCAATACCCAGTATGTATCCCCCAGTTTGTGACATGATTGATGTCTTAAACGTGTGGATCGTGGGAACCACATAAAGTAGCATATAATGCTACGTTATTTAGGAAATTGATACTTGTGAAGTATCGTGTGTACACTATGAAGGTACTTCATCGAGTATATTCAGCATGTATGAAGCATCGTTGTTTGAGCATCTCCAAATAACCTCATGTCCAGCTTACTTCATGTGATGGTTTGGAGGTTGCGCAAACAAGTCCTCCCTTGGCCGACCACATGGTGTGGTAGAGTGACAGATGGTGATCACCATGACTCCGCACTGACCAATTAACTCCTGACCAGAGCTGTGTAACTAAGCTGGTGAAGTTGGACGGACGAGATGATCTTTGAGATACTCATCTGCGACCGTTTATGGAATTAGGGTTTATTAAGAAGTGTGCAAGCATCACTTTTTATCTTGGTCGAATCCAAGCTTGGGACACAATTTTGGCTAGGACGATCGTGCATGCGTGTATACGGCATGATGGTGTAGGCGCCCATACCTCGTTGTCTCATGAAAGTGTGATCCGGGCCACTCAATTCGTCCGAAGAAGTTGAGATCAATTTGCGACAGAAAACTGGTGCCGCAAAAGCCGTTCCTCATGCCATCTTTAGGAGCGCGTTCCAAGACGACCAGGCTTGGTCGGTCCTGGAAGATTGACCCAGCGTATAGGTGGTAGGCTGGAGTTCACGTCCATACCATGACATCACATAGAAACATGATCTAAGCCACTCAATTTCTCTGGTGAAATCGAGTGGTCAAGATTAGTTTGCAGTTTGGGAGGCGCGACCACACTTGTTTTGGCCGCGCGAATTGAGACATATAGCCAAGTTTGGTTTTGTCCGGTTGGGTATGGATATAGGTGGGCCCGTATTGATCGTGTTGATACTTAACGGACCTCCTTAGCCTATTCCGGGACCCTCCATCCGCTCCGGAGAAGATGGACGTTCGTGATCGCGAGACAAACCCTAGTTAGGTTATTGTCGGCCGTGTGTCACACCCGGTTTTGGGTGTGCAAATCGAGGTGACCAACTATAGTTGGTCCTGACCGATCAGTTAGGTATGCAGGTGTGCCCACAGTGGTTGTTTTGACATGCTCTGGGCCCTCTGAATCTACATCTACACCCTCCATATATACCTGCGAAGATGGATGGTTAAGACTGTTTTGCGACACATGTAATGTGCCGCAAACCCTAATTTAGGGTTTTCTTCCATATTGATTTGGTTTGGACTTTTTGGCAAGCTACGCCAATCTTTCGGGAGGCCGACCATGTGGGGCCTGCATTGGTTCGGTAGTTGATATTCCATAACTGCTCTGGGGTTATGGAATCGATCTGGGCCATCCAATCATGTTGGTGGAGTTGGATGGTTGTGATCATTTCCAGACTGATACGGACAGTTAGGATGCTCAATCGGGCTAGTATAACACACCGAGAGTGGCTCAATCGGGCTAGTATAACATACCGAGAGTTGCAGCCTGTACGGGTATTTCGTACATGCTTTCATTATAATGCTTGGAGATTCATGTTGCTCTGCATCAACACTCAGTCATCATGTCGCACTGATAATGAGTACATGAAATACAAGGCTGGTTGCGCATTATTTAATAATGCTGAAAATTCACAGGGTATATAGGATTGTTTCTACATGCTCTAACCTGGATGAATTTCGTGTATTTAATTCACAAAATGGGACATGCTCCATTCTAGGTGAATTAGTAAAGTGAAGAAATATTCAACACTTATTAATGGCTTTATATTTTACAAGATGTTAGCGCATAATTTTTGGCTTTTACAATCTTAGCCTTAAATGAAAATCCACCATCAACATTAAGTCCCCTGCCTAGCACATAATGGTTACACTGTTGTGGGGTAGGCATGAGATGGTGACAAATTTATACACTGAAATGACCAAGCTAAAGTGAATGCATATTTACCGGATAGGTCGACACCGTCATGCGTTGCCCTGAGAGTCCTGATTAGGGTTGTGAAGGAAGAATGACTTGGTCTGGTGAGTCACTTTGGTTTCCTTTGTACATATCTAGGCAGAGCTCGGTCCCTTCCTTGGGTCAGGTGTACTCCTTTTCATCATACGATAGCTTTCCTCAGATGTATGCGATTAGCATCGTTGATTGCTATCCCGAAATAGTATCTTTCATAGGTGGTAAGTAAAGACTTCTTTTCTCTTGGGATTCTGTCGACTTGCGAGATTATAAAGAATCATCTCACGTAGTTGTTCCTTATATATCTCAGGTACTGCTCCACACTTATCTGATCTTCTGATTGACTGATTGATTTTTTTTTTATAACTTCTTCTTCTTTGTAGTTTATCATGGAAACGGTGGACGACCATCCTGTCACCTCTCCAGAAAGAAGCTTCTAAGTTAACAAGCCCGAAACCCATGCGCACGAAGAAGTAATGTCTAAGATCGATCTTCCACTTTGCGAAGTTGTCCGTGCTATACAAGGATGTCTATTTTGCACCTGCGTATTGCCAGTGGACGCATCTGTGCACTTTCATCTGCGATTGACATGGAGGAGCGGTGGAGGCGCGAGGAAGCATTGCAAGCACCAGTAAGCGCAAGGGCAGAGAGATTTTTAACGCGGTTAAAGATATAGAGGGTTGAGCATAAACGACCTCTAAATGAAGATAAGTGCAATTACCTAATCCAGGATGGCGTGATAATTCTCGATTCCGACACATAGACAAACCTGAATGTTTGAAAGCAATCGGCATGACTCCTGATGTTGATGTGGCCTTTGATGCTCCTGCTGATGATGTTGGGATGGAGTGAGTTGTTGAGGAAATGTCTGATGCAGAAGATGAGGTAGATCCGAAAGGAGGAGCATCACCTGCGGAAACGTCTGATGTAGAAGTTGAGGTAAATCTGAAAGGAGGAGCATTACCTATGGAAACGTCTGATGCAGAAGCTGAGGTAGATCCGAAAGGAGGAGCATCAACATGTGATGGCGTTGAAGCAGAACTTGACGGTGGTGTAGGCGCGGTCGACCCTCTTGACGACTAAAACCTTTTTTTTTATTTTTTTTAAAGTATATTCCGTAATTTGTGAACATCTTCCTTGTACTCAGTGGCATCCGAGTTCAAGGTTCTCTTCTATTTGATTATTTTAATAAAGGTTTTTTGCTTTATAACCCTTTGTCCTGTGTTCCTGATGTAATATTTTCCTGGCCTTGCTGGGGTGAGTGGCTCAAAGCTCCTTCCCTTTCCGCGCACATCTTTTCCCTCAACTCTTTTCAGGAAGTTTTTGCTTAGGGTTTCTTTTCTGACCTGCTTTGGTGGGTTGGTTTAGGCTGGACTTTGTGTCTTTAGGGGTAAAGAGGTTCTCAGATGGAAATAATACTTCAATTAATTTGAAAATTGAAAATTGAAACCCTAACTATGAATGCAAGTATTGCAATCATTTTCTAGAGGAATTACAAATATGATGTGAAATTGTAAGGGAAAACACGCTGGAGGAAGTAGCACAACATCTTAAAGCATGTAGGATACTGGAAAGTGATAGCACAGTGTCTTAAGTAAGGTAGGGTTTGAGACACCCCGAGTGGATTGTTACAACTTCTAGCTTGTCAGCGTTGATGAGTTTGCAGTAGCCGCCTAGGATGACATCTGCTACCAGGTACGGTTCATCCTCCTTCTCGGTGGGTGAATTAGGTGAGGTAGCCATTTTCATCGTAATGATTCCGACCTTGAACGCGGTTGTTTTCGTTACTAGGTCTCCAATTCCAAATGGGTTTGGGCGTGTAGACATCAGAGTCTTGGTTTTGTCGTCTTTGATCGAGACAACTTTTAGACTCCTGATAAATTGTTTAAAGGGGTCGGCCTCCCATTCGCATCTCTTAGCCAAGGTTGGTTTTTTGGATAGAGCCAGTCCCCGGGACTTATCAGAATGAGGGGCGGTTGGTTGTAAATAGGGTTGCGTGATGAGACTTACTTGAGATTGGAACCTTTCAACGTATGCTGACAGGCTCTCTCCGGGAAGTTGTGTCACATTGACAAGTTGTTGGTGCGGCAAAAAACAGTCGTCAAGTCCAGAAGGCGTGTTGGAGATTCTTTCAGGTATCGAAGCCGGTAGAGGACAAAATCCTAGCATTGCCTTGTTGTCGTGCATCCAAGGGAATCTTAGGATCATGTCATAGTTGGGATGATCTTTGACTATGTAGAACTTTGCTTGTGTCGATGCATCACCCAATTTTACTTCAAGATCAATGTATCCATATGCATCTCTGAGTTCTCCTTCTAGATCCTTAACCACAGTTGGGTGACGAGTAGCCTCCTGCTTCAGAATCTTTGCTGCTCTCAAGGTCTTGACAGTAATGATGTTAAATTCGGAGGCCGTATCAATCAACGCGCTATCGAACTCAACGTCTCTCAAATGAGTGATGGTTAGAAGTACCTAGTTTCCTTTGCTCGCATCTTTCATGAAAGTATGGGGTTCCTGGACTGCTTCTGGATACAAACGCCTGCTTGATACAACGCGGTTGAGGGCCGTAAATATGTCTTGACGTTGTCCCTTGCAGAAATACAAGATTTCACACAAGTGCTCCATCATAGATTTTACAGTCTTGCGAACAGAATCCCCATAAATCATACAGTTCCTGATAGGAAGAGGATCTCTATGAACACCTTCATTTCCAAGTTGGAGTTCTTCTGTCTCTATCTTTTCCCTGAAGATTTGTTTCAGCCTGTTACAATCTTTGGTTGGATGGTGAACGAATCTATGGTAGCAGCAGTATTTGGGATCTGCCATGTCTTCCTCAGTTGGAGGACGTCTGATAGGAGGCATCTTGATGGCATCATCTTGGATCCACGCTTCTAAGAGTTCTATCACTTCATTCATGGGGAAAGGAAAACATGTATCTTCAGTGTCTTGTGCATGAGTTTTGTCCGCTCCTTTCCGAGATGAAGTCTTGTGTGCCGGGGATGCCCGCTTGGTTTATTATTCCGTCGCTGAAGCTTTACTTTTTTCTCCTCCGCCCATTACACTCACAGAAGGACCATTGGTGTATTGCTTGTTCGTGAGATGCCTGCTTCCTCGACTTTCACATGAATCTTCACTTTGAACAACTCTGGTTATTTCTAGCAATGCTGGTGCGGTTGTTGCTGAACGCTTGGAAGCTTCATGGAGTTCAGAGAACGTTTGAAAGCCCAGATTCTCTAATAGATCACGGTATATGGGTATCATCCCATTGATGCACAACTCCACCAATTGTCGTTCGGTGACGTTTGGGTCATGACAATCCAGTGCTTGGGTTCTGAAGCTCTTAACGAAGTCGTTGGGATGCTCGTTGTTCCGCTGAAGAATTCTTCCCAGATCTAAAAAGGTAATATGTTCATACATGAATAAATACTTTCTGTAGAAAGCACTGACCATTTCGTTCCAATTGGATATGCTGTTAGGTGCGATGTTGTTGTACCAGGTGTACGCCCTTCCCGTAAGTGACTTTGAAAATTCTTTTAGGCGGAGAACATGATTGTATCCATGCTCCCGCAAAGATTCTAAGAATTGAGAGGCGTGTTCACGAGCATTACCAGTACCATCGTAGAGGGATAATTGGGGAGAGGTGTAACCTCTTGGAAGAGGAATTCTTTGCACATATTGAGGGTACGACGGCTGGTGCTAGTGTACATCCATTCGGTTCCCTTTGCCTCGATTTTGGAGAAGTCGTTCCAGGTCCTCATGTGTGATGAAGTTGGACGGTTGGTTCCTTTCTCTTGGGCGTTCAGGAGAAATGCGAGTTTCCTCATCCGTGTGGGCGAGGATGGAAACGTCTCCCCGGGGTTGTCGTGAACTTTGTGGTAATCGTTCAGTCAAATTTTTGAGGAAAGTGAGTACCTCTTTCTGAGTTGCGGTCATATCCATTTGAGTCTTATCTAGAACTTCATGTTTCTCCATCAAGTCTGCAATGGTAATGAGCGGTGGTCCTCCCCTTGTTTCGGCTCCTCGTACTGATGAAGGAGTGAAAGTTGTTGCTCTGGTGACCACCGAAGGTGTTACACTTGAGGAGATGCCGGTATTAGCGGATGCTTTGGCTCTGGTGATGGGAGATGTTACACTTATTGGAATATTTCCTGCTACGCTGGCGCTGATGGTAGAAGTGACGGCTCCACAAGATGTATTCACCACGGTAGCTCCAATGACAGGTACATCGACAACGGGAGTGTTATCCACACTAGTTCCATCAGAATTGATTGTTGCACCAGACCTGAGTTCCACCATCTTGAAAAAAATTGTTGATGGAATTGGTTCTAAGATCTACCCTTTTGAAATTGATAAAATTAAATCATATTTCGAAGAAATTGACTTTACAACTGAGAGATTAATCTCCCATTGTGTTCGCCAATTGTTTATGAGTGAAAACTACTCCTACCGGTTTTGTTAATTTGGGATGTGTGGATGAGGAATGAATCTAAACCCTAAACAAATGAACTGCACAGTGAGTGCTTGTAGATTCAGGAGATCAATCTGTGCAAGTCCGGCATAAACCAAGAAATGGCCATTCCAGACTTGTTTCGGTCACAAAGTGAATGAGATGGGTTGATCTTAAGAAGGGAAGCGAAGAAGGTGTTGAGATTGTGAAGGTGTTGGCTATGTATGACTTGTATCAGAAAGCTGAACTGGATTGCAGGATGTAAGCTATCAGTTCCGTTTTTTGAATACGATTGTATCAACACCTGCCTCTGTTGTCTTGTCTTGCCTTGTCTTGAAAAATAGGGCGAAGAACCTATTTATACAAGTCTTTTAGCCTAACCCTCGTATCTCATGGCAAGTGGAGAAAGTGGAGTGATGGAGTAGTGGAGTAGTGTGTTGGCGTCACACGACCATGCTTGCCCACTTCACCCATCATCACTAACCGTCCATGACTTCCTGGCACGTTCTTGTGATGGCGCATTGTGCGCTGCACGCTGTAAACCGCCATACCAATACCCCAGTTTGTATCCCCTAGTTTGTGACATGATTGATATCTTGAACGTGTGGATCGTTGGACCCACAGAAAGTAGCATGTAATGCTACGTTATTTAGAAAATTGATACTTGTGAAGTATCGTGTGTATACTTTGCAGGTACTACATCGAGTATATTTAGCATGTATGAAGCATCGCTGTTTGAGCGTCTCAAAATAACCTCATGTCCAGCTTACTTCATGTGATGGTTTGGAGGTTGCGCAAACAAGTCCTCCCTTGGCCGACCACATGGTGTGGTAGAGTGACGGATGGTGATCACCATGACTCCACACTAACCAATTAACTCCTGACCTGGGTTGTGTAACTAAGCCGGTGAAGTTGGACGGACGAGATGATCTTTGAGACACTCATCTGCGACCATTGATGGAATTAGGGTTTATGAAGAAGTGCGCAAGCATCACTTTTCAGCTTGGTCGAATCCAAGCTTGGGACACAATTTTGGCTAGGCCGATCGTGCATGCGTGTAGACGGTATGACGGTGTAGGCGCCCATACCTCATTGTCTCATGAAAGTGTAATATGGGCCACTCAATTCTTCCGGCGAATTTGAGTAGTTGAGATCAATTTGCGACAGAAAACTGGTGCCGCAAAAGCCGCTCCTCATGCCATCTTCAGGCGCGCGTTCCAAGACGACCAGGCTTGGTCGGTCCTGGCCGATTGACCCAACATATAGGTGGTAGGATGGAGTTCACGTCCATACCCTAACATCCCATAGAAACATGATCTAAGCCACTCAATTTGTCCGGTGAAATCGAGTGGTCAAGATTAGTTTGCAGATTGGGAGGCGTGACCACACTTGTTTTGGCCGCGCGAATCGAGACATATAGCCAAGTTCGGTCTTGGCTGGTTGGGTATGGAGATAGGTAGGCCCGCAGTGATCGTGTTGATACTTACCGGACCTTCCATCCGCTCCGGAGAAGATGGACGTTCGTGATCGCGAGACAAACCCTAGTTAGGGTATTGCCGGCCGTGTGTCACACACGGTTTTGGGCATGCAAATCGAGGTGACCAACTATAGTTGGTCCTGACCGATCAGTCAGGTATGCAGGTGTTTCCACGGTGGTTGTTTTGACATGCTCTGGGCCCTCTGAATCTACATCTACACCCTCCATTTATACCTGCGAAGATGGATGGTTGAGACTGTTTTGCGACACATGTAATGTGCCGAAAACCCTAATTTATGGTTTTTGTCCATACTGCTTTAGTTTGGACATTTTGGCAAGCTAGGACAATCTTTCGGGAGGCCGACCATGCGAGGCCCGCATTGGTTCGGCAACGGATATTCCATACCTTCTCGGGGGTTATGGAATCGATCCGGGCCATCCAATCATGATGGTAGAGTTGGATGGTCGTGATCATTTCCAAACTGATATGGACAGTCCGGATGCTCAATCGAGCTAGTATAACACACCGAGAGTGGCTTAATTGGGCTAGTATAACACACCGAGAGTTGCATCCTGTACGGGTATTTCATACATGCTTTCATTATAATGCTTGGAGATTCGTGTTGCTCTGCTGAGAGCAACACTCAGTCATCATTCCGCACTGATAATGAGTACAGGAAATACAAGGCTGGTTGCGCATTAATTAATAATGCTGCAAATTCACAGGGTATATGGGATTGTTTCTACATGCTCCAACCTGGATGAATTTCGTGTATTTAATTCACAGAATGGGATTGTTGCCACATGCTCCATTCTAGGTGAATTAGTAAAGTGAAGAAGTATTTAACACTTATTAATGGCTTTATCTTTTACAAGATGTTATCGCATAATTTTTGGATTTTTTAATCTTATCCTTAAATGAAAATCCACCATCAAGACAAAGAGTTATATATCAATTTCTCAATTCAATCCGCAATCAAACAAATAAGAATTTGCGAGCCCGATTGAATAAGAGAAATAACTTGGACGGTATCACAAACTAATATCCAAGTATCAACCAATTCAATCAACAACCCAAAGTCCGGATTCAAAAACTGATTGAACTTACGCATAACCTGTGATATTTCAATTATATAATCAAATATAATGAGGAAAAGAAATAACACATACACCAAAAAATTTGTTAACGAGGAAACCGCAAATGCAGAAAAATCCCGGGACCTAGTCCAGCTTTGAACACCATATTATATTAAGCCGCTACAGATACTAGCCTACTACCAATGAACTTCAGGCTGGAATGTAGTTGAGCCCTAACCAATCTCACACTGATCAAGGTATAGTTGCGCTCCTTACGTGATATGAACCCCAATAGAATTCTACGCACTTGATTCCCTTAGCTGATCTCACCCATGACTAAGAGTTGCTATGTCTTAAAGTAGAAGACTTGATAAACCAATCTGTCTCACACAGAAAAGTCTATTGATATAGATAAATCTATCTCCCACAGAAATACCTATAAGTTTTGTTCCGTCTTATGATAATATAGGTGCACAAGAACCAATTGATAAACGAGATTTATATTCCCGATGAACAACCTAGTATTATCAATCACCTCACAATAATCTTAATTGTATGGAAGCGAAACAAGATATTGTGGAATCACAAACGATGAGATGAAGATGTTTGTGACTTCTTTTAATCTTACCTATCGGAGATAAATCTCAAGCAAATCTTAGAAAAGATAGTACTCAATCACGATAGTATAAGTAAGATCATAACACGCAAATACATAGAAAATAGTTGGGTCTGGTTCACAATCCCAATGAAGTTTTTAAGTCGTTAACCTACAGGGTTTTGGAATAAACCTAAGGTTAAAGGAGAATCGACTCTAGTCACAACTAGTATCACACAGGATATGTGGGGATTAGGTTTCCTAGTTGCTAGAGTTCTCCCTTATATAGTCTTCAAATCAGGGTTTGATAGCTTTAGAACAAAGAAATCAATATTCACCGTTAGATGAAACCTAATCTAAGAGCCAATCCAAGTTTGATTGAAACCAAAGCAATATCTCTCCACCGTTAGATGGTCTTAGCTTGTTACACACAAATAAAATGTACCTTCGTTTAGATATCGGTAACCGTACCTAAACGTGTACACTAGGTTGGCTCAATAATAGTTAGCCGAAGTTAGATACATGAACACTTTCATATCAACCTTATTCATCTTAAGCACAACTAGTTCAAATGAAACTAGTTATAGAGTTGTTCAATTGTTTATATTCGCACAGAAGTATACAAGACACAATTGATGCAAAATATGTTTGATTCACTCGAATCAATTCATGAAAATTATAGTCATGATTCGCAACAGATTTCATTCATTATTATATAAATGTATTAGTTTATGCCACAACCGATTCTAGAACTTAACCCACTCAAGTATGCAAACGGGTACGCATACTTAAGTAGCCGGACTTGGACTGTGTCCGATAGTATGCGAACGGGTACGCATACTATCACACATCCAAAACAACAGTTGAAACCAGTACACGTATGGGTACACATAATTTAGTTCCCGTACTTCAACTGAGTTCGCCAGTATGCGTACGGGTATGCATACCAAGGCTCCTGGACTTCACCTGACCTCGCCAATACTATACCGGTCTTGGATCAATATCATGCAAGTACGTATACTATGTCTATAATCCAATTATGGTTAAGTACTATAAACTCTATTTCAATCATTGAAACATTCTTAGAGGATAAAAATAATTGTTTTACAAAAACTATTAGCATCAAAGCAATTTTAAAGTTATTGAAATAATCAATACGAAACATTCCAAGTCTACATCAAATGACTGTTTCACACAAATTATATAAGATGTTACCAGGCGATTTTCACATGATCATCTTTTGAATTTCATTAAGAATATAAGATGAACTTGGTTAAAACGAAAGCTTACCAACACATATTTCGAGAAATATGTAAGCGAGTTAAACTCAGTTCGAAATATCAGATGTGTACTCGAATATTATATAGCTATATGCCTTTTGTTTCAATATAGGAGATAGAGTAGAAATAGAATTTCTGAGTGATATATGAGTTTTAGTCTCCACATACCTTTTTTTGATGAAGTTCCACAAGTTATCCTTAGTATTTATTCGTCTTCAATTGATGAATATCGTGAAGTCTAAAACTCAACTACACAATCTATCCTAGTCCGAGACATAGATATAAGTATACTAGAAATCAAGACTTATAGTTTTTAATCACTAAACTTGACAAACAAGCTTGAGATATCAATGCTTACGAGTTTGACCGAGCAGTGATCTAACATATTTGACCAGCGTATCTTGCTGAGATGTGCTAGGAATAAATTGTGTCCATATTTATGGGTCGACATGACCAGTGTATCCCGAAAGGATGTTATAGAAGTCTGTCAAAAGGGCCCAAAGGAAGAATAACCAGCGTATCTCGCGGGGATATCCTAGGAATTATTCTGAAGCCTCGGTAAGTCGAGTTAGAGCCTATAGTAGACATGACCAGTGTATCTCGTGATGATCTACTAGGAATCAGTCCTTGATCTCAAATAGGGTGAGTTGTGGTTATAGGAGACATGTATGTCTCCGCTCTATGTCATAAGTCCATCGGGGACGTTTTATTACGCATCTACAGAGCCTACATGACCAGAAGTATCTCGTGGGGATATATATTAGGAATCATGGCATCACAATCAGCTTCATATCGCGAAGACATGCTGGAATTATGGTTGTTATGGTTCATAAGTCCACTGGGGGAGTTTTACGCTCTACAGTACCTACGTGACCAGTAGTATCTCATCGAGAATGTACGCTAGGAGTCACGACATCATGACTAGCAGTGTCTCGTAGGGACGTATACTAGAAATCATGGCTATGAGTACCTTGAAGACCAATGGCTTAATCTCTCCTGTGAGATTTGAATTCTGTCTATATGGTCTTGAAATGACACTTTTGACCCTTATCCAAATTTCACCATCTATATTAAGTCCCATACTCAGAGTAGAACCTTGATTATTTTATGATGAGTATACATATGGTTACGAATTGTTCATGCGTGAAATTGCAATCCACTTGTGGAGTCCCCAAATTGATGCTTAGTCTTTGCTTGTTCTCTAGACTTCTAATCAACTCTGGATTTGGGAGCTTTCTTGGATTTTGTGTTAGGAGATGTTACTAGCGTGACAATTGAGCCTTGATGAAGTAAAATTTCCGTTTTGAGAGACTAAACTTGTGAATTAGGGTTTCTTTGATCAAAACCCTAACTTTTTCATTTTGTGCAACTTTGAGCTTGGAATTGACCCTGGACTTGGAATCCTTTTAGGATTTCACATTGGGAAGTGTCGTCATAATGGTAATATAGTCTTATAGGGATAAAATTCCCATCTTGGTCGCATGGTATTTGGAAATTAGGGTTTATTTGGACAAAACCTTAATTTCCTCTCTTTGTGCATCCTTGAGCTTCTGAGTTTGTGCAAGTGGGTATTTGAGAAACTTACTGGATGCCTATGAGGTTGGAAAAATCCTATGGGAATAAATTGATGCTTACTTTTGAAGTTATGGATTCCATATCCCATATAAACTCTGAATTCAGGCTCGTACTGCACCTAAACCCTAATTTTCCTTTTGTCCGTATCTGATTCCTTCAGACACTATGGAGATGCTTGAATATACTTGGTATGCATGTATATGTATTAAGGGGTTAGCACCTTGTATGAATAGAGCTCGTTCAATCCCTTATACTAATCAGGCACCCCTTTTCCGAGAGAAAATGATTATCTTTGAAACCAAGGGTATATTCGTCAAGAACCAATATGAGCCTGATTTTTTTCTAACATGAAAGACTTCGTGAGATTTCTTAGGCATGGTCACGACTTGATATAGGGATAGAGGAGCATGTCTGGTTTTATTTTTTAAAATTATGAACTCAAACTTCCCCGTTTGAGCTAAATTCCCTTTATTTTCTATGTAATTCAGCCTCTCTGGATTCCATTTCAATCCCGTTCCTCTTTGAACTCTTAGAGAACTTATATTCACGTGTGTGAAGCCTTTAGAATTAGTAGATGAGAGCTTGGTCGATCTATGACTGTATTAAGGCCTTCTTCTTTGAAAATACTCAAAATTGCGATATAAGGGTATTTTGGTCAAAATCCCTTATGAGCTCGTTTTTGTTGAAGAGTAATGAGATAAAAGGGATTGAGAGAGGTTCATAGAATGGGAAAGTCTCGATCCTTTCTCTTTTAGAATAAATCCCCTTTTCCGTAAAATTCTTGAAGTTATGGCTATTTTTCATCAAACCCTAATTCCGATCGACTTCAATCCCTATGGAAAAAAAATCCCGAGAGAATAAGTGACATCCCACTGGCTTAGAAGAGAATTATCATGCATATAAATGGCTTGATCATGACTTGGGGGATTTTTTTAGAAGAAACAAAACCCTTGGCTTCCTTATTTGATCAAAATTCCTCTAATTTCCTCTTTTAGCTCTAATTATTTTTCCTTTTGCTTCAAGGCTTCCATTTTGAGATAAAATTGAAAAAGATAACTATTTTTTCACCTATATTTTGCATGTACTAGGCATGGAAGCCCGTCTACCCTTCTTCCACGAGTTTCGCTTGTACTTGAATTCCTTATTTAAGCAAAATTCCTCTTTATGTATGAATTTGCATTGCTGGAAACCCGTTGATTATACTTCATGATTGAAATTAATTCTTGATCCCAGAATTTTAATCATGGAATGAATGTTGTTGAATGAAAACATTTTATATCCATAGGTGATAGCTCTATTCTTCTTTGAAAACGATCAATGTTAATCTTCAAACTGATGATATAAAAGTTAGCAAAAGTACTGATGATCTTGAGTTTGCTGATGTAGATACCCATCCTTCGTTCTTCATTGAGGTATCCTCGATAATTCTTGAGATTTATCTATCCTTAATATCTCCGATGCATACTTTTTCGACCATTGAATAAATATAAGTAGTCGTATTTGTCAAGGATTCTCTTCGTTTAGGTTTTTATCATAAAACTTCAGATTTGAGATACTTGGGGAGAATGGATGTAAAATCTTCATATAGACTCCGATTTGAGTCACCAACCCCAAATTTAAAAGGTAAGAGGATAATATTTATAATGCAAAAAGAATCACTTGATTCTGATTTCGTTTGGTCAATCAAATCCGTGTAAACTTTTGACTCCAAAAATCTCATATAAAAATTTCAGGAGTTTTTAAGATTACACTTACTTCGGTGTTGGGACCACATATCCTAGCTCGTTTGTCCATTTGAGGCGCCCTTTTAGTATGTTTTTGGTAAGATATGGAGAAACATATTTTCTTCAGGAAGTACCAAGAAATTCCTTATAGTTTGGCATTAGTTTTCAAGTCTCCGCGTTGCAATTGTACATCAATCCGAATTACCAAAGGAATCCTTGTTTAAGTTGGACTCTTAAAACGTTCTCTTGCTTCAAGCACAACCCCTTGGAGTATTATGACTTCAATACCTTTCCTTAGATTGGTTTAGGTCGTGAATTTTGTATCCTTAGGCTAGAGACACGTCTGTGGTATGATTATACATTTTTACTCTTTGGTTTCTAGAAAACGTATTTTGCTTGATCCCTTGTGAAAGTATAGACCCGAATTAATTAGTGAGCATCCTTGGAGGTATGGAATTGGTTTATAAAGATTTAAATAAGGATAGTTATATAGGAATGAGAGTAAGTTCTGGATTTTTCTCATGAGGCTTAAAACTTCACAACACAGAAAAATCCTAATTACAGACCTTATGTATATGCCATGTGTCTATACTCTCTTCGTGTACTTCTTCTAATTTCTCTCTCGCTTGTAGAGTTGCATGGAAAACTAGACTTTTATGGAGACAAGTACTCCTCATGGCGAGACTAGGTATGACTTTGGTAGAATGAAGATGAGACATGCTTCAACAATTTCTGAGGGCCTTCAGAAAGAAGTTCAGGGTGCAGAGAGACAACCAACTGACCTGTGGGTGATTTCACGGGCCTCATGTCTTCTTTGACTTCGGATGAGGCACTTGTTGGAGGATTTAATATCATCAGAATGATAACTCTGAACATACTTGCTCCTAAGGATATTGTAAATATGGAAGCTTGATGACAACCCGTAAAAGTCTTTGCTTTCAATGTGAGGTGGTTATGAGTGGCTCAATTCTGTCAGGATCCGTCGGCGTGAGTTGAGTCCAGGTTCTCGTATTTTAGAGAGTATGTTAATCTGGAATGAAGCATGGTATATAAAGATCTAGAACATGCTAAGAAGGCGTCTCGAGATGCATAGGCCAAAGTGAAGCAGCTGAACATGAAGCAATAGATTTTCTTTAGGGACCTCTGTTCTTTATGGTTGATATTTTCCTTTTCTGGACCTTTTCTGTATGCATCTGGTAAAGGAAGAAGACCATCATGGGTTCTTAATTTGTAAAACCCTAGATGGCTCTATTTCATAAGCGAATAGGTGAAAACCCTAAGTATAATTCTTAATAGGAAGTTCTTCCTTGCGCGATCTTCACTCCAGAGGTTGTAGAAACATCGTTTGACGCCCGATTTCAGTGATTGACCCCAACTATCAAACTAAAAAGACATGCCTTTCATATATTATAGTGAAAATTTAAGATCCAGAGATTGTTTTTAGGTGATAATTGAAAAATCGGGGGTCTAACAACCACACCCAATATTTCGATTAGCAATCTGTATGGACAACTCCGAGTTACTTTCTAGAGAATCAACTAGAAAGTTAGACTCAATCAATAGAAAATATCTCAAGGAGTTATTATCTCAATCTCTCAATTTGACTTACTCATGCAAATATAATATGCGAGTTTTAATCAAAGAGAGATAACTTGGATGGTTCCAAAGACCAATATCCAAGTGTCAATCAATTTAAATCAACAACCAAAAAGGTCGGATATTCTAATTGATTGAACAACGCACAACCTGTATTATTTTACTTATATAACAAAATATAATGCGGAAAAGAAATAACACAGACACCATAATTTTGTTAACGAGGAAACCGCAAATGCATAAAAACCACGGGACCTAGTCCAAGATTAAACATACACTGTATTAAGCCGCTACAGACACTAGCATACTCCAAGCTAACTTCGGTCTGGATTGTAGTTAAACCCCAATCAATTTCATACTGATCCAAGGTACAATTATGCTCCTACATCTCTGATCCCAGCAGGATACTACATACTTGATTCCCTTAGCTGATCTCACCCATAATCAAGAGTTGCTACGACCCAAAGTCGAAGACTTTAATAAACAAATATGTATCACACAGAAAAGTCTACAGTAATAGATAAATCCGTCTCCCACGAATATACTTACGAGTTTTTGTTCCGTCTTTTGATAAATCAAGGTGAACAGGAACCAATCAATAAAACCAAATTTATATTCCCGAAGAACAACTCAGTTTTATTAATCACCTCACAATATTCTTAATCGACGCAACGAAAAATGATATTATGGAATCACAAACAATGAGACGAAGTGTTTGTGACTATTATATCTTTCCTATCGAAGATATAAATATCAAGCCAATTATTACAATTGTACTCATACGATAGAAACAGCAAGATCAGATCACACAACTACAAGAAAAGTAGTATCGGTCTGGCTTCACAATTCCAATGAAGTCTTTAAGTCGTTAATCTGGTTTTTGAAGAAGAAAAGCAAAGGTTAAAGGAGAATCTACTCTAGCTTAGCACAACTAGTATCACACAAAATGTGTGGGGATTAGGTTTCCCATTTGCTAGAGTTCTCCCTTATATAGTCTTCAAATCAGGGTTTGCAATCAATGTTAGCTTACTAACAAAGCATTCAATATTCACTATTAGATGAAAACCTGATTAGATTCAAGCTAATATTTATCAACCGTTAGATCAAAAACATAGCTTGTTACACACACATGTAATGCACGTTTCTAGGCTTGTGTAACCGTAGACAAACTTGTACATTAGTTGGTTCAACACTAGTTAACCAAATGGTTAGCCGTATGATCACTTTCATATCAACCATATTCTTCTTCACCATAACTAGTCCAAATGACTCAAATGAACTAGTTAGAGAGTTGTTCAATTGCAAGGAAATCTCATGTACTACTACACAAGACACAATCGAAGCAAAAACAATGTGATTCACTCGAATCGATTCATGAACTATAAATCCACGGTTTGAAATAACATTCCTTAGTTTATTAAGATAAGTTTACAAACATCGTTTTTAGACATAACCTACTCAAGTTCGCGTACTTAAGTTCCCGGACGGAGTTCAAAAACTCCAGCAGAAATTCTCGGGTTCGAGAACTATGCCAGTTCGCGGACTGGGTTCGCGGACTGAGTTGTCGGACTAAAGTTCATGTGTTGCTCAGGTTTCACTTGATCAACAAAGTTTGAAAACTTCGGTTCAAGCAATAAGGGCTTATACATATATGTGTTTCCACAACAATGCTTATATCTTCCAATGGTTATATTGTCTAAACTCTCATTTCATTCATTAAAACATTCTCAAAGGGCGTTATATAGTTGTTATTCACAAACTATTTTTCGTCATAGAAATTTCCAAAGTGATTGAAACATAACATGACTTTCTTCACTCGGTAAAGATGAACTTGGATAAAGCGAAAACTTTATCAACACATATTTCGAGAAATAGATAAGTGAGATATACTCAGCTCGAAATATCATATGTGTATAATCTAAGTCTATATAGTAAAACGACTTTTTTCTGAAGATAGGAGATAGAGTAGATAGACTTTTGAGTGATTGATAAATTCAAGTCTCCACATACATTTTAGTCGATGAAGATCCACTAGTTCCTTGAGCAGTCCTTCGTCTTGTATGATGATCCCCATGGAGTTCTTGAGCTCAACTACACTTTCTATCCTAGTCCGAGACCTTAGCTATAGTAGACTAGAAATCAAGACTTTATAGTTTTGATCACTAACATTGACAAACATGCTTGAGATAGCAACGCATGCGAGTTCGACCGAGCAATGCTCTAACAATCCCCCCCTTTGTCAATTTTAATGGAAAAACTATTAATACATATGGAATACAAAAAAATATAAATAAACTTTGTAGATCCTATTCCACATGCCGTCTAATCTTCAGCATTACTCGAAATCTTCGTCACTTCCAAGTAATCCAATGATCCCAAAGGTTGTAAGTTTAGTATTATCGTTGTTGAAAATCTATAGCTATAACAATGAGAAAACAAGAGTTCTCAATCATTGTTATACAACGTCATAGTATCATTACTGAACGTCAAAGTCCAATTGCATCACGACTTTAACAACACTACTACGGTGATACATCACTCCTCCTTAGTCAATACTCCATCTCACATGAAACACACCCCCCCTTACATAATGATCCGAAAACCATATGTATTTGTAGTATGAACTACATATTAATTCTCCCCCTTTTGGTCAATAAAATTGGCAAAGGTACAAGAACGGGATCCTAATGAAATTTCCGAAAGAGACATTTCATGACCAAAGGTAATGTATATCATCTTGTTTAGATGCAATCATAAAACCGAAGCTAAATGCATTCATTAAGGAGTTTATAAAGATACAAGATAACCCCTATAATATTCCACAGCCGCACTCCCCACAAATATTTAGCAATTAAGCACAAGTTCAAAAGAACTCTCCCCCATAAAATGTCATTCTCGAAAGAACAACAAGAGCGACCTTAATTTCAAAAGAAATGAAGGATTTCTTTGGACTCAACAAATCACATACGAGTATGAATTTGAAATCCAAAAAGAAATATTCAATCAAATTAACCGTAAGCGAACCGTGATTAACTTGACTAAATATGCTCAACACAAGTAAACTTATGGAGACTTAAGAAATCAATTAGATTAATCACAAGCTAACTCACAATTAATCTAATCGAAGTACACAACTAAACTAATCACGATAGTAATCAATTTAATTTTCCTTGCTCAACACAAAGCATCTCATGGAACAACTATTATGCCAAAATAATGACTCAGTTGATATGGATCAACATAAGACACCTTATGGACAACACGGTATTTACACAAAGAATTGTGGATCGTAGATCGACCTTATACCGTGGAATAATCAAGGGTTCATTATATTCCCAATCACCATTTGAAAAATGACATACAATAGACATAATCCTTGAATCAAAAAATATTTTAACCTATCTTACATCAATAATTAACAATATAGGATTAACTTTTGTGTTTTCCAAAAGTTTATTCATTCTTTTATCAATACTTGCATATCAATTCACGAACGACTTTACTTTTGACAAAATATGGGACAATCAAGTTCACGGACGTAAACACACATATCCTGTAACAATATTGAAATATATAAAATCATAAAGATTAATACTGCAAAAATTATCTTCCAAACAAGTTTAGAATTTAAACCAATAAATCTAAAAACAAGAAGATGAAAACTTTGGAAAGATATGTGTAATCACAATAATGGCTATTCCAAAACACTGGTTATTCTTCTAAACAAAACAAGAAAAATAGAAGATTTACTAGGCAATAAGACCTTTGAAGAATTATTTATCGTCCCCGAACTCCTTGTCGTCAACAACCATTAGAACATAAGGTTCATTAAGGTAGGAGTTTATATCAATAAACCTTCTTGGTTGTTGTTGTCGAACCAGGGCCTTCTGAATCTCATGAGTCTTATACACAAAAGCCTTTATTTGTTGAATCTCCTTTCACAACTCCTTCAACACTTCAAGAACATCAGAAAACTTCTGAGAATTTGAAGGAACAGCTCTTGGCTTCCTCACATTCCTTTTTTTTTCTTTTCAATGTTGGAGGCAATGGAGATTTTTCTTTTTCCTTCATGATTGATGGCTTAACAATCATATTACCATCTTTTCCATCAGAAGACATCATACTTGGAGTTTCCATGAACGTATGGGTTTGTGAAAGGAAATCACAATTAACTTAACAAGTAGTCTTGAGATAAAAGAAGAGGTTTTATAGAAGGAAAAAAAATGTAGGGTTCGAAACCTTTAAACAGGTTCGTAAACGACCAACTCCCAACCCTATGAAGAGTATAATTGTCGATAGTACCATTTGTTATTATTTGGTAAACAAAAAGGAATCTAAGAAAAGAAGAAAAAAAAAATTCCTAAAGCCCGAGAGGTACAAAATCATTGTCTCTTTTGATCAGGCATATGAGACAAGATTTCAAAGACAACATAATCAAGTTGCGTTGTGGTGAACAATAATTTGTCCACCGTTTTCCTCTTGAGAGGAATCAACAGACCTCTGTCTATCAAAACAATTTGACTATTATTTCTTTTCTAATGGTCTTGGTTTATCCTTGGAAACTAACTTCTTAGACGAAGATAAAATCTTACATACCTCAGCGGTCTTCTGAGCAAGTTTAAGATTTCTTGCTAAATGATTTGTTCTTCGTTGAAGTTTGTTGACGTGCCTTTGTTGGTGTTTGAATTTATAACACTTTGACAGTTCATGACCCTTTAATGAACAAAATGAGCACGTCAATCTTGGATAAAAATCAGGCTTATGAGATGTGCAAGCAGCTAAGCACATAGTGGAACCTGAAACATTATAAGCAGAGTTTCCAAAGAATGGGTCAACTTTTTATTCCAGAACAGTTGGATTATCTTTTGAAATAATATCAAGATTGATGTGTGTATTGCTACAACTATCAAAATCAATATTTTCACCAAGAAGGGAAACTCTTGATTTCTCGTCTTCATTTGAATCATAGTAGTCAGACATTTCATCAAGAGTTACAACAAGACCTTTGTTCCCAGTGTATTTTCTACGATTCGGACACTCGTTTTCAAAATGAACAAATCCTTTACACTTAAAGCATTGAGGCATGTCCTCGTCATCAGTTTCATTAATATCCCTGTTTTTAGGAGGAACACAATTATGACGATTGACCGATGCCTTAGGCTTATCTCTGGAGAATCGTTTACTTCTCTTCAACAGAAGATCCCTAAACTGTCTTGTGATCATCGAAACTGATTTGTCAAGATCTTTATCTGATGAATCTGTCTCAGAGTGATCATCTTCAGAGATATAATTTGTTTTTACTTTTATCAAGTAATTTAGTGTCCTTTAGTGCTTTGAACACAACATCCTTAGATTTAGATGAATGTTCGTGATCAAAGATCTTAAGTTTTCCAACCAGCGTATTTCTGGAGAGATTATCAAGGTTATTTCCCTCAACGATGGCATGCTTCTTAGCATCGTATCTAGATGGCAGCGATCTAAGAATTTTTATCACAATGTCCTTTTCAAGAATAGTCTTACCCAATGCAAAATATGCATTAACAATTTTAGACACTTTACGATTAAACTCATCAAATGTTTCTTCATCTGCCATACGAAGGTTTTCCAAATCGGAATTAAGGTTTTGAATCCTAGCTTCCTTTTCACTGGTATTACCTTCAAATACGGTTGCTAAGATATCCCAAGCTTCTTGCGACTTAGTGCAATTAGACACATGGTGCTGAAGATTTGGGGTAATTGCTTGTATGATGGTATTCAAACCGTCAGAGTTCTGCTTTGCAGCAAGTATCTCTGCAAGGGTTTATTCACCAATATTCTTGGAAACGTTTACATCTCCAACTTCCTCAATGGGAGCATCATATCCATTAACAACATATACCCATGATTGAAAATCACGTGCTGGAATAAAAGCTCGCATAACAATTTTCCACCATAAGTAATTAGAGCCATCGAACACTGGTGGTACATTCATTGAGATATCACATTTGTCCATAGAGTAAGATCGCTACAAACACATGCATTCAAGGTCTTGAACGTGTTTTCCTGCTCTGATACCAATTGAAAAAGCGGGGGTCTAACAACCACACCCAATATTTCTATTAGCAATTTGTATGGACAACTCCGAGTTACTTTCTAGAGAATCAACTAGACATTCAGACTCAATCAATAGAAAATATCTCAAGGAGTTATTATCTCAATCTCTCAATTTGATTTACTCAAGCAAATACAATCTGCGAGTCTTAATCAAAGAGAGCTAACTTGGATGGTTCCAAAGACCAATATCCAAGTGTCAATCAATTTAAATCAACAACCAAAAAGGTCGGATATTCTAGTCCAGATTAAACATACATTGTATTAAGCCGCTATAGACACTAGCCTACTCCAAGCTAACTTCGGTCTGGACTGTAGTTGAACCCCAACCAATCTCCCACTGATCCAAGGTACAATTATGCTCCTACATCTCTGATTCCAGCAGGATACTACGTACTTGATTCCCTTAGCTAATCTCACCTACAACAAAGATTTGCTATGACTCAAAGTCGAAGACTTTAATAAAAAAAATTGTATCACACGGAAAATTCTATAGTAATAGATAAATCCGTCTCCCACAAATATACCTACAAGTTTTTGTTCCGTCTTTTGATAAATCAAGGTGAACAGGAACCAATCAATAAAACCAGACTTATATTCCCGAAGAAAAACTCAGTTTTATTAATCACCTCATAATAGTCTTAATCGACATAGCGAAAAAAGATATTGTGGAATCACAAACGATGAGACGAAGTGTTTGTGACTACTTTTATATCTTGCCTATCGGAGATAGAAATCTCAAGAAAATTATGACAATTGTACTCGTATGATAGAAACAGCAAGATCTGATCACATAACTACGAGAAAAGTAATATCGGTCTGAGTTCACAATCTGTAGTGAACTCACTACAAATTGGGTAATCAGTGACAGTTTGAACCTCTAAGGATATAGTTGGAGATTAGGAGAAGAATAAGATGAATTGGATGAATTAGGAGAGGAATTAGACGAATTAAGGGGAAAATAAGAAGACATTGATAGACAAGAAGTTGCAGGAGGGTTTAATGAAGAAGATGAAGTTTTACATTTTCATTAGCTGCCTTTACAAATGATACCAGTATTGCATATAAAGGAGATACTCATGTGGAAGGAAAGATACTCTTGACAAAGGCTATCTTCACCTAACAAGGGGGTGCCCCAAATGGGTAGCCCATAACAAGAAATACTAATAATCACAAAGGGACATGACAAATACCCACTCCTCCAAATCATCCTTGTCCTCAAGGATGAAAATAACAACTGAGCTCGGCTAAGGAAAGGCACTGTTGCTATGGCTGCATCGTACAACTATTAGCTAACGTGAATGTGACCCTGATAAACCTTGAGCCGAAATTCACAACCCATTGATCTTTTCCAAGAGAACAGCAGGGCCCAAGCCTGGTCATGGTCCCATTGTAGTAACAATTAACATCAAAATCGGCAGTGTAATCAACTGTATAAGCCCCCTTGAACGTATCTTCTTCATTACGACTTGAGGCTTGAACACGAATCTTCATGTTTAATTCCATGTAACCCTGCATGTTTAATTCCATGTAACCCTGCATGTGTAGGGGTTGTTGTCGCAAACATATTTCCATTGTTAAGAGGGTAACCACTTCACTGCAGGCCAGCAACTCGAACCCCTTATCAATAGCTTGATCCCTTATCAATAGCTCAACCAATATTAGACTAGCTTGAGATGCACAGTACCCATTCCTCTCCGCGGTGACAACCTCGATTTCAGAAATGGTGAAGTAAGCCAGTCCTATGTTGATGCTGGTTAATTCAATTGATGAGGACCTTGGCCTCAAAATCAACTCCCCATATTTACTCTTGCAGGCGGCTGACAAAACCTTGACTAAGAAGTATTCCACCAGGCCCTTGTATGAGATGAATAATTCTATTTCTTCCCTTGGACCAGCTGTACAGCAGTGAGGACTTGTGCTAACTCTTAGAGAAGTAGCTATTGTGGTGGAAATCTCATGCCAAGGTCTTCTAAAAATTGTATACTCTTGGATGTAGAAACTGTATATCAGCAAGCTATGTATTGCCATCACAGGAAGTAGACTTACCCATTCAAAACTGTGCATATTAGCCCTGGTGATGCGAAACTTGGCTGAATCAGGAGTTGCAGTTGATTTCTCAGCCTTATCAGCCTTCTTTGTCAACAAAACAACATTGATGTTTGGTAGAACACTACCACTAGCAATAGTTACACCAGCAACATTTCCAGATAATTCCAAAACCTCAGCAGCGAGATACTCTAGAACAATAGCAAGATAAACAGGAGCACCAGAACCAACATGTTCAGCATAGCGACCTCCCAAACCTCTTCAAGTAACGAGCCATTTCATTAACAAACTCCCAAACCTCTAGACTGTCATCATTTGTAGAAATCGGAAATATATTCCCACTGTATCCCACTATTAACTTTGACCCATTAAGAATAAACATACAGGAAGCAAGAGTTTCTAGGCAGAATTCGGTACTCCTCTGAATCAACTCTACCAACCTTCCCCTATCAAAAACCCTCCTTGCAAAATCCTGGACACAATAGAGGCGTCTTTCACTACTCAAACTGCCCATTACTCCCTCAGATATTTCAAGTAGATCATATCCCAGATGCAAGTTAAGATGCTCTTTGTTATAGCTGAAACCCTGTTTACTGTTACCCAACATTTGATCAGTAAGCTCCTGAGTGTTCTCAAACACCTCAGTTGTAGTCATTGTGTCACTATCTTGTTGCAACATTATTTCAGGGAACTTGTAAATAACCTGACTGCTACTATTGTTCATAATTCTTCGTACATATCCAGTTTTGTGGTGTCGAGCATCAAACCAGTTGAGAAAACCTATTAGAGTATAGTTGAGAAATACCTTAATCATCGTGAAAGCACACCTCAAAACTGCAACTTTGGACTGAGTCTTTATTAAACTGCCTTGTTCATTCCATTCACCACCATTATCAACCTGCCAAGAGCCTGTAGAAAAGACTTCACAATCATTAGTTCCCATAATTCTTTTGCAGAACTCCACGCCTCTATAATGCCTCTTGACTCGTAACAACAATTCACACACTCTACTAGCATAAGTAAGGTTCTGTCGAAATGTAACCATAATGAGAATATCCCCAATAGTCCATACATTCCTTCCATTCTCCTTGATTTCCAGTTCCCATGGCTGGAAACTACTCAACTGAACACAAGAGACATACTCCAAAATGTGTATGAACCACTCATTCAAAATATTAAGTACAATACCACTAACAACCCCATTAGCACCTATGGACCTGTTGTACGGTACCAATCTCAGTTCATACTTTTGAGGTACTAGAAATACGAGTAGATAATATTGGGCATCTTTGAACCTCAGCGTGGATACCTCATAGCCACAATAACTCATAAATTGTTTTCCCTCTGCTTTTATCTTCACAGAAATACCATTACGAAGCTGTATCAGGTGATTCTCATCGCAGCTGGCACTCTTGCTGTTACCTCCAGAAAAAATAGAGCTAAGTATCTCAAAACCAATACCAATTCTCATACTCCTTAAACTGAAGGAAAACCAGGTTATTTCATATTCTTTTAAGAAGGCCAGTAATTTGAGTTGTCGAATGAATACCTTCCAAGCCTCTCTCAATTCTGCAGGGAGATTAATACCTCCAACGAGCACTTGATAGAACAGTTCTAGCACATTCCGAGACCCCATAAGAATAATCTCCCAAGAAGTAATGGTATTAACATACAATTCATAAGTATTAGCAGAACAATTATACCTTTGAACACTATCTAACACCTTTCCAGGATCGTATATCCAACGAGTAGAATTGATAACAACAAGCATACCTTCATCAAACATCAACTTGTAACTCATTTTAGCGATTTTAAGTTGAAAGATTAAATCAACTCCACCATCACACAGACACCAATCTTTCCCATGATCGAACAGTATACAACAAAAATCATAACTAGGTAAAATAGCAAACAAGAACTCTGAATCCACACTCAACAGTTTCAAACAACACCCAAGAGTAGAATTTAACTCTAAAACAAGGTCATCGAACTCTTTCCCTCTATCAAATAGCTTCCGAGTAGAGTTAACACTAGATGAAATGTCACCAGCTCTATTGACACCAGAGAATTCAACTATGGGTATAGATTGAAGTTTACCTTCATCTGTTGCACCAGGAGTCGAAGGATTTTGTGAGAATACCGTTGTTGAGCTTGAAACATCTCCTAAATCAAGTGGTATTGACTTCAAATTGAAGTCAATTTCGTTCTCGGTCATCGTCGATTCATCCAATTTGAGAGAACGATTTGTAGCTGGAAAAGAACCTAAAACTACATCTGACGCCTCAGGTACTGGAAGATTTGAAGATTGTTCAGTGGAATTACCTGAACTTAAATCAATTATTACTTCTTCGGTGAAGGTCTCATCCTCCATCTCCGTAGGTTCCATATCCCCAACCTCTTGTAGTGATTCCAGCTTATTCTCAGCGATGGAGATGAGAGTTTCAATTTGTAGAAGATTAAAATCACGTTCTGGTGATTTCCTATCCCAGATTAAACGTATTGACTTCATTTGCAAATCGAATAATTCACTGTATAATGCTTGTCTAGCTTCATATTTATCTTGTACTAAGATATCCACCCTAGTGGTTAATTCTTCAATTTCTGGTTCTACTTGTGAAGCTTTAGTTGTTGCAGCGGCCATCGTAGCGGTCGGAGAATCGACCGCTCTGATACCAATTGTAGTGAACTCACTACAAATTGGGTAATTAGTGACAGTTTGAATCTCTAAGGATATAGTTGATTTGGGATAGATAGAGGAATATAGAGGATTAGGAGAAGAATAAGATGAATTGGATGAATTAGGAGAGGAATTAGACGAATTAAGGGGAAAATAAGAAGACATTGATAGACAAGAAGTTGCAGGAGGGTTTAGTGAAGAAGATGAAGTTTTACATTTTCATTAGCTGCCTTTACAAATGATACCAGTATTGCATATAAAGGAGATACTCATGTGGAAGGAAATATACTCGTGACAAAGGCTATCTTCACCTAACAAGGGGGTGCCCCAAATGGGTAGCCCATAACAAGAAATACTAATAATCACAAAGGGACATGACACAATCCCAATGAAGTCTTTAACCTAGTTTTAAAAGAAAAAAAAACAAAGGTTATAGGAGATTCGACTCTAGCTTAGCACAACTAGTATCACACAGAATGTGTAGGGATTAGGTTTCCCAGTTGCTAGAGTTCTCCCTTATATAGTCTTCAAATCAGGGTTTGCAATCAATGTTAGCTTACTAACAAAGCATTCAATATTCACCGTTAGATGAATACCTAATTAGATTCAAGCTAATATTTATCAACCGTTGGATCGAAAACATAGCTTGTTACATACATATGTAATGCATGTTTATAGGCTTGTGTAACTGTACCCAAACTTGTACATTAGTTGGTTCAACACTAGTTAACCAAATGGTTAGCCGTATGATCACTTTTATATCAACCATATTCTTCTTCGCCATAACTAGTCCAAATGACTCAAATGAACTAGTTAGAGAGTTGTTCAATTGCAAGTAAATCTCATGTACTACATAAGACACAATCGAAGCAAAAATGACGTGATTCACTCGAATCGATTCATGAACTATAAAGCCACGGTTTGCAATAGCATTCCTTAGTTTATTAAGATAAGTTCACAAACATCGTTTTTAGACATAACCTACTCAAGTTCGCGGACTTAATTTCCCGGACGGAGTTCAAAAACTCTAGCATAAATTCTCGGGTTCGAGAACTACGCAAGCTCGTGGACTGGGTTTGCGGGCTGAGTTCGTGGATTGAAGTTCACGTGCTGCTCCAGTTTTACTTGATCAACAAAGTTCGCAAACTTCGGTTCAAGCAATAAGGACTTATACATATATGTGTTTCCACAATAATGCTTATATCCTCCAATGGTTATATTGTCTGAACTCTCATTTCAATCATTGAAACATTCTCAGAGGGCATTATATAGTTGCTATTCACAAACTATTTTTCGTCAAAGCAATTTCCAAAGTGATTGAAATATAACATGACTTTCGTCACTAGGTAAAGATGAACTTGGCTAAAGCTGAAGCTTTACCAACACATATTTCGAGAAATATATAAGCGAGATATACTCAGCTCGAAATATCATATGTGTATAATATAAGTCTATATAGTAAAACGACTTTTGTCTCAAGATAGAAGATAGAGTAGATAGACTTTTGAGTGATAGATAAGTTCAAGTCTCCACATACCTTTTAGTCGATGAAGATCCACTGGTTCCTTGAGTAGTCCTTCATTTTGTATTATGATCCCATGGAGTTCTTGAGCTTAACTACACTTTCTATCCTAGTCTGAGACCTTAGCTATAGTAGACTCGAAATCAAGACTTTATAGTTTTGATCACTAACATTGACAAACATGCTTGAGATAGCAACGCATGTGAGTTCGACCGAGCAATGCTCTAACAATAAGTCCACGTGAAGTTGAACTCGGAAATATATGGTTTTATAACAGTTATATTTCTTCAAGTGTTTTGTTGATATCTCTTGGACCATATGTCGAAACATCATTCCCTTTTAACACGTGATAGGAGAGACATAGACGAATATTTTTCATCAAGGGAGTGTTGTCGAATTCTCTACCCATTTGTCTCAGTTTTTCGATTTATGTGACTAAAGTATGAGCCACGTTTAAGTAGAGTGGAAACTACAAACTCCTCCTCAAACCGATTGTGAACCCTAGTTTATCTCCTACGTCCGTTTATTGTCGATGGATAATTTGAATGCTTCTTTTACTTGATATAGTCATGTTACACGCGTATAAAATCCTAAAACATCTTGTTTTCGGTCATGATCTGGGGCATAGTTGCAATTGCTGAGCACAATGAAGATGCTGATTGAGGAATTCGACGAGTCACAGATAAGTCCCCTCCACGATTTTGAAGGCCGATCTCTAGTCACATAATCCCAACTAATAACATGTTGTGTTGTGGGTTTTGGGAGTTGAATGGTCTTGATGTGTCCCTATCTTTTTAGACTCTTGCAGTAATCGTTACTAAATTTGTTATATGAAAACTAGATGTCTGGGCCACCTCCTCTTGTCCATACAGGTGTGTGACGCACGATTCTTCGTTAGTCCTCAGTTTTATAGAAGACTATGGATTCCCATTGACTCGAGATGCTTGGAAAATGAAGTAATACCCTTGCAGCACACGAGATTGAGTCTTCAAGGCGGGAAAATAATAATCTGTGGGTTGGAGACGTCCGTGGATATTCATGTCGAGATACTACCGCATGTGTCTTTGTGGACAAGATGAAGTTGTTGTTTCTCTCTACAAGGTGTCTTTACAGGGATTCTTGTGAACTTTTGTAGCAAAATTATCCATTGAGATATATTCTTCTTTTGGGAGGATGTTCAATTGAACTTGAGAGTAGTATATGCCTTCTTTCGTCTCTACAAGATGCCTCAGTGAATCACGTGGAAATCCGACGAGAAGCGCAATATTTGGGATGTAACACGATATCCCACTCAGCCATCATAGTACCCGCATTGGAGGTGAGCATCATAAGACGAATCCATATGCGAAACTTTGAAGGAAATGAGGTCTTTAGCGTGGAAAAAGAACCACCGATAGAGGAGTGGATGAAGCAGCCCATTAGATTATCCGCCTCTGAAGCACCAGATGGTGGGATAAATCATAACGATCCTATATTGGTCACGATGGCCATCTCACTCCCAAAGCACGGAGAGGAAGAAGGGAAACCCAAGGCATTGCCTTGGGCAATGCCTAAAATATTGATTAACAGCGGAAGCTCCGTTAAAATCTTATTCTACGAGATATTCAAATAAATGGGACTCAAAGACGAGTGCCTCATACCATCTACATACAATATCTTTGGTTTCAATGGCTCGTCGACCCGACCCAGGGGCGAAGTGACCCTAGAAATTAGTGTGGGAAAAATCCTAACTTTAGAATTGGGAATAAAAGCAGGGTGTAAGTGGCAGAACTGGAATTGAACTTTGATGATGTATAATAATACTATGACACTATATACCAATGATTGAAAACAACTTTTTCTTATTGTTATGTCTATGGATCTTCAACAACTATGATGCTGAGTTGAACACATTCAGAATCACTGGAGTACTTGGAAGTGACGAAGATTTCGAGTAATGTTGAAGAACCAAGGAAATCAAGCATTTGGATGAGAAGCTACAAAGTTTATTTATTTTGTAATCCATATGTATTGATAGTTTTGTCACTAAAATGGACAAAGAGGGAGATTGTTAAAGCACTTCTCGGTCAAACTCGCAAGCGTTGCTATCTCAAGCTTGTTTGTCAAGTTTAGTTATCAAAACTATAAGTCTTAATTTCTAGTCTACTTATAGTTATGTCTCAGACTAGGATAGAATGTGTAGTTGAGCTTTAGACTTCACGACGTTCATTGATTGGAGATGAAGATCTACTTGGGAGAGCTTGTAGGAACTTTATCAACAAAATGTATGTGGAGACTTGAACTCATTTATCACACATAAGTCTATTTATTCATATCTCCTATTGAGACTAAGTCGTATAACTATACAGACTTTACATTATACACATTTGATGTTTCGAGATGAGTTTAACTTGCTCACATATTTCTCGAAATATGTGTTGGTAAGCTTTCGCTTTAACCAAGTTCATCTTCGATTCTTGACGAATGTCAAAATATGATTATGTGAAAATCTCCTGGTAACATCTTACTTGATTTGTGTGAGACAGTCATTTGATATAGTCTCAGAATGTTTCGTAATAATCATTTGGTCACTTGAAAATTTCTTTGAAGCTAATAGTTTGTGTGAGACAGCTATTCCCGTCTTCTAAGAATGTTTCAATGATTGAAATGGGAGTTTAGAACAATTAACCATTGTCTGGATATAGCATAGTATGCACACTTGTATGCTAATTGTTGCAAGTGTATTCCAAGTCCGGGAACTTAGTATGCATACCCGTATGCTTACGATTTTAATAGTTGAAGTCAGGGAACTATAATATGCGTACTTGTTTGCATACTAATTTCAACTGAATTCGGTCATGAACAACAGTATGCATACCTGTTTGCATACTGGCGGACAGACCAAGTCCGGGACTCTAAGTATGCGTACCCGTTTGCATACTGGCGGACAAACCAAGTCCAGAACTCTAAGTATGTGTACCCGTTTGCATACTTGAGTGGTTAAGTTCTAAAATCGGTTAAGTATGTTTACATACTCATGAAAAAAATGCATTTATATAATAAGTAATGTAATCTTTGCAAACAGTGGCTAAAATGTTCATGAATTGATTCGAGTGAATCAAACCCAATTTTTCTTCAATTGTGTCTTGTATACATATATAAGAATATAAATAATTTAACAACTCTATGACTAACACAACTAGATTCAATTGAGTCATTTTGTCTAGATGTGTTAATATGAACAAGGTTGATATGGAAGTCTTCATTTTGGGTAACTTCGGTTACCTATTGTTGAGCCAACTCAATATACACGTTTAGGTTCGGTAACCCATATCTAAATAAAGGTATATTTAGTTTGTGTGTAACAAGCTAAGACCATCTAACAGTGGAGAGATATTGCTTTGGTTTTAAGCAAACTTAGCTTAAATCTTAAATCAGGTTTTCATCTAACGGTGAATATTGATTGCTTTGTTTCTAAGCTATCAAACCCTGATTTAAAGAAAATATAAGGGAGAACTCTAGCAACAGGAAAACCTAATCCCCATACCTCATGTGTGATACTAGTTGCATATAGAGTCGATTCTCCTTTAACCTAGTTTTTTCCTAAAACCTTAAAGGTCAACGACTTAAAGACTTTATTGGGATTCTGAAGCCATACCCAACTATTTTCTCTGTAGTTGCGTGTTCTGATCCTAATTGTTCTAACATATTGAGTACTATCTTCTCTAAGATTTGCTCGAGATTTATCTGCGATAGGTAAGATATAAAAATAAGTCACAAACATCTTCGTCCTATCGTTTGTGATTCCACAATAACTTGTTCTATTACCATATAGTTAAGTTATTGTGAGGTGATTGATATTTATAGGTTGTTCTTCGGGATATAAGTCTGGTATATCAATTGGTTCCTGTGCACCTTGATTTATCAAAAGATGGCATAAAATCTTGAGATTGGTTAGGGCCCAACTACATTCATGTCCGAAGTTAACTTGTAGTAGGTTGGTATCTTTAGCGGCTTAATATAGTGTGGTATTCAAAGATGGACTAGGTCCCGGGATTTTTTTTGTATTTGTGGTTTCCTCGTTAACGAAGTCTCTGGTGTATGTGTTATTTTTTTCCGCATTATATTCTTTATATAATTAAAATATCATAGGTTGTGCGTAATCTCAATCAATTCGTGAATCCGACCTTTGGTTGTTGATTGAATTGATTGACACTTGGATATTGGTTTTTGATACCGTCGGTCCAAGTTGTTTCTTATATTAATCAGGCTCACGGATTTATCTCTGTTTGATTTACTGATTACATTATTAAACAGAGATATAACTCTTGGATATATTTCTTGATCGAGCTCGCTTTATTAGTTGGTGCTCTAGGAATTATATTGGGTGTGGTTGTTATACCCCGCTTATTCAGGTTCATATACTAGAAATCGTGGCTATGAGTGCCTTGAGGACCAAGGGCTTAATCTCTCCTGTGAGAGTTAAATTTTGTCTATGGTCTTGAAATGACATTTTTGCCCCTTATCCAAATTTCACCATCTACACCTATGAAAATCGGTTGATGTTCATGAACACGTCAACCGATTTTCCTGAATGTGTTTTCTGGTCGAACAAAATTTAACCAGAATGGGTAAACGTTAATGCGCACATAAACCGATGATGGTATGGAAGAGACTTAATTTCTGTATGTATTTTTTGTTAGAATCGGATTATGTGGATGTTCACATAAACCGATTATGTGAAACAATCGGTTTGTATGTGACTAGGAAAAACCCCATTGTTAGAATCGGATTTTAGCTATGCATACTTTAACCGATTATAAATATCCTTTGTGAATAGCGAAACACCAACCCAGAATCGTTTACGAGTGCATAAACGTAAACCGATTATAGGTAGTATTTTCGGGATAAAAAAATTATTGTGTTTTGGTGATGAATCAACTAATGATGATTTCTAGATTAATTATTAAACATTTATTAATAAACCGAATTAACCCTAATTAATCAAGAATAAATTAGTCATTAAAGAAAATAGTTGGTTAAAGGGTATCTCATTTTACTCAAAAATGTCTTATTTTTTCCTGTAATAACAGGCCCCAAATAATTGGCCTAGGCTCCAAATTAGCCAGGTTATTTTCCTTACTAGTGTGTTGTGTTGAAAAAATGTCTACATGTGAGGAGCAATTTTATTTTATTTTAATGGGAAAACCTTAAATACATTATATATTACTCTTTTTTAGAAAGTCTATCAGTAGTAACCTGGCTTACAATATCAGGTGTCACACTTCCCTTGCAGAATAAATGGGTCCAACTGCACAGCTAAAAACACGAGGTGGCACTGCACTTCACACAAATTGTTCACTTTTACAGAATAATAAAGGGATGCAACCGCATAGCTACAAAGTAGAAATAAGAGGTGCTAGATACTCCACTTTCATGTGTCCAGGCTCTGCAATGTCACCTAGCTATATATCGACCATCGATGATAGATTTCATGAGCTCGATTCTCAGCTAGTTACTTGTGATTCTGAGGTAAGTAGTTTTCCAGTCTTCGTCGGAACCAATTCTAAGGTCAAACAAGAGTGAGCTCAAAACCTAGAGCTTGAGAATTGATGTACTTCTCATGATATTGAAGATTGATAAACATAAAATAAAAAAAATGAAGAAAGAACAATAATAGATGTATTGAAAGAATAAGGAAAACAGATTAAAAAAATTTACAAAAGACAATCAGACATATTTAACATGTCTGAGTAAAACACAACTTGACCTCTATAGTCAAAGTCAATTGACTTGACTTTGACAATACTAAGTATTCGTAATAGCCCCCCTCAAACTGATAATTTCAAACACTTATCAGTTTGAGAATAAACTGAAAATACAAAGACAACAATAGACTACAAAAGACACATCAAGTCAAATCACACAAGTATCTGTAAGAGAATTGCAAGACACATCAAGCTGACAATTTTCAAAAGAAGTACCATTGGAAGTAGAAATAGAGTTTTCACAGATTGAAGATGCACAAGTAGAGGTACCAAGTAGTTGTTGAAGCAGTGAAGAAAATACAGGAGCACATAACCCTTTTGTAAATAGATCAACAAGTTGATGTTCTGAGGCTATATGTTGAACATTTAGAAAACCATCTGCAATAATCTCCCTGACAGCGTGATAATGGATTTTTATGTGCTTTGTCCTGTAATGAGAAATTGGATTAGCTAACAAATATATTGCACTAGTATTATCACAATACAGAGTAATTGGCAGCTTCAAGGAAATGTGAAGTTCACTAAACAAGGAAGATAACCATTCCAGTTTAGCAGTAGCAGCTGAAAGACACTTATACTATGCTTCAACTGTTGATCTAGATACTGTAGTTTGCTTCTTATTAGACCAAGAAACCAAATAAGAACCCAAAAGACAACATAACCCCATGTTGATCTTGCAGTTTCAGGACAATTTCCCCAATCAGAGTCTGAATATGATGATAATGTTTCAATATCCCCCTTTCTCAAAGCAATGGCATAACCAATTGTACCTTTAAGATATCTTAGTATTATTTTCACTAGATGCATATGCAAGTCAGTAGGAGCATGCATGAACTGGCTGACATAATTTACTCCAAAGAAAATACCAGGCTTTGTTAAACAGAGATACTGAAGCATACCTACTATAGTTCTATATTCTGAAACATCTGACAAAATAGTACCATCATTAACTGAAACTCTTGGTACTTTAGCCACAGGAGTACTATATGGATTACAATCTATCATTTTATCTTTGGATAATAGCTCAACTGTATATTTATGTTGTGCCAAATCTGATACAGCTATAACAAATCCAAAAGTAAGCAAAACATAACTAAATTTTTGAAACCAAGCTCTGGGTGCTTGTTTCAAACCAAGTTTTTCTTCAAATGACATAATTTATTAGGGAATTTCTTACTGAAAAAACCAGGTGGCTGCTTCATGTATACATTCTCAGTTAGATCACCATGCAAAAAAAACATTAGACACATCTAATTACCTTATTGACCAACCTCTATTAACAGCAATGCACAAAATAATTCTTACTGTTGTTGACTTAACTACATGACTAAAAGTTTCCCTATAGTCAATACCATCTTGCTGATTATAACCCTGAGCCACTAATCTTGATTTTAACTTATCAATAGTTCCATATGATTTCAATTTAACCCTGTACACCCATTTGCAACCTAAAATATTCATGTGAGGTTCTGGATCAACTAATCCCATGTACCATTTCTTTGCAATGCATCATTTTCATCTTTCATAGAAACTTGCCAATCTGGAATTTGAATAGCAAGCCTAAAACTAGATGGAGCAGTAGGAGTATTTAGTAAAGATGAAAAAGCAAAAGAAAGAGGTTGAGAAAACATGATCAGGAAAATATGTTGGTTTTGTAATACCACTTTTTGATCTTGTAACAATAATAGAAGAATGTATATACTCAAAAGAAGAAAAATTTTCAGATATAACATGAGAAGAAGCAAGAGCAGGGGAAAAAAATCATTTTCAGCAAAAACAAACATGTCTTGAATATAAGTTTTCTTAGTAATAGGATTATAGCACTTATACCCTTTATGTAAAGTACTATATCCTATAAAGACACGCTTCACATATTTATGAGACAATTTGTCAGCTCTAGAATGTCCCAAAAAAGGATTGCAAATACAACCAACAACTCTTAAGAAAGAATAATCTGAACTTTCATTGTACAAGACTTGATAAGGAGATTGATCATTAATAATTGGAGTAGGAGTTCTATTTATCAAGTAAGTAGCTGCTAAGAATGCATCCTACCAGTACCCTTTAGGACAAGAAGCAGTAAAAAGCAAAGTATTACCCATTTCATTAATGTTTCGATGCTTTCTCTCAGCAAGACCATTCTGTTATGGGGTTTTAGGACAAGAAATTCTTATTTGAATGCCAAATGATTTTAAAAAGGTTTTAAAAACACCTTTAACTAACTCACTAGCACCATCAGTTTGAAAAGTTGTTATTTTTGTTTTGAAAAGTTCTTAGTTAAGTTTTTGAAATGCTGAAAACATTGTAAAGACTCATTTTTAAGCTGCATTGGATAAATCCAATGAAATCTGCTAAAATCATCAATAAAAAGAATGTAATATCTATATCCTGCCAATGAGGTGACATGAGCAGGACCCTACTCATCACAATGAACTAGTGCAAGTGGAGAAGAAGCATAAGATAAAGAATTTCTCTTAGCAAGTTGACAAGGGTGACATAAAGAAGATGAATTAGAAGATTTAAGAACAATATTTTTATGATTATTAAGATTTTGAATGATTTTTAAAGATGGATGACCAAGCCTACTATGCCAAGTATCCAAAGAAGCTACAAGAGATGAAAAGGAAAATTGCATCATAGTAGAGGTAATGGGATATAAATTGTTGATCATCCTTCCCTGTGCTAACAAAACATGATCCTTTAAGCTTCTTATCTCATATCCATATGGATCAAAAGTGATATAGCAATCATTATCTCTAGTAAACTTGGCTACTGACAATAAATTTTGTCTCATCTCTGGAACATGTAAAACATTATCTAATCTAAAACTAGTCTTTGAGGTATTAAGAACTGTATTACCAGTGAGAGAAATAGACAGTTGCTTACCATTTCCAATCATAACATGCTCCTTTCTTTTGTAGCTAGAAGTATTATGAAGCAAAGCCCTGTCTCCAGTCATATGAGTTGAAGCACCACTATCAATAATCCACACAGTACTAGAAGTAGATGGCTCATCATTGATTGCATAAGTATTAACATGAAGTCATGTAAAAGCTTGTTGAGTAAAATTTGAGTTATTAACAGTCCCAAGTGAACCAGTTGCTCCAGTATCAGCATGTGCATAATGTTCTTGATTAGAAGTATTTGAAGCTCCAATTGGTGGGGGATGATACCTAAAAAATCATCTAGTAGCCAAGTGACCTTTCTTTTTACATATATGACAGAACATTTTGGAGTAATCTATGTAAGGTTTTCCATTAGAACTTGAATTTGAACCAGAAGAACCATTTGAGATAGAGCCATGATGATACTGACTATTCTTATAGTTTCCACCACTTCCACTGCCATTTCTTCTGTTAAAACCATTTGAATTATTTCGTGCATACATAGCAGTATCATTCTGTGCATCATAAACATTTGTATGTTGATGTTGTCTTTCACCCAAAAACTATTCATGAGACAAAAGTCTTGCTTTTAATTCACCAAAACTGTATGGTATTTCTCTGTTCTGTGAAGATATGACAAACACATCATATTCAGGACCCAAACCATTCATGACAAACATTAGTAAATCTGCATCGTTAACCTTTTCTCCAATTGCAGCCAAAGAATCAACAATTGACTTAATCTTTTGAAGGTATACTTCAATTGTCTGATTACCCTTTCTAATTCCATGTAATTGAGTTCTTAACATGTTTTTCCGAGCAAGGTATTGAGTTCTAAAACTAGTATGCAAGTAATCCCATATCTGTTTAGAAGTACCAAGACCAAGAACATCACCACTAACAATTTCAGTAAATGTTGCTTTAAGACATGTAGAAACAAATATATCTAAATTTCTCCAAGAAACCCATTCTGGATTAAGAGTTTCAACTCCATCAACAACTAACTTTTGTGGTGGTTCAAGTAACCCACCATTAACATATCCAAAAATATCAGTGGAATTCAAAACTCCTTCAAATTGGTCACGCCATAATAAGTAATTTGATCCATCTAATTTTATTGACACAAAATTGGTGATGTTGGTAAAGGGAAGGGAGAAGGAATTACCAGTTCCAACGGAAGTCGACATAATTTCTTGATGAGAAGAATTTTCTTGATGCTGATTTTGAATTTATGAATTGTTGTTTTTGTTGATTCTAAGGTTACGAGTTCATCGTTTATGTGTGTAATTTCTAGATCTTGTAGAGACCATAAAAGTTGAATTGCAACCCTAAAAGGAATTTGGGAAAACTTATTTAATGATTATTACCCAAAAGCAAAAAATTGTTGTAAAAAAAATTGAGCTTAATGTTGATGAGGATCGATTACTAGTATGATACCATGAGAATTGATGTACTTCTCATGATATTAAAGATTGATTAACAAAGAAGCAAAAGAATGAAGAAAGAACAATAATAGTTGTATTGAAAGAATAAGAAAAACATATTAAAAATTTTACAAGAGAGAATCATACATATTTAACATGTCTGAGTAAAACACAACTTGACCTCTATAATCAACATCAATTGACTTGACTTTGACAATACTAAGTATTCCTAATAGAGCTACGGGTGTTTTTTTTTTTCCGAATGGCTCTTTGAACACCAAACCTATAGGTATGTCAGAAAAATCTAACTGATCCTAACAAGATTTCGTCGATTAAACTTATGGAGTTTGGGTATGGATTTTCCTTCTTCGAACAATATCATAAAGATATGTATAATGCTTTTTCTTTGGTTTCTGGTCGGTGGTTACACAAGATGTAATTCTCTAAAGTTTGTTTCTTGTGAGACCCTGTTCTTTGCTTTTTCTTTAGTTCCAATTTGTTTTTCTGTTTTTTCTTGGGACTATATGCTCCTCTTAAGTTGTAACTTCTTGCTCACCCAGCTCGTGTGTTTTTCAATTTATTAAGTTTTCCGATCAAATAAAATAAAATAAATGAATCCCTTGTCACTTCACCGAGAAGCTTGTTGTTTGGGTTTCCAGTAGTAGGCTATCATCTGTGCCGATACAAGAATGTGTTTTTCCGCCTCTGTGACAATTTGCATTCACAACCACGGATATAACTGTTGAAATAAGGGTTTGGGTTTTCTTTCTCTCACAACTGTATAGAGTCTTTGTTCATTGAAGTATATATATGTTTACAAAGGAATGAAGATAAGTTTATAGAAACAGAAAGCACAAAAGAATAGGTGGTGTTGAAGACTAGAAAGACTGAAACTACTATCCTAAATAACAGGAAACCATAGTTGTTTACATCAGAAGACTAGAACGAGTAATAAGGTACATAAGTGTGTGTATGAGACATCTACAACGTGAGTGTGTATGCTACATCTTGTACGTGAGAAGGTTATCAAGAATTGATAAACTTAATACCCCCCCTCAAGTTGGAGCGGTAGAGCTTGAACGAACGCCCAACTTGCCTACGAGACGACCAAACTGCGGAGCACCCAAAGGTTTAGTGAAAATATCGGCCAACTGATCATAGGATGGAAGATGTTTAGGTAGTAACCCACTTAAGAGCTTTTCACTAACAAAGTAACAATCAATCTCGATGTGTTTAGTACGCTCGTGAAAAACAAGATTTTGAGCAATGTGAATTGCGGCTTGAATATCACAGGAAACAATAATAGGAAGAGAACACTTGAAATGCAAATCTTTTAATAGATAAACTAACCATTAAAGCTCTGTTGTTAGATTGGACAAAGCTCGATATTCAGCTTCAGCAGAAGAACGAGCCACTATAGGTTGTTTCTTGGATTTCCATGAAATGGGACTGTTACCCAAGGTAACAAAATATCCAGTGGTAGAACGTCTAGTCATTGGACAACCTTCCCAATCAGAGTCCGTGTAACCATGGATGGAAGAGGAATTGGCGGAGGACATAAAAATGCCATGTCCAATGGTTCCTTTGAGATATCTTAGAATACAATGAGCATCATCCATATGAGCAGCTCTGGAATGTTGCAAGAATTGACTCAGATAATTAACTGAATACGTAATGTCAGGTCGAGTGACAGTGAGATATAATAAGCGACCTATTAAACATCGAAAACAACTCGGATCAGTTAATTCCGTGCCATATGTAGGAAGTAACTTGAGTTTTGAATCCATTGGAAATGCTGATATACGAGCCAGTGAGGTGGAATCTTAAGGATATCAAGGATATATTTTCTTTGACAAAGAAATATACCCTTGGGAGAACGAGAGACCTCAATGCCTAAAAAATATTTTAGACAACCCAGATCCTTGATCGAAAAATAAGAAGAAAGACGAAGTTTTAGAGATTTAATAAAAGAATCATCTGTGCCGGTGATAATGATATCATCAACATAAACCAGCACAAAAATAGATGTCGAACCACGAAGATATGTGAAAAGGGAATTATCACATAAGGATTTGGTAAAACCTTCATTTAATAAAACCGAAGAGAGATTTGAAAACCATTGACGAGAGGCTTGTTTGAGACCATAAAGAGATTTTTTTAGTTTAAAAACCTTAGACTCACCTGGACGCGCTAAACCAGGAGATATCTTCATGTAAATGTCTTCATCAAGGTCACCTTGGAGAAATGCATTGTTGACATCAAGTTGGTGAAGAGACCATCCTTTAATTGCTGCAATAGATAATAAGACACGAACGGTAACTAATTTAGCCACTAGTGCAAAGGTATCATAGTAATCAATTCCTTCTTGTTGAGTGTAACCTTTGACTACCAGTCGAGCTTTGTAACATTCAACTGTGCCATCAGCATTGAATTTTATTTTAAAAAACCATTTGTAACCAATGGCTATTTTACCAAGTGGGATACTAAGATCCATGTATTGTTTGCTTCTAAAGCAATTATTTCCTTGGCCATGGCAACACGCCATTTGGGACATTTATTAGCTTGTGAGAATGATCGCGGTTCATCATTAAGGATTACGGATGCAAGGAACGCCTTGTGAGATGTAGTGAATTTATCAAAAGATAAATAATTTTTCAAAAGATAAATAATTTTTCATCAGGTATGGAGAATGTAATGAGACTTTAGAAGTAGATTGGGATGTGCCTGTGGTAGCAGAACAATAATAATCCTTCAAATACGAAGGTGGGTGATGAGCACGATTTGGACGAGGTGTCGTAGCATCAAAAGATGAAATTGCCAGATTAGGAGAGGGCTGTGGCAAAGAGGATTGGCAAGGAGAGACTTCAGGAGATTTCCCGACTATAACAGTAGTGGGTTCGTGAGATTCCTGTACTACAGGATGATGATGAGGCTCAGTGCGCATAAGATGATGCGTAGCATCAGAATGTTGGGCAGCGGAATTTCGTGAGACAACAACAGGATCTGTATGCTCGTCTTGATTATGAGAGCATGGAATAGACGATGGGACAGGATGAGAGATGTCAGCATGGGAATGCGAGGGAGAAGGAGACTGGAATATCGAGTCTTACAAAAAAACTCAGATTGTTGAGATGGATCAACAACAGGTGCAGGTTGAGAGAGTGATATATCTTTAAAGGGAAATGTGTGTTCATGAAACACAACATCCCGTGATACATACACGGATTTAGACTGTAAATCAAAATTTTTGTAGCCCTTATGGCCGTGTGGATAACCAATAAAGATTCCAGGCTTGGCTCGCTGATCAAACTTATGAGAGACGTGTGTGTTTCTGGCAAAGCAAAGGCAGCCAAAAACACGGAGTGATGAATAATCCGGTGGAAAATCCAGAAGCATCTCATGAGGTGATTTGTGAGATAATACCATTGTGGGTAGTTTGTTAATCAAATACGTAGCAGCAAAAATACATTCTCCCCAAAAACGAATGGGTAAATTGGCTTGAAAACGTAAAGAGCGTGCAACTTTGAGCAAGTGACAGTGTTTTCTCTCAACAATACCATTTTGATGTGGAGTGTATACACAACTGGTTTGATGTAAAATTCCATTTTGATGGAACCAAGATTGAAGTTCATTGGACTTGAATTCAGACCCATTATCAGACCGGAAAGTTTGTAGTTGGGGAATAACTATAAGATTAATACCAGAGGAGATGCTGGTGATATGATGCCCAAATTGTTTAATAACAAAGGCAAAGAAATATTTGAGAAACTTCAAAGTTTCAGACTTTACTTTCATAAAAAAAAAATATGTACACCTAGAGTAATCATCTACAATTGTAAGAAAATATTTTGCACCAGTTAAAGAGGCAGTAGAAAAAGGACCCCAGATGTGTCAGCATGAATTAATTGAAAAAGATGCTTTGATAAAGAAACACTTTTATTAAACTTTAGGCAAGATTGTTTTACCTGTGGGCATACATCACATAAGTGCTTAAACGAAGAACGAACATAAGCAAATTTGACTAGTTAAAAAATTGAAACAATCCATATTTGGATGGCCGAGACGGCAGTGCCATATATCCACTGGATTATTTACAGCGAAAGAAAAAACGGATGGTTGAAAACTGAAATGATAAAGGCCATCAATACGCCTACTCCATCCAATCTCCTTGTTCGTGAGACGGTCCTGGAAGATACAAGACTCGTGTAAGAATTTGATACAACAGTTTGCTGTACTTGTAAGATGACTTACAGAGATCAAGTTGAATTTAAAACTTGGAATGTGAAAAACATTAAGCAATTGAATATTGGGAGATAAATTCACAGTCCCAATATGAGTCACAGATATGTTTGAACCATCTGGTAACTGAACCGTGATTGGTTCACCACTAATGTGTAAGAAGAAAAACTAGAGATAGTGGAGCAAATGTGATGGGTTGCACCACTGTCGACAATCCAAACATTAGAAGAGCAAGTTAAAGTAATACCTGCGAAATTGGAAAACGGAGTGATTGTTGTGTCTGCATTGTTCGGTTCAAGAAGAGTCATTAATCTGGCATATTGAGCAGCGGTAATTCCATGAGCAGCAGGTGCATTAGGGATAGTAGAAACAACAACATAAGCCGGAGGTGGAGTATTCCTGGAACGCGGTGGATCTTTTGGGTAGACATTGAGCTTCCAACAAGTGAGCCGAGTATGACCATGTTTGTTACAATGATCACAGAATGGACGCTGACGTTTGTTGCCATTGCTAGCACCATTGCCATTGCTATTGGTATTTCCAGGGTTGTACAGGTTACGTGAAGTAGATCTAGCTAGCTGAGAATCACTACGAGACACATTGAGAGTTGCAGATTTAACTTGAGGAAGAGAAGATGAGTTAGTACCTTGTTGTTCTTCCTCCTGCCTCACGAGATTGTATAGCTTGGAAGAAGATGGAAGAGGTTCCATTAACAAACATTGACTACGCAGTGGCGAAAAACGATCATGAAGCCCCTGTAAGAAATCCATGGATCTGTCTTGATTGTGATAAACCAAAAAATCTTTCCCTGCATTACAGGTGCACGGCACAGGAGGTCGAAATGCATCTATTTGGTCCCACAATGTTTTTAGTTGAGTGAAATACATAGCAACGTTCTGATTTTCTTGGTTCAGAGAGGAGATTGATTGTTTCAGAGCAAAGAGTTTTGGTGCATTGGTATGAGAGAAACGATTTTTAATCTCCAACCATTGTTCCCGGGAAGATGGGAAAGACATCACACTTGATCGGATGATTGGGTCAACAGAGTTTTCGACCCAACTACCAACCAAGTCATCTGCCATAGTCCAATGGAGAATATCAGTCGGATCTGTGGGTTTAGGGATGGATCCATCAATATAACCTAGCTTAGCTTTAGCACTAAGAGCTTTTTTGATGCCTCTCTCCCATAAACAATAGTTACTATCGTCTAGAAGAGGAGTGAATATGACAGTGGTAGGATTGTCATCCGGATGCACATAATAGGGACTTGATTGAGGAAGACCTGAATCTCTATTAGGTGATTGAGTACTGGAAGATGGAGGGATTTGATTCTCATCGTCAACAGCCATGATGATGTAGATGCAGAGAAAGAAAAAAAAACGACTAACCTAGCTCTAGATTACCATGTTGAAATAAGGGTTTGGGTTTTCTTTCTCTCACAACTGTATAGAGTCTTTGTTCATTGAAGTATATATATGTTTACAAAGGAATGAAGATAAGTTTATAGAAACAGAAAGCACAAAAGAATAGGTGGTGGTGAAGACTAGAAAGATTGAAACTACTATCCTAAATAACAAGAAACCATAGTTGTTTACATCAGAAGACTAGAACGAGTAATAAGGTACATAAGCGTGTGTATGAGACATCTACAACGTGAGTGTGTATGCTACATCTTGTACGTGAGAAGGTTATCAAGAATTGATAAACTTAATAATAACCGCTTCTTACTAATTGGAGTTGCTTTCCTTAAGAGTTACCATTGCAAGGAGTAAAATAGTTAAAACTGCAGCTTTCCAACTAGTCGTAAAGTTTATACGTGAACGGCTAATGCAGGCAGTGGACATTGTAAATTGTATTGCTTGTTGGAAAGCTATTGCCAGCAGTGCTTCTTTAATTGATGCAAACTCAACTTGGGTACTGCATTCAGGTGAGCCAATAGCTTTCTGGCGACTCTTGGCCAAGTATAACTCCTTTAAAGATCTCTGTCCTTCTTTATTCAACTACCAAACGTACATGCTCTGTGAACTTGCTTGTTTTGCATCCATAAATGCCATGTCGCTGCTAACAATACATTTCTCGCTCTTGGACTTGGCATAGGAAACTCAAGATGAGCCTGAGTCGTTGGCTGGTCGATTTCGATTCAGTCGCGGGACACTAGTTCGTATTGGAGTTGTGTTATGAATATCAGTTGTGTTGTGACAAGTGTAAATTACAGTAAAAAAGTACACCTACTTTCTATTGAAACCAAAAATTTGCGGAAAGAAAAGATTCAACACAATCTCGCCTAATTATTTATCTGGACAGGCAGCACATAATCGAAGATTTGAATCCCCTGGTCAATTTTACGAGAAATCTTGCTGTTTGGGTGTCCAGTAGGGTAGTATTTATAGAATCTCAGTCGTCCAGAAACAATGTCCGGCCTGAGGTCGGTGACGGAAGGGAAACAGTACGTTTATACTTTCAAATTAGAAACATCAAATGCTAATAATTTGATCTATTATTATTTCATTTCCATATAATAAGAAATTTAACTAGTACTACTACTTGTTAAAAGAATTGTCAGTACATCAATGGAAAATGTGTTCCCCTAATTACAATCATGAACATTTTATTTTTTCCACTAGATGCATAAAGGAAGCGAACTAAATCAGGTCAACGGCCGCAAGTTCCGCGAAAAAAAAAATGAACACTTGCGAGAGAAGTAAAAGAATTGATTTGTCAGAAGTAAATTCCTTTCCTGGTTGTTTTGCTCGAAGAAGATTTCAGTCTCTCTACAATCTACACTGGAATCTATCCAGCATTCTTCAAACGAATTTCTCCAATTGGATCAACATGACACTGACATCATCTACTGATCCCCGCGATATTGCTAAGTCTGCAAGCTTTTTGCAAGCTGATAATGGTGTTGCCTTCACAGTATCTATGCAAAAAGGCCGAGCCATATTTACAGCCTCTTGATTACTCACCTGGAAACAAAAGAGAAAATGGATAATTGTTAGAACAAAAACATGACAAACTCGCAAACACAATCATAGAATTCATATTCAAAGAACGAAATACCAAACTGAAGTTCAAAATGTAGTTACCTTATCCCATAAACCATCGGAGGCGAGGAGTAAGAACTCACAATCTGGCTCAATCCTAAGAACTTTAGTCTCTGGTTCAGCTATTACCCATTCCTTAAGATGTCTATCACCTATCCCTCTTGATACAGCAAGAGAACCTTGTAATCTCAATAAACCATGGCAAAAATCCACATATCCACCCTGCAGACACATTTAATATGTTATTATTATTCAGGAACCAATACTATAATTTAACTAAGATGGTGAATTGTACTGACAATTTTGTGTTGTTTGACAGACATTAATGTTTGAAAACTACCTTGGATTCGATCCTTTCTTTTTCATCATCCCTTGAAGGACGATGATCAGATGTGAGGGCCTGCGCAATCCCTCCTCTACTCATAACAGCACGACAATCCCCAGCATTTGAAACAATAAGATCACCGTTTCTAATCAATGCAGTCACACAGCAAGTGCCACCACGAAGGTCCTCTTTCAAAAAATTTGAATCTGTTGCAAGGTAACCATCTTTTACAGCCTCAACAATCTCCTCTCCTCCTCTTCTTGTTACTTCACTCATGATATACTTATCCATGTTTTCTGCTGCAAATTCTGCAGCTTTCTCACCTCCATGTCCATCAAAGACACCAAAAAAACCCTGCAAATCATGTTAATAAAATCCAATTTAATACCCTTTAGTACTTCAAATTTCAACTGTTTTACTACAGAGACAATTTTCCAGCAAGGATCTATAAAATTCTTCCTCTAAGCATAATTCTCTGTTGGTGGTGGTGCTGTTGGCACACTGGTGGTGCTCTGTTGTGTAGGTGTTTTAAACTTTTCAACTTTCACATTAAGCTGACCATCAGTCCAACAATATCACTACCATCAGCTCCAATAGCAGCACCACCACCACCACCGACGAAATTTATTAGCACCAACAGCACTACCAACACACACCACCACCACCACTGAATTCGGCCAAACTATGATAAGACTACTACCATGTAAATGAAATTCATCATTTAGGTTTGGGAAACTGAGATAAACCCTCTAATTGCAAATAATTTATGGCAATTCCAATACAACTTGGAGAAATTGAGTAGATTCCTAGTTCCAAAACTAATCAAATCTAGAAACCATACTAACCCTAATTCCAAATTTATTCAGAAATTAGAGCAAGAAAGCCAGATTCAAAATCACACAGTAAATAAATAAAAAATACCTGTTTAGTATCCCCTTGTAAATCAACAATCGCTGAATACCTATCTTCCATAGCAGCTCTCCTTCCTTTCTTACAATAAACACCATAATTTTCCCTCTCCACTTCACTCTCCACTACCACCTTCACTTCACTATCCCTCTCCATATCAAAACTCAACGACACAACCGGCGGTATACTAATCATCATCGGTGGTCTCTTCCTCTTCAAAACCGGACTAGTTGCCGTAGTAGTTGAAACAGAATTTACAGCATCCTTATTGTTGTTGTTATTACTACAAACACGTAGTAATCCACCGCCACCGATCGGTGATTTCTGTAGCTTCAATCTAAACGGTGATGATGATGATTGTCTGCCGCACGGAGAACTACATGGCGACGGCGATGATAATCTTCGGGGTGATGCGGATGATGTTTTGCTAAAGATCGATGAAACTCCTCTCGACGGTGAGAACACCGGTGAATTTGCTACTGCAATCGACATTTTTTTCTTTTCTTTTTGGTAATGAGAAATTTCCTGTGAGTTTTAAAGAGGAGAGAAGGAGGAGGAGTCAAAAGAGTGTAAAAAGCGTTATTCATTCAAACTAGTGGACACGGTATTCGTTGTGGAAATTTGCAGTCAAAGTCATAATATTTTATTATTATTATTCTGATACCGGGGAAATCGATGTTGTTACGTGGCGGGTGTGCAGTGGTTGGGAGACTCGAAAGAAGTTACCGTTGCTATAGCTGTTACGTTTTGTTAATTAATGATGGAAAAAGTGTGCGTGTGAAGAAGCATATAGACGTTGGTGACCGTTAGCTGTAAGTTGGCCTGACAGCCAGGGTGTCGGCATAAAACGAAAACGCTCCGTGCCCGAGAGTTCCCTTTTTCCCCCACACTCACAAGCGGGCCCCACCTTCTTTATATTTATGAATCAAAATGATGCCACCTATTTGGGATTATTTTTGGAGGTGCCAAGCACCTTCGAAACAAAGGGTCATTAGCTGCTTCCAAACAAAATAAGTTCATTTGAAACTATAGTTCAAAGCCCTTGTTCATACTATTATGATTGGCTCTTCGGTTGTGTGGAAAGATAAATGTGATGCAGTATTTAAGGGAACCTCTCTAAACTATGTGATCACCTTGGTAAAGGGGCGGTAAACTAATATGATAAAAAAGGTCATTAGAAGTAAATTCAAGCGCCCCTTATCAATGAGTATATGGAAATGACTAATTAGCCCTTATTGTTAATAATTAAGTTTAGTAATGGTAATCAAGATTAGTGTTCATAATCAAGATTAGTGTTGATAATTAATTTTCACTTATTATAACTCTAAAATCAGATTTTTAGAGTTATAAAAAAAAACAAATTTAGAGGAGAAGAAAAAGAAAACTTATGTGATATTTGTGAAAACCTATATTTTGATTCACTCAACCAAAATGAGTGATTCCAGTGACCCGATATACTTCTAAATTAGTTCCAATTAGCTTTTTCTCGCTCAAAATTATCTAAATTACATAACAAAATCAAAACTTTTGAATTTTTCAGAAGAACTTACGGTTGCAATTTTGCTCGTGACCAACCGTAACTCTTAGTTACGGTTCGTAAGTTATCGAATACCAACCATAACTGGTTAATTTTGGGGAAGATCCAATCGTAAAACAAATTACGGTTGGTAATTTAATTTAGTTACCAACCGTAACTAAATTACGGTTGGTAACTAATGAATAGAAACCAACCGTAACTAACCTACGGTTGGTAAGTCATCTTAACTTTTGAACCGTACATAACTATTTAATAAGTTGTTAACATTCAGGATGATTTACGGTTGGTTTGTTTAATTGAGTTTCAAACCGTAACTAAATTACGGTTGATAAATATGATGCAAATAAAAACCGTAACTGAACATATTCTCAAAACTAAGAATTTACGGTTGGTATTTGAGTTTAAACCAACCGTAACATCAACTCAATCTACAGTTACGGTTTGTATTTGAGTTATTACCAACCGTAACTAGCATAAACCCAGAAATTTCAATATCAAATTTCATTCAAAACCCTAATTTTTGGTACAAAATTAACTTAAATCCAATACAATAAACTAAACCCTAACTGTGTTTTTCCAAACATTTTTCAAATCGCCGATTAATCGAAGACGATGACATTTTCGGTTTTAATGGAGGTTAGGGTTGATGGAGGAGAAGAGAAGATGAAAAAAAACTGATTTGATTTTGGTTAATTTAAGGTGAAAGGGGTAATCTAGTCATTCTACACCCCTATAGGACACCCCCTAACCAATAAGAGGGACATTGCTATCACACTTGCTGCCCCTCTACCATTTCATGCCGCCCCTTTACCAAGCTTGTAAAATAAATTATCCTTTAGCATTACATTTGCATGATTCATCTAGTATTAGTATAGGCATACATACTCAAAATATCTCTAGATGGATATCACCTTCGGAGGGTGTTCAAAAACTTAATGTAGGTGCATATTTTGATCCGGGTACTAACCAATTGGGCACTGGTATTGTGCCGCGTAATCATGCAGGTATCTGCCAAGGGATAGGAGGAACATGCAGCATTGAGTGCAGAAGAATGAGAATGTTGTGTTGTTCGTGAAGCGTTGCGCTGGGCATGGGATAAACAACTCACCAAGATTCAACTCACCAAAAAATGTTATCCAATCCATAACTGGAGATGTGCTACTAATCCAGTGGGAAAACAAGAACATTATTAAGGAAATCAAACATTTAGTTTCAAGTTTATACTTTGTAGTTTTTCTTTTATTAACAGAGATGATAATCAAGTTGCTGATCACATCTCTAAATTTGTTAGAGAGTCTAGAAACTCATTAGTTGCTATTAACAATTTCTCTATAGATATTTGTAGTCTTTTAGATAAAAACATGAACCTTTCATCCACTTGAATGCAATAAAAAAATTGTTTATCAAAAAAGCCCCTTGTTCATATTTTTTTTTTTGGTAATGACTAATCTTTCCCATGATTAATTAGCATTAGTTTATAGTTACTTTTTTTAAGGAGAAAATTTATTAAAAAGGAAAACTAGGTTTAAAGCCCAATACATGAATTTTGAGAATGAAACTGCCCAGAGGAAAAGCAGAAAAGAAAAAAAAAATGAGTCAGTTACTCAACCGTTATCCAATGCTATTTTCCAGTTCATGAGGATATCCCTAAAGCTTGTAAAACGAAACCATGAGTGTCGATCTCCCTAATTGCTAATTGTAGATAATCCTCTTGATCTCTATGATGACCATCTCCGTCCCTGCCTATCTTTTTAGTCATGACTCGCATATTCCTTTCTTTCCACAGAACCCATATAATAGCAAAGGGAAGAATGTACCAAATTTTCTTAGTTAGATTTTTACATCTGGAAGCATGCCATGATTTAAATTGTTCTTCGATCCCATCTTTATGAATCCAACCAGCCTCCAAAGATAATGAGAAATGCTGCTAGATGCTTTTTGCAAAGGGGTATCTTAACAAGATACTTCTTCAACAAAGATCCGCTGACTGATACTATTAAGACACATGGTACACGGGTATGGAAAAGAATTTTACAAATTATCAAACAACATCATATCTGGACCGTTGCTACTGGTATGCATATTCAGGTATGGAAACACAACTGGATTCCTGCTATTCCAGCTCCTCAACTCTCAAATTATCATCTTTACAAGGACCACGATATGCGGGTTAGTGACCTAATTGATCAGCACTCAAAACAACGGAATCGCAGTGTACTACAACAATTTTTCTCCCCTTCTGAAGTTACTTCTGTATTACAAATTTTAATGCTTTTATTTTTTTAAGGTTCATCGGGGCAGTTTACCGTGCAATCTCTTTATGCATACGAGAATTTTTTTGATGGGGGCGTTTTTCGAAGGGGGCATGGGGACAAATTATATGCTGACACGTGCACGTGATGTTAATGAATTATGTTTCCAAAAATATAAAAGAAATTTATTTTTGGAGAGAAAATCTATTTTCTTAATTGGTGTTGGTATTTTTGGAAACATAATTCATTAACATCACGTGCACGTGTCAGTATATGATTTGTCCCCCATGCCCCTTCGAAAAACGCCCCCATCAAAAAATTTCTCCTATGCATACTTTATGAAGAATTCTGTACATCAATTGACCACAAGAGCAGCAAAAGTTTTGGTTATGTATCTGGCATATTCAGGTTCCTCATAAGATCCTCCTATTCACTTGGAAATGCTTACATGATATTTTACCAACTAAACAAAAGCTTGGGGAATACTTAGAGATGGAGATGATATACTATGCTTTCGGTGTCATCAACAAAGTGAATCTCTAACTCATATTTTATTTCTTTGCGATGTGGCGAGAGCAGTTTGGTTTGTTCTTATGCCTGACGCATTACCCTCTATCAGTGCAACCATTTTAGTTCAGCAGTGGATTCTAAACTGGGATAAGTCTGATCACTTTGTTTCTTTTCGAAATCCTTATCTGGTTAGCATGGCAGCTATCATTCTTTGGCATTTATGGAAATATAGATGTCTCGCAGTATTTCAAAATACAAGTTTCGATCCGAGAACTATAATTCCTCATTCGACAATATAGTATGCAATATAAAATCGACTGCATTTCATTTTCTCATCTTTCTCATAGTAGACCTGTTTGCTCTATTCGCAGTCAAATGCATTGGTCTGCACCTTCATGCACTTGGGTGAAGTTAAATTTTGACGTCGCTATTGATATTAATACATATACAGCAGGTATCTGTTTGGTATTACGCGACTGTACAGGTCAGTTTCTGGCAGGAAGATCAGTAACAATTGCTGCTAACGGTGCTGAGCAAGCTGAGAGAATAGCATTACTTAAAGCTGTCCAATGGTTTAGATCATTGCCATTAACAATGTCCACCGTTCCAGTTCTCTTTGAAGGCGATTGCAGAAATGTTATATCAGGCAGCTGCGACTTTTAATAAAAGGTCTGTTAAACTGAAAAACCAAACACTTTTGGCAGACTGTCGATCATAGCTTAGTAGTTTGTCCACTTTTTTATGTGTTTTTGTGTATAGGGAATGTAATAGGGCTGCAGATCTGTTACCAGAAAGGCAAAATCTATTCGGTTGTCTCAAAATTGGTTTGGTGATCCTCCTACTTTTATTTCCAGTGTACTAGTAGAGGATCGACTACTAGGGTGTTAGTCCTCAAGGGAGTTGGGGAAGTTGGGTGTAGTTAGGTTTTTTCCCATTAGTCGTGGGGGAGTTCGAAGGAGTTTCTCAAAATCCCTGTTAGTCGCGTGAGAGTTTAGAAGAGTCTACAAAACTTCTTAGAAAACCATGTTAGTGTGTGAGAGTTTAGAAGAGTCTCCCAAACTCCCTGGAAAACCCCGTTAGTCGTGGGAGAGTTTGAAAGAAACTCTTAAACTCCCTGTTAGTGGTAAAAACATGAATGATAGGGAGTTGGTTTTTTTAGGGAGTTTTGGGGAGTTTAGAGTGTATTTTTACCTCACTCCAAATCTCTCAAAAAATAGAGATTTTGGGAGAGTCTCTCAAACTCCCTACACTCAAACCACCAAACTCTCTTAAACTCCCTCAAAATTCCCAAAATTCAAAATACATTAACCTCGCCCGAATTCACTTGTGGACTCGTAAGATTGTGCTAATGACATTTCCTTTTCTGATAAAAAAAAAATAAAAAATTCTTGGTCCTCTTGGAATAAAAGAGGTACGGCCGATTTGAACTTTTAAAACAAAGAACAGAAAACCCTCTCCCTCCCTTTTCTTCTTGAGCAGTGATGTCTCGCGTCGTTGTGCGGGAAAGCTAAATAAGCAAGCAGGCTTTACAACCCTTGGATTACAATGGACGTACAGATATGTTATTCAGTTTTTTTTCTCTGCTAAAGGACAACTGGTGCCATATATCAAAGAGTGAAATTTTGTTAACAGATCCTCGGGCTTAATTCATAATTCTTAAATCACCATCACTTAAAAACTCTTCATCCTAACTACATTACATTAGTTTTGATCTTCACCAACAAATCCTCCATAGTCATCTTCACCTAACCTCCACTGACAGCACCACCACCTTCACTCTCCCTTCCATTATATGCAATCAGATATCAAAATCAACAGATATTTTCAAATTAAAAACCCTAGACAATTTAAATCCTCAGTTTTTTTCTCAAAACTATTCCCATCATCTTCAAATCAATAATCACTGTAATAAAATTTCCAAGTTCAATTACTTATTTAGGTGGGGGATGATGGGAGTAGTAGTTTAGATACAACATCTTCATGGGTTTCCTTTGTGTGGATTAATTTTGATTTTTCTGATACGTGTATTGATTGGGAAATGAATTGAAATAGCTTCTTTTTTCTTTTCTTTTTTAAAGAAAATTTTTATTTAGTGATTACGGGTTCTTCCATCTCCAACTACAAGAACATTTCCTACACAATTGTTTGAATTTCTGAACGGCGGCCTGTAGAATCGAAGATTCGAAGCATATGATGATCTTTAGTTCACTGTTGCTTGGTGTGATCTCTCTAAGAAGATATAATGGACCGCTTACATTTGGAGAAATAAATTTGTGATTGAAAGAGAAAGCAAAGTAAAGGGCTTGCAATTATTTAACTGCATAGCTGTACATTTACATCAATGGCTAGAATTACATAACATTTATCATCCAAGGATTATAATCCTGCTTGCTTATTTAGCTCCCCCGCTCAACGACATGGGATAGCATTGCTCTTTCTTCTTTGTTAGTTTCATTTTGGATTCTTTTTCCTTAAAATTTCTTACCTACTGTTTTGCATCTCCTTCTTCCTCGTCTGAAGCTCCGCCTCTCGACTAGGGTTTCTGTGTAAGTAAGTATATTTCCTTTCTAGGGTTTTCGATTTCTAGTCATGTGAGTTTTAAGCCTGATTTTGGGGATTAATGATATTGATGTTACTTTTTCTGATATGGATCTGCTTCGATTTTTATTTAGATTGTAAACTGAAGAAGAAGAAGAAGAAGAAGAAGAAGAAGAAGAAGAAGAAGAAGCTTTTGGTTTGAAAGTTGCAAAGGTGAGATTCTTATTTATTTCTAACTTAATCTCTCTCTTATAGATTTATATCACTAATTCAGGCCCTAATTCTACTCTTTCATCGTTATAGTGTCATGTAATCTTTCAATCCGCTTACATTTGTAGTGATGGAGAATTTCAACATTCTCCCTGTGGAGATCTCATTACAAATTTTCGGGCTCTTGCCGATTGAGTCAGTTTCAGATTGTGCATTGGTGAGTGTTGGTGCAAAAATCAATCGCCCCAACGATCTTCAATACACGAGAAGCTTGATTGATCCTCAGTCGTAGGTGTTGATTCTCCAAAAGTTGATCAAAAAAGGGGGGGGGGGTATCTGCAAAAACACTCCGATGCTAAAATCAGCGGATGTTATGAGCAAGTAGTTATTGTGAAGGGGAAAGTATGTTGTACCTTTGTGATGGGATTTTGCCTCCATTTATAGGCAAAAATCAGATATAGCTTTAGGGTTTCAATAGTTATCCTAATAATTACCCATATCTGCATAAACCCCAAATACTGTCCAGATTCATGATAAACTCTAATGTTTATCATAATCTTATTTTTCATGGATAATGCTTACTACTTAGGATAATTATCCCTTATTTATCAGGATTTATCCTAAATAATATCTGTAATTATTCCATGAACCCTAACTACCTATGGATCCTGTGCTTCACCAATAAGCCTGGTGGTTCCTTAATCAAACCAATCTGGGCTTCCATATTAAGCCCCATGGGTCTCACAAGAACACTCTGGTTTCTATAATAAACCAAGTCCAGGCTTCTACGATAATCCGCTTGGATCTCCACAATAGACCCAATGGGTTCCATAATAAACCCAGTCTAGGCTTCTACGATAAGACGTTTGGATCTCCACAATAGACCCAATGGTTTCCATAATAAACCAAATCCAGGCTTCTACAATAAGCCGTTTGGGTTCCGCAATAACCCACTGGTTTCTATAATAAACCAACCGATTCCTACGACAATCGGATTTATACTTTTATCATGCGTCACGTGTAGCCCACATGTATACTATTTGGGTATGGTACAAACATCGCCCCCTTCTTATCCATTGACTTGTTCGAATGGTTAAGAACAAATGAAGCCGCATGCAGAGCTTACGCCCCTCAACCCAGACCTAATATGTCTATGGGCCCTTCACATATTCCATATGCTTAGCTTGTGCATCTAATCCCATTTGCTATTATTCCACAAGAACATCTCCTCCGCATGTCTTCATTCTGTGTATTTGCGTCTGTTTAAAACTGTAACTGTTCTGATGAGTATCATATCCCTCAATATTTATCCATATCTTTAGCCGCGCAAGATCTACGTCCTAGACCCTCTCATGTCCGTCGATCAAATACCATCATACCGTCAACGGTTGCTGCTAACTCAAATTGCACCAACCTGCACGGAACTAAAGAGTTCGAACATTTCTTGGACTTTGAGAGACGAACGTTTCCATCTTTTCTCCATCCAAATCTCATCTCCGTACAAGAAAAGAATTAAACTAGAACTTCCTTGCGCCTCTATCCTTCAATATAAATAGGATAAGAATTTTACGAACAACAATCACAGCTTTCTTTTCTCCTCTGCCTGTTCGTGTTGGTGAGTACGTCTTTAGCTTCTCCTGCCTTTCCCATTATGCGCTGTTGCCTTGTTCCACTTCACATGATGGATTGATGTTATGACTGACCTTTTGTTTCTTCATTCCCATATTTCAGCAACTCACGCTCAGCTTCTTGAATCCTCTCGACATGTCTTCCTCGAAGAGATCGATCAACCATGAGGACCAAA